>OU896717.1:4594492-4774028 GCA_918026855.4 Phaedon cochleariae | reverse complement strand
AAGTTGGCTGGCTTATTGGAGATTCTGGGTATCCTCTAACATCAGTTCTTATGACCCCTTTCTTGGACCCTCCAGAAGGAACTGCTAATTCAAGGTACAATAATGCACATATAAGGGCTAGAAATACTGTGGAGAGGTGTATAGGTGTCCTAAAAGGAAGATTCAGGTGTTTATTGAAAGAAAGATCCAGCAGATATCAACCATCCTTCATGTGTGAAGTTGTAAAAGCTTGTGCAGCATTGCACAATATGTGTATTTCAAGAAACATCTTGGCAGATGTGGAAGATATGGCTGACCATGACATAAATGATGTAGCAGTTGCTCATCGTCCAGGAGCACAACATGCTGCTGGGCTCAGAACAAGACAGAGAATTGTAGAAAGATATTTCCAACAGTGAAATCTCATATAAATTATATCTTCCAGAGAGATTCATATCATTATCCTTCATTAAATATAAAGAATTCATTATTATTTTATTTCAAAGTTTCATTATTACTGTACTACAGTTTAAAGCTAAACTGTAACTGTGAACAAATTCAAATACTCATACTCTTTTTTATTATTTGCAGCTTCCTTTTTCACATTATTCTTTATATCAGCCCAAGTCTGAAAATTTTTATGATATGAATACCAAAGAAGTGAAAAAAAAAACAACAAGACAATCACAACTAATGATACTTTGGTATTGTGATTCAATACTAAAAACAAACCACTAGGAAATTACCTTTTGCCATTTCTCCACAGAACGACTACCAAATCCTAAGGCATTCAACTCGGCTGACAAACGCTCCCACAATTTTCTATGGATTGCTTTTCCTGTAGGTCCAGCGAATTTACCTTTGGCAAAAGCATCATGTTGTTCCATAAAACAAACCATTAATTGCCAATGACTACTATTCATTTTGAATGACATCACACTGATCAATAAACTGTGATAATGATAATAGAAAAAAATCCAAATTTGAATATTCTTTTTCTTGCCGATCGACGCTAACCTCATTCTTCAACTAACATAACCACACTTTATTGTAATTCGATACCTCTCTAGGTATCGACGGAGTCGTATCGTATTTCTCGTCATATCGTTAGTTCATAATCGCTAGTCTCGTTTTCAAATGGCGGATACGATACGGATAGACCGTTCGTAATCCCCCTGCAGATTCCTGTATGATCTAAGGAACCAGTTTCGCGTATTGATGCAATTGACAGCAGTGACATTTCATATTTTTGAAATCTGACTGACATTTCAATTTTTCACTTTTGATTTTTCCTTGGTACTTGTGGGAGTGTATGGCCGATTGAAATATCTCCATCGAATTTTTCGATCATCTCTGTATGGATTTGGAGAATTTCAACATTACATGATTCATTACGTATGGGACCAATATTGGATGTTTGTATTTTGAATGAAATCATATTTTCTGCTCTGCAGGATATAAAGCCGAAAGCTCCTGTCTTGTCTATTCAACAAGTACCATTGTGGAAATAACTGACACAGACAATTCACAACATCGGAATTGTTAAAATAACCCTCAGCTACAAAAGAGGGTCCTAGTCCTAGTCCTGGACCTAGTTCTTGCCCTAGTCCTAGGCTTCATCCCACTACTAGTACTAGTGCTACTGTTCATCCTAGTCCCTGGTCATTGTATGTCTGGACCATAGACTCGTGCTGGTATCTATCATATACATCTACACTACTTGTCAAGAGTTTTTTTTCACATTGATTAACAAGAATACCTGCAGTTTTTGCTGTGTCTTCGACAACGAGCAGTCTGCCAGTTGAGGCCTGATTGCCTTGACCAGAGAGAAGAGGGATTCCAATCATAAGTAACGCCATAGGAGCTCCACTGAGCATTCAGATCTGTCAAACTATAAAACATAAGGGAATGCCCCATATACCTGTATAATATTTCACATTCAATATTAAGTTGTACGCTATCCCCGTGACGTCACATGAATAGCCCTTCTCAGGACCTTCCCTATATTTGCATCAATTTAATATACAAAACTATCTATCTGAAATCTGAATGCTCCCTTGAATGCTATTTATATATATGGTGTTATCATATGATTTGAATAGATAGTTTTCAAGGTGTATGACTATTATTTCTTCATTAATCAACCCCAGGGTACTTGTAAATTTTACCAGATATTTGTAAAGTATCGATTCTACCGATAGCAGTGGTTCATCCCTTTCATCAGGGTGGTTTCTGATTTTGGCTAGCGAAAAATCAGTGGCGCACCGGAAAATTTACCCCTTTCATTATATACCATTGTGAAGTGGGGTAAGTGCAATATCGGGGTAAGTGCGACTCTGTGCTGTAATTCCCGTGAAAAAAATTTTCGGACGTGCCATCCAGCGCTTGCCTTCGCGGAACGATCAATCTAACCAGATTCCGTACACACAGGATAAACTGTTTCAACGCTTTTCTCAAGAAGTGAATGGTGATTCAGCAGGTGTTTAGGGATAAATTCATAATCTTCACTTTTTTTCGAGTTCCCAGTGATATTGGTGGTGAGTAGTCAATTAATATATTATGTTTGCATGGAATATAATCAATTTAGCGATAGAAACATTCATAACCCAACTTATGAAGGTGTGTGCACTGCCCCATGAAATTAGTGTTTGGGGCAACTGCGACCAGTGAATTTTGTCAAAGTGCAACTAGTCGCACTTGCCCCGAATACATTTCCGTTTGTAAGTTGAAGATGATCTTACTTTTTTTACAGAAAAATGGTACGAAATTACCAGAGAAAAAAACCAGGCCCAAATACACAAAGGAGGATTTGGAGCTGGCAGTTGAGGCAGTGAAAACAAAAACAATGGGGAGTTTGAGAGCTAGCCAAAGGTATAATATCCCTCGAAGTACCATTATAGATCACTTGAAAGGTCGAAGAGGAATAAGGAGCCAAACATTTGGAAGACCCACTGCTCTTCCGAAGGACGTTGAAGAAAAGCTCGCCGATTGTATAAAGTGTGTTAATAATAACTCCATATGATGAAAGTATTGTACACTGACTATTATTACAGGTGTATGGAGAAATGGGGATTCGGCCTTAGCAGAAAAGAAATTCTAGAGGTCGTGGGCAGCTACGTGAGTCAGAACAAAATAAAAAATATGCCCTTCGAAAATGGAAAACCTGGTGAGGACTGGTTCCTTCTATTCAAAAAGAGGCACAATCTCTCCATAAAGAAACCAGAAGCAGTGGAATATGCCCGAAAAAAAAAATACGGACCCCTTCATTATATATGAATATTTTGCTTTATTGAGAAAAACGCTTCAGGATCTTGATTTATCCAATAAGCCCTCTCAAATTTGGAATATGGATGAGACTGGTTTCTGTAGTGATCCTAGTCGGGTGAAAGTTGTAGGTGAAAAAGGTGCCAACTCTACAAGAATCACAGCTGGTACTGGTAGATCAAATACGTCAGTGTTATTCGCTGCTGCAGCTGATGGGTCAAAAGCGCCTCCTTTGATCATATTCAAGGGAAAAAATGTTTGGGATTCGTGGATAACAGAGGAAGGTAAGGATTACCCAGGAACAACATATGCAGCTACCAGTAATGGATGGATGGAATCAACAATTTTCAAGAATTATTTCATCAAAACATTCATTCCCCATCTGTCAGAACAACGACCTGTATTAGTTCTGTACGATGGTCATGCCACTCATGTGGATTGAGGTGTCATTGAGGCAGCTATAAATGCAAACATTACCATTCTGAAGTTGCCACCACATTCCAGCCACTTACTGCAACCCCTCGATCTCACAGTTTTCCGTTCAGTCAAGTTGAAGTGGGATGAGCTTTTGTTCAAATGGCAGAGAAAAAATATTGAAAAGACACTTAACAAAAGTGAATTGGTTGAATTAGTAGGTATCGTGTGGCATCGTATAGACAACAGTGTTGTCCAATCTGGGTTCAGAAAAGGGGGTATATATCCTTACAATAGTGACGCGGTTCCAAAAGAGAAATTTGATCCCCAAGCATTACAAAGATTTGAAGTAAAGTTTCCTAATGGTTTCATTGTAGATATGCCTGCGTTGGTTGAACTTGAAGAAGAAAGAGTGCCTAATGCTGTCATAGATAATATCAATGACCTTCCTGATTTTACTGAAGCGCACGTTGAATTGATCGATGCTGCCATCGAATCAGTGGCATCTTCGACAGGTGCACTTTCATCTGATGTTGATCACATAGAACTCGACTCAGGAGTGATGGAAAATAATGAAGAGATGACTCATAGAAATACAAATTCGATACCAGTATCTTCTTCTGTTGATCCCGATAATGATAATGAGATTGTTGCAAAAGATCCTGAATATTCACATGTCGCTTCAACTGAGTCACATTCGTTGGCTACTGACACTGATAATGTGAATAATGTTCCAGTATTAACTGAAATCGAAAACAATGGTGAAGATTTGCCAAGCACTTCCACCAATACTGTTTCACAAACCGCTGATTTTGAAACCCTATTATTACAGTTCTGTAAAGGTAGTCAGAAGATCAATGAAAAGGTCAAGAGGAAGAGAATAGCTGAAGGTGCTGAAGTTATAACTTGTGAAGAGGTTCATCTAAGGTTATTAAATAATCCAACATGCAGTTCATCTAGAAAAAAACAGAAAACAACAAAAGACCAGCAGAGTACGGGAAAACAGTCATCAGTTGATGTAACAACTGAAAGCCAATGTGGTAACAATGGTACTGAAAAGAATCATGCAAAGAATAGAAAGAAAGGGAAATTCATATCGAAAAAGAAGATAGGAACTCCTGAAACTACATCAAGTGAATCAGAACAAAGCGTGCAATATGAGGATGAAACCGATTCAGAAATCTGTGAAGCAGAAGACCAAAGTGCAGAGTTCTCAAAAAATATTAGTGACATGGAAATTGAAGATTGGGTACTCGTTAAATTTGAATGCCAGAAGAGCAAATGCAAATACTTCATAAGTAGAATCGAAAGTTTTGAAGAAGGGACGAATGATCCTATCATAAGGTTTGTTGAAAAAAAACAGGCCAAACACGATAATATAGCAGAACCAGTATTCACCTGCGATAGAAGACCTGTCGGTAGTGTCCCGGAATTCGCCAATCATGATACTACCAGAACCTATTGTAGGACGAAGAGGAGAATTGAAATTCCACATCGGTTTTTCGTTTTCAAATTATCACAATCTTTATTGAAAATAACTTAAAAATCACCTTCCGATTGTTATTGTAGTTTTTCTTTATATATCTTGTTCATTCGTAGAGTAAATCTTCCGAAGTATGTAATGATGACGTATATTTGTACATTAATTCCCATACACTATTAGCTATTTTGGTTAAACTATATAAGATAGAGACACAATCGATACAGCGAATGATAGCTGAAAGAATGCTTGTTGATGCCCTTACCCCATTCCACTGTCCATGTGACATGATGGAAAATATGAAGTTATGTCGCACTTACCCCAAAGCTGGGGCAAGTGCGACTAGGGTCTGAAAAAAAATATATTTTTTTTGTATCCATCCACATATGCTTTCTTCGTAGCAGAGTATTATGATTTGAAAGCAGATACCTTCAGTTACCTCACCATGAAATATGAAACATATTCATCAATAAATGATGATATTATCGGAATTAACATTATATTTTTGCTTTTTAGTAGTCGCAGTTACCCCACTTTACCCTAATTCAAAGATACATGAACCGTACCCAAACCCTAACTGAGCAACTGGGAGGGTTAGTGGCAAGTACATTATCTTTTGCATGAACCCTGCTAATCAAATCCTTGCCCCTAACAAGCAAAACTACATGATTTATCCCAAAAACTTTTGTATTGAAAGTAAAATGTTGGTCAGAAATAATGAGTATTTTGAATTTCCATTCTATTTCATGTGGAACTTGGGTAAGGAAAAATAAATAAAAAATAAATTCCAATATACCTATACACACAGGGGATCAAAAATAAACCTTTTAAGGGGTGTTAGTAGCATCAGAGTCCATATGAAACAGATTCAACCATATGTTGTTACATGTCTAATTCACTAGCGATTTATATATCATGCGTTTTCTTGGGTTTGTTTTTGATATACTGACGTATCGGAAATGTGCCTACCTCCTTACGTGCAATGTGTTCCTACTAATTTTCTCAATTCTCCTTTCTGAGTGCTGTCGTGGCTCCGATTCGAGGTAACCTCTGGTATGTTGCCTGAACACAATATGTTTTGTAAAAGAAGTCACCTTTGATTATTCTCATTTGTATTTTTCCTTGGTCACCTGTGACACATGCCATTAAATTTGGTAAAAAGAAGAAGAAGTCTCTTACTGTCCAGTTGATTCGGAACTTCTGATTTCGTTTTATACGGATCTTCTATGAATCATTGAGACAAGTTTGGAAAATGAGTGGTCTGGTTTCTCTGAACAACCACACACCTTGGTGGATTGGATTTCCTGCTTATCTCAAGCTTTTGTATACCTAATCTTCACGAGGCCATCCAACATCGCAGGTTAGTTCTTCCAAGATATATTCACACAATCATATGCTTCCATTAGGCTTCTTACTTGATTGCCTTTTCTCTGGTTAGAATTCTTCTTGATGAAACTGTTCTTTTTAGGCCACTTACCAATACCCCGTACCATTCGTTCATCCTTCCGAGTCCCATTGATTTTGCCCATCAGCAGTCTGGAACTTTGTACGGAATAGAGATACCCTAGTGACTTCGAAGGAATCGCAAGGCTCCGCTAACCTGTCCAGTTGCCAGCTGATAGTATTAGTACTTCTCCAACGTGGAATATTCACAGATAAGCCTATTCATAGAGATCATTTGTTTCTTTCAATACTACATTTGAGATTCATATCATTTCTGACGCAAAATATGTACCAATTTGTCTCCGATAAATGCGTAATTGTCGATGATGATGATAAGGTTAATGGTGAATAAGAGCATCCAGTATCAATTCACACTGTGAACTTTGAGTACGATACCATAACGTTCATTATACTGTCGCTATTATACTGTTCACCAAATATAGGGAATCATTGGTACGGTAGATTTTCAGTCATATGTAGTATATTCCTGAAACAGTAATATTCATCATCAGTGCGGATAGGAACCTCAGAGCACCGATTCACATTTCACTTGTTTTGGTCATTCACTGCCTTTGTTTCTTGTGCATCTTGTTGAGGAAAAGCAATACACTCTATCATATCTGTAATAACTTGTATTTATTTCTACTCACTTCTCTCTCCACTGAGCAAGGGTCTGTTAAGGTACTTCGTTCTTCAGTTCGTCGAGATTTTATCCTCGAGGAAACGAAGAACGTAACAATATTATTAGTATACCATATTTGAAAAAGAATGAAAATATTCAAGTGTGTGTTTCATTTTATAATTCAGTATAATTTAAAGTAGTGCTATTTCCATTTTGCAACAGATATTTGAATTAATGCTAGTGGATTGATGTTAATGATGTAAAGCAACTATACTAATAACATATAAGGAAAAACAACTTTGAGTAATAAACAGGGACAGTCAAAAAGACAGGATTCTTTATTGTAATACCACTAAACTCACCCTATGGAAAAAGCAAGCACTGGAAATGAGGTAGGAACAATATATATATGAGAGTTTATTGAAATTGATTTGAGGAAAAGTTTAGCATTTGCTGATTATTTTCAGCTAGTATGAAAGGAGGTATATAAGTTGTAACCAAGATTGGAGAAAATATTACTAAATGGTGTACAAAAAGCAGGTCCATCACATTTCTGAGGAAGAAAATTGAGAAATATATACATGAGGATGAAAGGTATAGGAAATGGAACTTTTGGAAACTTCATAGAGATAGTGAGCAGGATATTGCATATTAGGTCTCAACATAGATGTATTAAGTTACTTAATGTATGATTTTGTTTTTTTTTTTCTTCCAAAGATCATGAAGATTGTTTGAAATATAATGAATGCTTTTCTCTTTCAAGTTGATTACATTATCACAATATAAATAACACCAAATTACTATCATGCACATCGAAAACCATTTAAGCAGGATCTATATTATGTTGATATCCATAGAATTTCAAGACTAAATAGTAGTTCAAGTGGGAAGGCTTAAAATTACATACCTGAACATTTTTCTAATGTTAACTGATTCCTTGAGCAGCCTTGTAGTTCAGAAGTTGAGGGCACTACTTCTTCTCCGCTACTTCCAAAACTGGGGTGGCAAATCCCATTATTCCTGGGTGTTGGAGGCTGTTGAACAGAATCTCTAGGAGAATTTATTAGATTTGAAGCAGGAACTGCTGATTTCTTCAACCGGGGTCTCACAGATGGTACCTCTGAAAATTCATTCATAAAATAGGTATATCATGATGCCCATAATATTTCTCAACTTACCTGGTGGAATGAATTGTTCAGTGCAGAAATGCAGAGAACAAACGCGACAGTTTTTCCTTGTTATTGCCAGTTTTCTGATCCACGCCTCACGTTTATCAATTCTCTCCAAGAAACCAAATCGATTTTCAATTACCACAAATAACTTCTTCGGTTCTGGAAATCTATGGAGGGATATGTTCCTATCATCATTCCCATTCCTACATTTTCCCATTCGGCTAGTGCAGCTATCAACACAACACGCCACAACCACAGAAAAAACCGTTAAACTCAGACCAGCAAGAAGAGAAAATTGGCGCTAAATTTAAGTAGGATACACAATAACAAACATGACCTTGAATTATGTCCTAAACTGGTTCAAATGTGTCACCTTGCCAATTTCCAAACACTCAATGAATGTCGTGGTGACAAATAACGCGACAGAAGATTTTGGAATGTTCTGTAAAAAATCGATGGAACAATTACTGACCTTGGTGTAAAAACCGGCCAAGTCCTAAAATCAAAATTTGTGGGAAATCGAGAAAAACTTTCTCAATTTGAAAATAAACTTGAGATCGGCCCAAACTCTGAGTTGAATATAGATATCATCGATGTCTCATATACGACCAAATATAAAATTGATATTTAGTAAAAATCATGCCAAAAATGATTTTTGAAAATTAGGACTTGACTGACTTTTGCACCAAAATATTGAATCAAAGAAGCAAAAACTTGAAATACTATCATTTATTCCAACATAAACTCCTAATCGAGAGCAGAACTAAATGAAAGAAGAGTCTGATACATATGCAGCGTCTTCTTGGGTATTTACTGCTTCCTCTGGGAGCTGTGGTCCTGGTTCTTCTCTAACTTCTCCAAATATCTTTCTGTAGTAACCGTGGTATGCTCCTGGCACATATTTTTCAACCAATAACTTCACATCTGTCAGCTTCTTTTCATTTATTGGCAAAGGATAGCTCTGGGTCATTTTCGTCGTAGGTAGCGATAATTCACAGCCAAGCTTAGTAGCGGAAAATTGGGTGAAAAGTGGAAAGGAAGCAGTGGGGCTACATTCGATGGAGTTAGAGCCGCATTGATATTTGAATAATCGGAATGTTGAGATAGAAAATTTAGTTTTCGTTTGGCTCGTAAACGATGCTTTAAAAATGGGTTTGAAATGCTCGCTGAAGTCCATTATTATGTCTTGGGTAACATCTATGACACGAAACTTTTTGCTAGTTTTTCTTACTAGTTCCTTCCATTCGGCAGGTACATAAACTCTCTCTTTCCTTCTTTTCTCTCTCTCAATTAAACCGAAGGAGCGGTCACAGGGTAAGAAACTGTGACCAGGCTCAGGATATTGATGAATGATTTGTGCAATATGTTTAATACGCTGATTAACCAAAGTGAACAAATATTTAGTCATTGTATGATTTTTGTTCTGTGCGAACGAAGTGTCAGAAAATAAGTACAATGTTGTTACACAGTCGGGAAGAAACGTAGTAATATAATGGTGGAGAAAACTTATAACTTCATTGCTACTTTTCTTTGATGTGGCTTCGTCGTACATGTAAAATGTTGATAACCCGGTTTTTCCTGAGAAAATACAAAAGTTGTATTGCCACAGCTGTCGCTTATAGAAAACGTCTCCAGCTGGGACATGGGGAAGAGGAAGATTCTGTTGGTAGTCAAAACATAAAACTTCAACTGTTTCATCTGTATTGGCAAGTTGAGTTTTTTCTTTCAATGACGTATAGAATACTTCTGCTTTCCTAATATGTACTGCTTTTTCTGTCTGTAATACATGTTTGGCCTCACGATCCTGCTCTGCTGCTATTAAATTCTGTAACCTATCGCATGTCTGACATGTGTCTGAACGTGGAGAACCAAAGCTTATATTGTGATTTTCGCGAAAATGACGAAAGTAAAAGTCATACGAAACTTTTGGCACACATTTTTCTCCACTTTCCAGTTTCTTATATACATCCGGTTCATATTTTTCTAGATATAACTTATGCATCTTAGAAATATTCAGATCAGACGATAAATAAGTTCGACGTTCGTTTTTTTCTCTACTATAATGTGACGAGCGCTTGGGAAAGCTTAGTATATGGTTATCTATTGTACCTATGATATTCTGTGGAATTTTATTTGGGCGGTTATTATGCTTCCCCCTCATGTCCATTGGTGCGGCAATGTTTTCTTTCAAACTTATTCCTATACGATTCGCCCGGTGTCTAGTGATTCCATGGATTGAACAAAATGCCTGTCTGCAGACTATATATTCAGTGCCCTTCACACGAATCTGGAACAAAACAATAATATTTCACATGTTGCATAAATAAAGAAACAAAGAACGATACGTGCATTTTTTAATATTTCATTTTACCTTGTAATGGAAAGTCACAGTCTTTGCTTTTCCGGTTCCTGTTCTTGATCTTTTCCTTGCCACCTGGTCTACCCGGATTAGGCCACCCAAGTACAGATCTTGCTTTTCCTTACTAGCTAAGCCATTGAACTCCTTCAAAACTTGGTTTCTCTCTTCGACATTGATCTTCGAAAAACATTTGCGACGACAAGCACAATCATTTCCCACTTTTCTCGCTGGTATCAACTTTCTACTTTTCACTGTAGTGTACTCTTCACCTGTTACCATTTTCACTTTTCTTATATTCCGTTGCCATAGTGCCTCATTTCGTATTCTCTTTTTCCCTTTTTTGTACTAGAAGTACTTACATTGTCTGGTAAAATAGGCCTGTTCACAACTGGTGTCAAATTCGGATCATTCAAAGGGCTCTTCCCAACTTTCTTACGTTTTTTCACCTGTTTCTTAATTTTTCTGATTTTTCCTCGGCTAGTACTGGGCTGATCGCTATCAGATGGCACATACTCACTACCTGATGATATGAACGGTTCCGTCTCATCAGATGACATTATTCGTGATATTATCACACTACTAGTACATGTTAATACGCACGATAAACAACAGACTACCTTAGGTCCTCGCTCACAAATGAATACTATCATGTCGAAGCATGTCTCCCGCCTAGAATCGGAGCTTCCGATCGCCAGCTGTCATGTCCTCCCACTCCGCGAATATCATCGTTGGTGCAAAAATCGATCAAGTCCTGGACATGGCTTGTTTTTGCCCCATAGAGTATGGTCAGCCAAGTCCTTCGAGCATTGCATACCTTTAATATAACTCGGACCTGTCTGATTTTTGCACCAATCGATGGAGAATGCCCAAAATTATATACGCAGTGGAAAAACGTAATTACAGCCATAAGTGGACTTGGTCGGTTTTTGCACCAAGATCTTCAATTATAGGGAGTGGTTTTGTTCTAAGAAGCTTCTAGAACAAAAAGAGAAGCAAAGCCTACCAAGGCATCGCATTTATAAGGACGGCCGGACAATTGCCGTCAGTCAGTCAAGCAGCGAGTGTCAGAGAGACAGTCATATACCGTGTGATATAAATCGTGATATGAATAGTAGTTATAAGTTCGATATAAATTACTGATCCAATAGTTGAAATAAATCAGTTCGAAAATAGATAGAACCGTGTTCGCTTCTGCACCCGAATAACGTAACAATATGACTACTGTTGAAGGAAATGGCTGGAGTTCTGCAATAATCAATAAAGGGTCACCTCACCATTTCGAGTTATACGAAAAGGGTTCATCACACTTTACGATGAACTTACAAACATCTGCACCTATTCTGATTTTGGACATTGGCAAAGGAGATGAAGACTACATAAAAAGGTATCTCAAAGGTATTTTCAATGAAAGACCAGGAGGACCAAGTTATCAAGTTAAGTTGAGTGGTTAATTAGGTTCTCTAAAATGGGAAAAATCACAAGGAAAAATTGAATAATAGTAGATTGTTTTATTAGGATCAAAAGTGACACTTTGTTTGACAAGCGAATTTTGCATTTGCGAGGCGGAGCGTTGAGCGAAGCCGAGCGAAAGCAAAATTTGCGAGTCGAACAAAGTCACTTTTGATCCGAATGAAACATGCTATTTTTTCTGCAACCGAAACAATCGACTCAAATAAACATGTGAAGTAACCACCAATGCCGTGCCATATGTATGGTATACAACAAATATTGACAAATAATCCGTGTGGTGTGAATATTCTACCTGCATTAGCAGCAGGTTAGGTTTTCAAAGATAGTAGTTTCAATATAAATACAACCACAGAGTGACATATTTGTGTATGGACCAGGTGCTCTAATGGCAAATACCACGCTGGTGCCAGCTATAAGACGTGGAAAATGTTAGGTTAGTGAGCATATCAACAATAATAATAGCGATCATTTATTCCTCTCCATACTACACTGCGTTTGACTTGATAATCAAATAAAGCTAAACAATATCTTAGTTTGAGACAAAAAACTATTGCTTGCCGTGATTATTCAGAAACAAGTTATCCATCCCCAGAATAACGAATGAAATACAGATCAAGCAAGTATTTGAATCTTGAAGGCTTTCCTGATCAAAACAAAAATACCTAACTGAGATGTTCATAATTCCAATACTGAACTATAATAAGGAGTATTTATATCTCCAGCATGGGTATGAAATGCCAAATCTGCTGAAATCGGAAACAAATCAGGTATGCGTCTCAGCAAAAATAACCAATCGTCACAACAACTTTAGCTCCTAGGAACTAAATATGTTACCTATTTTTGTGTCAGTAATAGAAATGTCAATTTGAAAGCTAATTCTGGTATCAAAATGGGCGACTTTTGTGTCGGTTGCAGAAAAAATTCCATTATCGTAAAACGGGGTTACTTTGCCAACCTTCGGCGTACTTTGCAAGGTGTGTGTAGAAGTGTTTTATTATCCCATTACAAGATAAATTGTTGAATTCCTAGCACATACTATTTTTATCCCATAGGGGGAGTTACAATAGTCACTGTAGCGGAATTGTACGTTCGTACATGTGTAGAAGCAGTTGGAAATGGAATGAGTACCAGAGTAGCCGCGGAAACATATAATATATCACGGAGAACCATTATGAACAAATTGAAGAATGTACACACAAATAAATCAGGTTAGTCTGCTACATTTACGAATGAAGATGAAAGGGCCTTTGTTTCTTGCATTCATCAAATGAGCGAATTCGGGTTTCCAGTGACTGAGGTGGAGCTTTGTCAAATAGCAAGGACATTTTTAAATAAGAAAGGTGGGAAAATATTCGTTGTTGTTGTTGATTCCGTCTTCATTTTATTTTGTTTCACCTTAACAGTTAGGAGAATACCTCGTTTCAAAGAAAACTTCCTGGCAAGGACTGGGTTGAAGCCTTCTTAAAGAGGCATAAGGACTTAACAGTCAGGATTATATAGAGAACTTGAATCAAACTCTGGAGGGAGTTCTACCACATGCAATTTTCAATTATGATGAAACCAATTCAACGGATAATCCTAGTCAAAAAAAAGTTTTAACCAAACGGGGCATGAAATATCCAGAGAGGATAGTTATTTCATCAAAGAGTTGAATTTCCCTGATGATTGCAGGAAGTGCAGCAGGTGAGGTTCTGCCGCCTTATGTGGTTTATAAATCGAAATTGGACACGTGGACAGAGAATAGCCCACCTAGTACTTGCTACGGCAACACAACCAAATTTAATAGCAGGATTCAGAAAATGTGAAATAGTTCCATGTGATGAAAGTCTCTTATTAGAGCGCTTACATAACAATCATAATAGTGTCATCAATCAAGAGAATATACCTGCAATAGAAAATTCGTTTCTTGAATCTTTGGGAAATAAAAGGAGGGAAGCTACTCAGTTCCAAGTCCGGAGCAAGGAGAAGAAAATAACCTTTGCCACACTAGAATAGTGAAAAAAAAATGGATACCTGTATATATACACTTTAATTTTCCTTGTCCTCTCCAATTTGCGTTCTATCAAAACAAACGAAACAGATGAAATAGGGTTGATTTTACTCTGGGTCGTTGACCATGAAAAGTGGCAAATTGACCAGAGGGCTCAGTCGGGGAATTTTGGGATTTCCCAAGACAAGCATACTTACTGTATTAAGAAGTCGAATGGGCGCCACGTAGTTTTCTTTTTTTTTTTACTCCATCAAAAATATAACATAAAAAGGTTATAGGTTCTAAAGCACTATAGCTAAACCACGAAAAATATCGCGGAAGTACTCGAGAAGAAAAGAAAAGAAAATAACGACAAAGCAAATATATATATAATATATGAATGATTAGCAGCGATCAATTACGAAATGGTGACAATGACATAACAGGTTGGCTAATTTCATTATTTACGAAAATGAACCGTCACACTTTTCCAGCCGGAAAAAGCATTGCTCACAGCGAAATCGGTTCTGTTGATTTACCTGGAAGTTCGAGAATAGTTAGAGCTCAAATTTCCAGAGGAGTAAGATGAGCTTCCGGAACTTAGAGATTCCGATAGAGATTCCGTTGATGAAGTTGATGAAATACAAGACAAGGAGGGGGAAATTGAATTCAACAAAAACCTTGAATTTGGTTATTTCGCCAAATCTGCAGCTGAAAGAATTCAAGAAGCAGGTCTTTGAGATATCCAGAGAACTGTAGGTGTATATGTGTAGTCTTTTATGATGGCAATCCGTATCCTGGAGTCATAACCGAAATTGAGGGCGAAATGGTTGAGATTAACGCAATGGTGAAGTCATTAATATTTTGAAAATAGTCCGGAAAGTCAGATGAATTTGGTATAGTTGGGATGAGATAATTGGTGCAATAAAGCACCTAAGCAAATGACCAAACGTGGTTTGTATTCTGTATCTGACTGCAACCGATTCTTGTGGAATTATTGTTCATCGGATTTGTTATTGTGTTCAATGTATTTTAGGTTGACTTTTATGCCAGAATGAACGTCCATTTCTTTTATTTTTCGAATAATGAATGATTACAATCTTATTATTTGTTGATTATATGCCTAAACCACGCAAAAATTAGAAATTCCTATACCAAGAGAACCGCACGTTCTTGAACTCGGTATGGTGTTTATTTGAACAGCATCGATTTTACTGTACAAAAACCAGTCTTGAATGAAGTGGTGCAAAGTAAACCCATCGTATAGCCTACTTTGCACCATATTTCATATGTACATATTTTAAACCTAAATTAGATAGGCATATATTTCAACAACTCTAATATAGATCTAAGAAATTGCAAAATTTTTAGGATGCCTTGTTAGGTATGTATCACAAACTATTGAAATGAAGTCACAAAGTGGAGCAAAGTACCCCGTTTTACGGTATATGGTAAGTATTTTGTGTTGTATTGGTGATACAGAGTTATTTAAAAAAAGAGGAAGATATGTACAAGATAATGGCTTCTACGAAGAAATATTGGTAGAGGAATCCTACCTATGATTTTTGATGGAATCAGATTGGAATATATCCCATAGTGAAGTTCAAAACTACCTTAGAATGGATGGAAGATATTTCAGATTTTTATCAATCCATATATGCGCGTGAACGTATACCTGCAAAAATGAAGTGTCAACCAAGCATAAATTTGGGATTGGAGCAAGATGAGATTTTTTTATGATTATCCGAAACGGTCCTCAGTCCAATTACCAGCACAGGCATTTTTTCAGTATTAATAATATTGATTATAGTATTTCTTTTCGATTCCCAAGATATAAAATAATGATCGATGGAGAAAACATGAAAAAAAAAACACCCTGACTCATTGTTCATAGGAATAAAACAATATTTTCATAATCTACTCAAGGTTTGAGAAAATAAGTAACTAGATATCTTGTTAATTGTTCCATACACAGATTGATGCGGTGGCTATCCAACTGATGGAAGACCAAACTTTGCAGCAGTGGATACCCCGTTATGGAGACAGACTTGCCCTAAAAGATTTTGGTAAAAGGCACTTAGCTCTGAAGAAGTCCAGTTTGATAGAGATATTGAGGAAGAGAGTTATGTTCACAAATGCTAAAATAGCTGAAAGGGGCTATTGTGATAGTCAACCCCAGAAAAAAAAAAAAAGGTATCACGAAAACACTGGAAAAATTGAAATTGGTTGGATGTGTTGAAATTCGAAAAATAAACTTTGTCAGGTGAGACAAGCTCAAGGAGCCTAGATATCGACAAAAACGCTACGCTTGAGATTCTATCTGTCAACAACCAATGTTGAACATGAGAATGCTGTAGAAGACGATAATGCTGTAGAAGACGATATTCATATCAGCGATAATAAAGATATTGATATGTCGTGTTTTTCTTCTCCGGTTCCTGAAGAAGAGTGCGATGTTATGGACCTCTTCACTATACAAGGTAAGATGGTCAAATTAAGGCGAAATTGCGCAGTCTTGTGACTAAAAATATGCCGCCGAGAAAATGTTAAAATTCCGAGTATTTCCAGAGATATACGAAAAAAAAAATTAAAATGTGGTCAGGTTATGTGGGGTTAGGTCAAGTTAGGTAAGGTAAGGTTGGGTCAGATCAGGTTGGGGTTGTTTGGGGCACAGAGTAGGATCAGCAGGATGCAGTAGTTTCCGCAGAGCAATCTCGCAGGCCAGAAGAGAGAACAAGCGCTCCAAAACAGGACTATCACAGCATTTCCCAACACTAAACCCCGACGGCCATGAGGCTAAACTGTGATATGATCTGTGCACAAGAGCCAAACAAGAACATGACCAAAAGGCATCGCTGGATTACCGACGGATACAGTAACGTGGCAACATACTTCATCAACCGTAAACTAGGAATCCGGAAGCACCAAACTTGCATAGGGTACACCAAGATTTATTTCAGCAACTGGGTTTCAAACAACTGCTATGTGTCTCCAAATATCTCTTTGCAGTCCTTCAAGGATTACATAGATGAAATAATGGAAAGCATTAGAGCTGAACGGGCAGAAGTCTTAGTCCTTGGAGATCTAAATGCCAAATCTCCTCTCTGAGGTTCGAGATTCTCTGATAGACGGGGAGAGTACACCGCGGAATGGCTCGCTACCCTGGACCTGGCTGTGGCAAACATAGAAAACCGTCCAACATTCTCAAGAAGAAACACGTCTTCTTTCATCGATGTCACCTTTGCTTCAAACTCTCTCGCACACCAGATCGAAGGCTGGGAGGTACTGGAAGAGGACTCCTTCAGTTGCCACAAGTACATTGTTACCACCATGGTACATAAGTCGGCCAAAGAAAAACGAGTCATGAAGGGCAAACCCTACATTGATAAGGACATTCTTCGACCCGCTATCTTTCTAGTGCACAACCCAGCTAACTGTGAGCCGCACGACATAGTCACCAACCAAAGTAGCGCAAAACGTTGCCTGTACCCAAAAGGCTCAGGCTGCTCCACGAACGCAACCATACTGGTGGAATAACGACATCCAGGATCTGAAGGAATCATGCAACAGGCTCAGGCGCAGGCTTGCAAGGACCAGGAGAACAAACCAGAACACAACCGAGCTGGAAGCAGAGTACAAATCCCACAAGAAGAATTACAAAAAAGCCATACTCTCCTCGAAGCAGAAACACTGGTCAGAAATATGTCAAGATCTTGAACACGACATATGGGGTCAAGGATACAGGCTAGTCACAAGACACCTTAAAAATAACGGCTCGCCATACGATATGGATCCTGAGGAGAAATGGAACATCGCAGTAAATCTCTTTCCTCGGAAAGACGACACCTGGATCACAGACGACAGAGCACACGCATTTCAAGAGGCCACTATTGAGGAAGTCAAGACAGCATGCGAGAAACTTAAAAATGGCAAGGCTCCAGGCCCAGACGGTCTTGCAGCAGAGACCATAAAAGAGGCGGTGAACATGATTCCAAACGCCGTATTGTCCCTAACAAACGAAGTGCTGCGGACACAAAACTTTCCGGAGATATGGAAAAAAGCCTCAGTCATACTAATCCCCAAACCAGGGGGTAAGTTCAGAACAATATGCCTTTTGGACGCCATGGGGAAACTGATGGAGCACGTGATCAAGAGCAGGTTAGAGCTAGAGCTAAGCGAAAAAAATGGCCTTTCTGAGAGGCAATATGGCTTCAGGAAAGGAAGATTCACCCTGGATGCTGCAAATTGGCTGCTTCGTGAAGCAACAGACAGGCAGACGAAATGGGGTGCCGTCATCACTATAGACGTAGAGAATGCTTTTAATACTGCTGGATGGAGCTTTGTACTGAACAGGCTGCGCGACATTGGAATCAGCCCATACCTAATCAAATTGGTAGAAAGTTACTTCTCCACGCGAAGTCTAGTGATTCAAAAGGGAAGACACATCGACATGACCCAGGGTGTTCCACAGGGATCAGTTCTCGGACCCACCCTGTGGAACGTTCTGTACGATCCTGTCCTCCATCTGAACTTACCCCCCGGTTGCCAGACAGTGGCCTACGCGGATGATCTCGCTCTGATCATCAGAGCGCCAGACAAGGAAAGCCTGGTAAGCGCTGCAGATAGAAGTCTGGGTGAAATTGCAAGGTTCATGGTCGCATGTGACCTGAAGATAGCAGAGCACAAAACGGAGGCAATCATCTTACGTGGTCCAAGAAACAGGAAAGACATAATATTCCGGATAGGAGACACGGATATAATTCCTAAGATTCGTCAAATACCTGGGTATCTGGTTGGACGACGGTATAATATTCAATGAGCACATCCGAAGAACCGTGGAAAAAGCCGGAAAAACTGTAACGGCCCTCACCAGGCTCCTCCCAAACGTGAACAGTATCAGCTTATACAGGAAACGGGTCCTCTACGGAGTAACCCAGTCAATTTTGTTATATGGCGCACCAGTCTCGGAGAGGGTCATGCAGGTCCAGAAATACAAGGACATGGTATGCAGCCTCCAAAGGAAAATGCTGCTTAAAGTTATTGCCGCATATAGAACTGTGTCACTGGAGGCAACCTGTGTCCTCGCCGGGGTTCCACCTTTTGAGCTGCTGGTAGAAGAAAGGAGCAGAATTTACAGCAGTGAGGGGGACAGAGTAGTAAACACTACAAACGAACAGAGGGAAACCAGAAGACGATGGCAACAGAGATGGGACAGTAATGGAACAACCGCCCAATGGACGGAGAGGCTCATTCCAGACGTCGAAGCATGGACAACCTGCAAATTCAAAAACTTAAACTACTACACCACACAGTTCTTTTCGGTCACGGTTCCTTTCGAACCTACACTCTCGAAATCAAGAAAACAGAAGACGACTTGTGTATATACTGCGGACAGAGAGACGACCCGGAACACACAATGTTCGTCTGCCACAGATGGCACAATGAAAGAAGTAAGCTTGGTGCAATAGTAAATGCTGATAATATAACAGAACACATGTTGAGCAATCAAATTTCATGGAACGATATAGCTCATTTCATCTCATCGGTAATGGAAAAGAAAGAGGAGGAAGAGAAATTGCATAGGAATAGGAATATAGAACACTTATAGACAATGCCGCTCGTACCTGAAGATATGTCAAGCGATGTTTCCAGGACGAGAGAGGTCAAGAGGGGGTTTTAGTGGGTAGAAAGAGTCCCACACTCGCACGCGGCGATAGAACCAAGCCCGTGTAGTGCATAAAGCATTCCCCCCTCACAAAAAAAATGTTAGGTTGGGTTAGGTGAGGTTCGGTTAGGTTAGGTTGGGTTAGCTTAGGTTGGGTTAGGTTAGGTTGAGTTGGGTTAGGTTGGGTTAGGTTGGGTTAGGTCAGGTTGGGTTAGGTTAGGTTAGGTAAGGTTAAGTTGAGTTAGGTTAGGTTGGGTTGGGTTGGGTTAAGTTAGGTCAGGTTAGGTGGGCCGGAGGGTTTGCTCCCAGGCTAGTGTCATGCGCAAAACAAAGCATCTGCACTAGCAAGACCGTAATGCGAGCTCGATCGATGCACACCCTACTCGAGGTCGGCCTGTCTCTTACTGAACATTACGGATCTAGAGGAGTCAACCTCCATAAAAGAAACTCTGGAAGGGCTCATTATGATGAGTGTAGGAGGCGGCGACTCCTGGAAATCCTAGCTGAACCTTTACCTTCTTCAACTAGTCTTAGGTGAGGTTCCTATACATCTTCTTCTTTCTTCTTCCGCCTACCTTGGCACACTCTCCATTCTTTCTTTCACTATTTCTCTCCTTTTCGCCTATCTTGGCAAACCTCTAACATCTATGCCCTCTCGCTTCCTGCCAGCCTTGGCAAACCTCTTTCTCACGGGTACAGGGGAGGCGGCTGTGCCTTTCTTCACTTGGCCACCCTCGGCTACCGCGTCTCCCAACCCCAAGGTGTAGCTCCATCGTGCTGATGGGGTGCATGGCACAGGGATGATATAGTGTGTCACGAGCGATGCCCGCCGGACCGGGCAACACGGCGGGGAAGATGCCTTACTCCTGCAAGCGGGGCTCTGCAGGAGTGGACCGAGATGTCCCTAGCTACTCGTGAGAACTTAATTGGAAAACTCAACAAATAAAAACGGTAATGAAGGCGATATGGACAAGAACCTAGAGGTTGCACTCTTGGAGCGCAGGAATGCAGCAACAACGGCGGCATCGGCAGCACTAGCAGCAGCAGCAGCAGCAGCCTCCACGAGAGAGGAGGAAATGAGACTGCTCTTTGGCAGGAGGGATTCCTCGCCTCGATCACCAAGCAGGAGGACGAGTACGAGAAGTACGAGCAAGAGTGACAGCAGGAGTGTGGGTAGTGGGAGCGTTAGCTCAGAAGGAGAATTCGCCACCCCAAAAGAACTTAACTGGAAGCAGGACGACATGTTCTGGCAGGAAGATACGTTCGGTAGTAGCTCGCTCGACTTGAGCAAACCTGCACCAGAACGCACAATGAGAGAAGATTTTCTAGCGGCCAGTGCGGACCATCAGGAACTAGAAGAGGAAGAAGATTTTATAGTTCAAAGACTCAAACGGAAGAGATGGGGGTCGCCACGCCTTAGGCAGGAGCCAGGAAGGCTGGAGGTGGACTCCAAGGACTTCAGACAAATGGTAGAAAAACTGAAGAAGAATAGCGATCAACTTCGGACGCTCGTGAACAGTAACCCCAACACACAGAAGGGAATAAGGAAAACGATAGAAGACTTAGGGTACCTCATGAAGAGCTTCGTGAAGAGGTGCGAGGAGTGGAAAGCTCTCTCAGATAGTTCAGACGCCCATAAAGGAGCTGCGTCGGAGTACAAGGAGAAGGAAACAGGAGGAAGTACCAGGGAAGCAGGCACACAAACATCTACTGAGGAGCAGCTTGGCTGTGCTATGGAGAAGAAGCACACGAGAGACCAAGGCACTCAAACTGGAACCATCGAGACTGCAGACCTTGAGAGAGTAGCGACGTTCGAGGCAATCAAAGGTCTGCTCGACAGAGTTTGGCCGGAGGATATATACACGAAGACAACCATGGAATGGAAAGATCTAGCTACACTGATTGCGGACAAGGATGTGGCAATTATAGTAGATCCAGAAGACAAGGGAGACAAAGGGCTGATGCTAACCATGAGGCAGAAATTTCCGGAAGCACAGGATATGCTCAGTACACTCAAGGACAGCAATATCGAGTACCTAATGAGAGCCAAAAAAACTCCACAAGCAGAGGAGAGGACAAGGAAAGGACAGGGTATACCTTTCTGTTGCCCATAAAGTTGGAGCTAGGCGAGGAAGTTGATTTGGGGAAGCTACATGAAGTTCTAGTACACCTTAAAGATGCGATGATAACAGAGAAGAGATCAGTTATTAACCTAGTGCCCATGTACAGGATATGCAGAGACTCCACACGCAAAATACTGGAATGCGTGTTCAGAGAAACGGACATGAAGGTAGTGATTATAACCCGAGAGGAAGACAAGAAGAGGCCAGCCTTAAGAAGGCACAAGAGCAGAAGATCGGAAGAAACGGTGGAGGTGAGAGCTGAAGGGAAAAGCTATGCGGAGCTACTGCGCTCGGTCAAGGACGGAATAAATACGGAACAGATAGGAGTCAACATTACCAAAATCAGGCGCTCAGGAAAGGGAGATCTGATACTGACCGTTGCTGGTGGAAGAGAAATGGCGACAGCCCTGAAAGAAGAGATCACAGGAAAACTACAGACAGTAGAAGGGAGAACTAGATCGAGTAACAATACGACTATCTTCATCACGGGAATCGATGTGGCAACAACTAAGGAAGAAATCGCAATCGATATTGGTAGAGAAACTAGTGAGGAGCCTTCGAAGATAGTGGTGAAGTCTCTGAGGCTTGGGAATTTCGGTAGCCAACTTGCGACGATAGAGATGCCGAAGACAACCGCAGAAGGCATTATCCGCAGTGGGAAAACAAAAATTGGTTGGATCAACTGCAAGGTCAGGGAAAAGGTGCAACTGGATAGGTGCTACCGGTGCCTGGAATTGGGGCACAGGACTGCAACCTGTAAGGGGCAGGATAGGTCCAAATGTTGCATAAGGTGCGGGGCGGAAGACCATAGGGCACGCGACTGCAAAAATGAGCCACACTGTGGGAGTTGTGGAGTGACAGGGCATCGGAGCGACCAAACGAGATGCCCAATCTTCAGAGCTGCGGTGGAGGAGCGTCGTAAGGCCAGGATGGACCTCATCCGCCAATAACTTGTCAGAGAACGGCACCTTCCCGGACCAGTGGAAGGTAGGCAAAGCAATACTTATTCCTAAAGGCGACCCAAGAAAGGAAGAGAAGTTCAGGCCCATATGCTTGCTGGATGGGTTAGGCAAGGCTTATGAGTACCTTCTGAAGGCTAGACTGGAAAGGGAGCTCGACGAAAAATCAGCTATCGCCGACACCCAATTCGGCTTCAGAGCGGGAAGATCTACAGTTGGCGCCGTGAGCCATCTGTTAAATGAGGCCAACAGAGGACGTAGGACCTGGGCGGCTGCCATCTTGGTCGACGTGAAGAACGCCTTCAACACGGCCAAGTGGCACCTGATCGCCCAGGAGCTTAGGCGAATTGGGATCAGTCACCATCTGCGCCTGGTGCTTGAGGACTACCTTACTGGAAGAAGGTTGACTTATGGCAGGGAAAGTATGGTACTAACCCAAGGGTGCCGCAGGGGTCCGTACTCGGACCCACCCTGTGGAACATCTTATACGACGGCATCCTGAAGGTGAGACTCCCAGAGGGGTGTGCCACGGTGGCCTACGCTGATGACCTGGCCCTCGTTGTAACAGCCCAGAGGAAGGAAGACTTGGTGCGAAGGGCAAACCAGGGATTGGCTGCCATCAGCGAGTGGACGGAGGCACGTGGATTGGAGATTGCCCCACAAAAAACTGAGGCCATTGTGATTAGGGGCCCCAGGAAGCGGGACGGAATTCGGTTTGAGCTGGCGGGAACGGAGGTGATGCCCAAGAAGTTCGTTAAGTATCTGAGCGTTTGGCTCGATGACAAACAGATATTTAACGAGCACATACGGAAGACATGTGAAAAGGCGAACAGGCAGGTGAGGGCGCTTACCAAGGTTCTGCCGAATACGAGGGGTCCTGGCTATTTTAAAAGACGGGTCTTGTACGGCGTTGTTCAGTCGGTGCTCCTGTACGCTGCGCCAGTGTGGGGGCAAGTCATGAGAGTAGCAAGATACCGGAACCTCATGCTTGCTACGCAGAGGAGGATGCTGCTTAGGGTTGCGATGGCGTACCGGATCGTGTCGGGGATGGCCATGAACGTTATGACGGCGGTTCCTCCAATTGATCTCCTGATAGGGGAGAGGACCAGAGTAGCGGAGATCCGGAGCCCCACGAATGAGGAGAAAAAGGCCGAAAGAGGCATAACAATTCAAAAATGGCAGGACGAATGGGCGCGGAACACCACCGTGGCGCAGTGGACGAAACGTTTGATACCTGAGCTGGAGGAGTGGACTCAGTGCAAGCACAAGACATTAAATTATTATTTCACGCAGGCTCTGAGCGGACACGGATCTTTTAGGACGTAAACACATAAGATTGGCAGAGCCCAGGACACGCTTTGCGTGTATTGTGGAGAATAAGACGACCCTAACCACCACACGCTGTTTCAATGCCCCAGATGGGTTAGGGAGAGCCAGGCCGCAGAAGCGAGCTTGGGGATGGTCCCAGATGCCGACCACATCATCGGTGTCATGATTTCTGACCCCGCTAAATGGAAAGCTGGGCTCACCTTCATGACCAGGATCATGGAGAGTAAGGAGAGAGAGGAACGGGCCATGCAGGCTGAGGATAGACCATAGGGTGTTGTATGTGATACAGAAACTGGGATATAGGACACGGGAGTGTGCACGGTGCCTAGTGCATTAGTGATAGATCTGTGATACTAATGATGTGTCAACGTGGTGTTGTGAATGCATTCGATAGATATGTGATACTAGTGATGAGTTAATGTGGTGCTGTGAATGTGTTTGTACATTGTCGTTTACAACTGTTGCCATGTGTTGCGCGTGGAACAACGAGCGTGCGTAGAATGGTCTGTCTACAACCATGCAGCACATCGAAGGAAAGGTAATAGGACACCGCTGCCCGCGCCTGATGCAATGTCTTGAAGACGGTCCCAGGCGCGGTAGACGGTTGGGGGGGGTTTTAGTCGGAGTAGCGCCCGACACTACCAGAGCTGATAGACACCAAGGCTCTGGTGCCAAGCGGTTTCCCCCTTCAGAAAGAACGAAAAAAAAAAAAAAGTCAGGCTAGGTCAGGTTAGGTTGGGTTAGGTTGGGTGAGATTACCAGAGCTGATAGACACCAAGGCTCTGGTGCCAAGCGGTTTCCCCCTTCAGAAAGAACGAAAACAAAAAAAAAAAAAAGGTCAGCTTAGGTCAGGTTAGGTTGGGTTAGGTTGGGTGAGGTTAGGTCAGTGTTGCCACCTCGAAGGATTTATCTCCTCTGTGGGACTTTTGAGGTCCACGAGGGACAAAGGAACATTAATTTAGTTTCAAGGGATTTTCTCTCCTGCATGTATAGGTATGAAACTCTGAATTTGATTCAGCATCATCAAGCGATGAAAAATGAAAACTGGAGGTGTATTAAGTGCGCTACCTGGTAGAGGTGCAGGAACATAATTAAAGAAACCTAATATAACGGAAACAGAACGGAACCTGTAAGCTGATGATATTCACTGCACGGAGGATTCACAAGCAAATCACACGGCATTTACATGATCGTGATTTTGTATTCGGAATGTTCGCATTCGCTCATTCTCATTCGCCTTAATCGCGTTCACCACTTCGCCACTTGCGTGTATTTATTTTGGATTGTGGTGACATTATAATGGAATAATCCTCTGATTGTGATTCTGAACATTCGGAGCCCCAACGAGAAAAATATAGGAGTACTACCAAAATATTTGAGGAAGCTTGGATGAAGGACCCTCTTTCCAAAATGTGGCTTGCTCCAGATAAACATCATAAGAAAAAATGCAGGTAACATCTTATAGTTAATATAGTTTGAAATGATTTATAATATTACTGATTATTATTTATCATTCAAGATGCAAAGTTTGTGGTGTGGAACTGGCTTGTGGTAAGAGTAAATTGATCAAGCATTCGCTAAGACAAAAATATGAATGCTGTCAATACATCAAAGCCATTAGTGAATTATTTCGTCGACAAGACTGAAAAAACACAACATGTTGAAAATGTGAAAAAGGCGAAAATGAAGCTAACAGTATTTTTTGCTGAACACAATGTCGCTACAATGGCCGTAGATCATTTAGTTCCTCTACTGATAACTATTTTTGGAGATTCAAGAGTCTGTAAGGATATGAACCTCGGAAGAACAAAATGTGACTAACTTATCAATAGCGATTGGGACCCACGAAACTAATCGTTTAGTTGGTCATTTGAAAATTAATTATTTTTCGATACACTGCGATGAAAGCACGGACATATTGAAAAAAAAAAACATGTGTTTATTGGTTAGATACTGCGACAACACAAATGAGTTCAAAACCAATCTCCTGGAATTGGTTTCATTGGATGCCACCGATTGCAGCGCATCAAAGATTTATGATGCTTTCAAGAATTGTTTGACTAAATACAATATTCCATTGAACAATATTATTGGTGAGAGATTATTATTTAATATTATTCATGAAGTATATTGACATGTATATGATATTTTTTAAAGGCGCTGCATCTGATGGTGCCAATGTTATGGTTGGGGAGAGAAATTCTTTTTTTTTTTTTTCATTTGAAGCAAGATGTACCTCATGCCGTATTGATAAAGTGTATATGTCATTCAGCAGCATTGGTCGCCAATAAAGCATGTGGATAATTGCCTAGAGGACCAGAAGATCTCATAAAAAATATAGCAACTTACGTTTCAGGAAGCGCTAAGCGATGTGCAATTCTAGTATAGTAGCAAGGATATTTTAATGAAGAGAAAAAGGAAATTTTGAAATTAGCAAATACACGTTGTGTTGTTCGAATTTTTGATAATTGGAACGTATTCGAACATTTCTCTTTACTGGCGGTTATTGAGGATAAATTAAAAAGTGCTGAAATGATGCATAATGATATGCAAAATATGTTTTTAAAAGGATATCTATCTTTTATGAAGTATGCTTTACATTTCATCAACTCTTTCAATGCATTGTTTCAGTCTAATAGTATATTAATTCATAAGCTACATGACCACTTTCTGAATTCACTTATACAGTTATGCTGATGCACCAATTACTTAAAAACACAAGTGTGCACCAGATAAAAAATAAGTTTTTATAACCCAGATAATTTTTTGCCATTAAACGAGATTAAATTAGGCGGAGAGTGTGAACTATTTTCAAAATCATTACCTGTGAATGGTCAAGAGGAATTTCGAAAAAAATATTTATCTTTTCACATACCTGCAGCTACTGAAATCTCAAACAGACTTCCGCTGAAGAATACCATTTTCAAATCTATGAAGTTTTTAGATCCGATGATCGCTTTTTCGCCCATCAAGAATATGGAAACTGATATCAATACTTTAGCTGACAAATTTACCAGTTCTATTGACTTAACTCATCTGACAATTGAGTGGCAAAAATTACCAACTTCATTTAATGAAATGGGAATTGAAAATCTAAAAACCATGCCTTTGGATGAGATGTGGCTTCAAATTAAAAAAACGAAAAATTTCAATGACGAATATTCATTTCCCAATTTGAGACAGAGAAGTATACTCTGTTCAGCATATCTAGACGATTTTTTGATTATTGCAAATACTGAAATTGAGTGTAAAAAATGAAAGCAAGCCCTGCTGTTCAATTTGGAATACCTGATTATTTGAAAGATGATTTTTCGTGGTAGATAAAAAATATCCAAGAATGTTGTCAGAACTTATCTTCATTTATGCTCCGTATATCAGCTCATCTAAAAACGTGGTAGCTGATAGTGAATCAAGAACCAAATTTATAGCAACGGCATATGACTTATAAAGCAGAGCTTTCCATAAAATTATTTCAAAATTCGGGCCACCAAAAATTGATCTGTTTGCTACAAATTTGAATGAGAAGTATGGTAGATTCATATCTTGGCATCCTGACCCAGAATCTATCTGTGTAGATGCTTTCACAATTAACTGGGGAAATAAGTATTTCTACGCATTTCCTCCATTTCCAATCACATCAAGGGTTTTAGAAAAGATCATTCAAGAAAAATCTACGGAAATAGTGGTTGTACCATATTGGACTAGCCAACCTTGGTACCCATTATTCAAAAAGTGCTACTTCAGGATCCAATAATATTTTCACCGAGCGAAAGGTTAGTATTATCTCTTTTCAGACAGTCTTACTCCCTCTCACAACACATTACCCTGGTAGCCATGAAGTTATACGGAGGGATGCCCAGATGAAAAAAAAAACCCCGGAAGAGGCCCTTTCCATTATGATGGCATCTCTATCAGAGAGCTCCATAAAACAATGTGATCATTGTCTGAGGAAGTAGTGGAAACTTTGTTCGAGAGTGGGATCCGATACTTTTGAATACTCTGATAATATTTATCTACAATATTCAACAGAATTACAAAAACAAGAAATGTCATTTTCATTGTTGAATACTCATAGAGCAGCATTAGGTGTAGTATTGGTAATTAGTGGGGAAGATGAAAAAAATATTAGGTTTTTCAAAGGTGCATACAATTTGAAACCACCACAACCAAAATATGCATCCACAGGAGATCCAGCCCCTGTTATTAATTATCTGCAGAAATTATTTCTATTGAACAAATTTACTTTAGAAATTCTCACTCAAAATTTGATGAAATTATCAGCGTCAACGCCCGCTCCCAGAATACAGACATTATATAAAATTAATTAGGAAAATATTAATAAATTAGATAATGTAGTAGAAATACGAATTTCAGAAATGATCAGGGCGTCAGGTTAAATGAAATTACAACCACTCATGATTTTCCCTGTATTCAAAGATACACCTAGTTTGTGCAAAGCTACTACTTTAAAATATTATATACAAAGAATTTCTGATTTGAGGCCCCCAGCAGACACGAAATTATCAATTACATGGAAAAGACCACATCGCCCTGCGAGTTCTCAAACTATCAGAAGATGGATTGAACAGCTCCTTCCAAAAAGTGGTATTGATAAAAAACCATTTACAGCGCATAGCAAAAGACATGCTAGTACATCAGCGGTCCTTGTACGGTTCTTTATTGAATACGACTGTACCACTGACATGTCGTCGTGACATGTTTTTTCAACATGATGGATGCCTGGCACATAACCATAGAGATGTTCGGAATTTTTTAGACCCAACATATCCTGACAGGTGGAGAGGACGTGGAAGTTAATTTAATTGGCCAGCCAGATCCCCAGACCTGACGCGTTTAGACCTATATCTGTGGTAAAAATTGAAAGATCTTGTGTATGCCAGCAGACCTGCGACAAGGGATGTCATGATCGTACGAATTCGATATGAAACAATGAGTATTTCAGCGGCAGAAATTGGAACGTCTGTTCTATCGACTCGTCAGAGACCCATTTCTTGTATTGTAAATGACGGTGGACACTTTGAACATCTGAGGAGCTACTAATTACGTTCCTAGTAGTTTTTCGTTGTGATTTGTGTAATTTATTGTTGATTTTGTTGCAATGTTCATTTTGAATGCTCAATGCAATAAATCATTCTTTCAACTTTGATCGGTAATATCTTTCGTTATCATGATCTTGTTGCGGTTTTCGTTGGTCTGTTGAGACTGAGTTTCATTATTTCATCGTGTAATAATATGCATACCATTACATTAATTCTTTTTGTTCAAAATATCCATTGATACTGTGGATCACGCCCTCTAGCGGCAACGGTGATATGGATATGAAACCCATCCAAATCATATTTGATAGAACAGGAAGAGACATTTTCAACGAGCCCAAGAATGTATTTGCCCTTCACTCATAGCCGTTACGCCACCTAGCGGTTATGTTAGAAACCTACAAATATTTTCCAGCTATTTTTCAGGGTCACTTTTTTCGAGATATATTTTTTTTTCAAAGTTGTATCAGTATTCGTTGCTGAGATATGGCCGACGGTCGTTGTTAGTTGTTCACCCAATTGCGGTTGATATACAGCCAATGATCAGAGAACAATTCCTGATGCTCTGAAATTAATTAATATTGTTAGGTGAATCAATTTGAACTAATGAATATGTGTTTATTCGATGTTTATAACAGTCGTTTGAAATTTGAATCCTTTTCGAAATTTCGTGTTTGGTATCATGAACATCAGATTCAGTTTGAATTTGGATTTCTTCAATCCGTGTCTGATCATTTTGTTTCAATTTGAATTTGGTTATTCCCATTTTGAATGTGATTGGTCTCAATTCAAATTCGTTCATTTTCAATTCAAATTTTTATCATAATTCGAAAATGATCATTCCCATTCCGGAAATGATAAGTCTCAATTTGGAAGTGTTGAAAAGGAATATTCTCAGACAAATTATGAACATACAAAAATGGATATATATTAATATTATAAAGCAATACATTGAGAATTCGCATTCTCTATGTGATGAGAATATTTACTCTTTTTCAGTTAATTCAATAGAAAACAACTACTTTCCTGGCTATATGCCACGACGAACATTGAATTATATCTATTGAACACACACGATAAGAGTTTTTAAAATAAAATATAAAAATTTCTGAAATTGAGAATTTGCATTCTCCTTCAGACAAAAATATGTATATACACACATCACTCTGAATATTCAACAGAAAACAACTACTTTCCTGGCTATTTGCCACGAGAATAGGACTTTCCCTCTGAAACTGTTTCATTTGACCACCCTGTACATCAACACTGGAATATTTCTTGCCCAACGAATCGTACACTTGCAATAATTGGTTATTTCAGGGTAGGTTCACACATAGGTGGCACGAATTAATTCATTTGAACTAAATCAGTGATTCATTTCGAACATTGATTCAAATGCATGATAGATACACTAGTAAAATATGTGCCTCGTTTGCATACCCGGCCGTATACTTGTAACGTTTAAATTGTACATACTGATTATTTTTATGTTCTTGGGTGATATGTGATAATTTTTATCATCTTTTCAATCATATAATTAGGTGTATAGGGTCAAATAATCTAGTAATCATATCAGGCACTCATTTTCAATTCATTTCCACCGAACATCATCTCATTCAATTACCAGGCAACACAGCAGACATCAATGGTATATTGTGGGTTGCCTACTCATTTTCAAATCAAGGAATCAACCAATGTAGGAAATATATATGATAAAAATTTTATTAAAATCAAAAATAATGATAACAATTATGTTAGACTGAACGACTTGTAGTGGAGGGATGATATGAGCATTACGGGATATTTGAATTGAGTGTTTCCTTCTTGTTTATAAGTATGCTAGTATGCATTCAGATTCCATATGTTTTCTGGATTGGGAGGACCCAGCGTGTAATTTTAGGGTGAGATTTCTTCCAGAGCCTTTATATGAATCAAGTCAGGATTCCTTAAGGTATCAAAATTGGTAGGGGTGTAGATTTTTCATCCTGGAAAAGAAGCCAGTATTGATGAATTATTGTGAGTACATGTATAGGTACTCACCAACTTAAGTACCCAAGCTGCTCTGGAATTCAAAACTAGAATATTATAATTTTCTCGCCAGGTCTGATTAAGGTCTTCAGGGCTGCTTGGAGGAAATCCTAGATCAGAAAATTATTCTTGGTACCATTCCCTGTTTGTTTTGGTACAATATTGTATCTGTCTTCTGTCAATGTTGTCAATAACTTCATCAACACGCCCATTGCTAAGCTGATTTCTGAAATGCATAGTTGCCAGATTCTTTTCACCAATTTCTAGGAATGACGATTGGTCGATTCACTCACTTCGACAATGCAATGGTTCTAGAAGATACACCTTTTTTGTTTTACAACTCGGGTTTCCTCTTCAACAAAGGAACAGACATTCCAGAACAGTCGCGGATCATCCTGGATCATGACGTAGTTTCCCTTTCCGGGAAGTACTATAAAAGTGGTTTTCAGTGCCGGTTGGAGCACTTTCGATCTGGTTCTTGAGTCAGCAGTGTGCTCGAGTTTTTTTTTTGTTAGTGGTTGGTGAGGAGTTCACAGGATATTCCTGGATTTTGAGATTGGGTCCTATGCGAAGACATCGATAGCTCCATTTTCACCGCACTCAATCGAGTCAACCTGGAATTTTGGAATTTGACCTGGAAGCCTGCAGCCGTCCAGGATATCGCACATCGACACGTGGTCTGCTCTGGAACGTGCTCTGCTACTGCTGTTTCTGAGGTGTTAGGAACCCTTCTTAGAAGGTGAGTCCTGATTCAAAGTTATCTCCAACGTCCCACCATCCAGGTTTTTTATTGTGTGTTCTTTGGTCATAGGGTTTTACGGTAGGGTTAAATCCCTTCAAGTTCATTTGTCCTCGCATCTCTTGGTTGGACTAGATTCTGGGTCATACATACTCCCACTCTCACGATGCGGCTTGTCTGGATGTCGCCATCATTAAGTAACACTCATTACCTAGGCTCCGAAGGCTCCTCCACCATCGACGACTCATGGCTCTCAAGTGATGGTCAACCATTGCCGTTTTTCTTAAGATTGCCATCAGGAACACCGTCTGGGAGAGATCTCCTGGGTCTATCCCTCCAGGAATGTTTCGCGTAGGTCACGTGGTTGTCCGAACGTAGTGGGTACGTTCCTATGGAGAATGCTGCAGCAATGAAATTTCCGGTAACCATTTAACAGTTATCTATGCTACTTATATTATATATATTTCGGGTATATTTTTTTTCTTGGCGACATGTCAGTTTCCTTTCGCAGGTTCGTAATGTGAAATACTGTGTATTGCTAATTTTTTATATCATTATTACGACTTGATACCGCTGAAACATAGTACTATGCGGACGCCAATTCAAGTGAGTTTCGACATCACAATACATAATATTATCATGCCATACAGGAAATTGATGATCAATTTTTTTGAGAGAATAGATGTTTCAATTTTTGCGTTTAAATAGCTGTTCATTCATAATTTTGCTGTAGTGTTTTCCATACCTTACTTGTCATTCTCCATAAGTTTTAGTTTTCTTCTCAAACCTCAACCGTAGGATTTCACTGAAATATTATCGCCCCTTTATTTTGGATACAATGAAATTTAACAACACTATATATTATCATTTTCGCATATCTCACGACAATAAATAAGTACCTCATGAGTAATCGTTGATACTTTGATAGTTAATAACACTGTATATTTGATCAATACACTTTTCATGACTATTATATAAATATCTCATTGATATCTTTAGTACATTGAAATTAAACAACATTGTATATTATCAATATGTTTCTCATGAGTATTACATAAATTCCCATCAATAATCTTGATGCATTAAAGTCTATCAACACTGTATGTTCAAGATAATCGTGACTACCTTCATTAATTTTGGTGAAATTTAATAGGGCTCTGTATATACTTGTATATAATATATTGGATTTTTTGTTATGTCCTGAGTTTTATTTGTGAAATGCTGAACATTCACCATAATGACTAATATCAATTAATTCTTATATATCTTCCCAATTTTACATACATTTTTCTAATGTTCTATATGGTTCTCAACTTTCCATTATAGCTTCTGAAGTGAAGATATTTATTTTTTTTAAGTTGAGTGGCGCCTGACCTTATCAATTTTTAAATTTCAAAATCAATAAATGAATAACGAACTCATAGTGCTCACTGATGAAAGAGTTGCCGTTCGCAAGTTAATCTTTTTTCATGATATAATTCCAAAAGAAAAGTTAAGGTAACATACTTCAACCAAGATTCTTCAGGGAGTGGTGGATGGGTGATGATAAGGTCGAGATATTTTTTCTCGGGGATCTACACATGTCACGTGATCACTAGTATATGAATTAAAAACATTACCACAAAGAGGCGAAAAGTGTGGTTAGATGGCAAGGGCCATTGCCATCATTATATGTTTATCAGAGTCTAATTGAAATACATAAGAGGAGAGCCATGTTATGTACCAACTCAGATACTCATGGTTATGCCACTAGATCAGCCCATTTTCTACGAACCCCTCGCTATAGACTGAAAAAATCTGAAAAATAGTTTGAATTTATTCCTATACAATCAGCTACCTATGACCGTGAAGTTGTTTAGTGATTCTAAATTCAAAAATACGATCAAGTCGTTTATTCTCAAAGAATGCTTCTACAGTGTTCAAGAATATTCGGATTCAATTATATCCTTCGATATACTTACTGAGTCGCTCACTAACGAATTGTAATCTCAACTTATTTTATTTTGTCAAATTTAACCATTATACTTAACTTTTGGCACCTTCATCCATGACTGATTCATTTTTATTATATTTTTTATTATATTCCATTTTAGTTATATTTTCCCATGTATATATTATATATTTTATCATTATGTCATCATGTCTGTCTGACTACTATGTGTATTTGTTCTTTATAAGTATTGTCGTTGAAGGTATTTATGTTAGGAAGATGAATATTATCTTTGTTACATTTTGACTTGCACTAAACATATACATGTAACAGTGTTGAATAAAGCATATCTATCTATCTATCGACCAAAATATTTGAAACAGTTGCTTAGAGTTAATTTCCATACTCACATACAGTTTCGAGTAATTTTTCAAGAAAATTGAGATAGCGTTCTGTCACTTTTTGAATCTTCATGGTCATTTCAACTCACATGTATCAAAAAAGACTTTGAGATGTTTTGAGCAGCACAAAGTTAGTTAGATATATATTTATTATTTTGTATTCAATTATTACTTTCGAGAATTTTGTTGTGCAGAAATTGTATGTCTTGTTATATTATGTTCTAGAAAAGGATTTAGGTTTTCAAAGGCAATAAAAACATTTTTTGCCTCCTTTCGTATTTTATTCAGGTTTAACTCTGAATTCAGAAAGTCCGAATTTTTCGACATTTTTTGAAAACATTACGACTTATTTTACCCAAGGGTTCACACTTCTTTTTATGAACATCATCTATAATGATTGCAATAGAACAATTATATATGTGGCCATTATTGATAAAATAGAGAAGACAGTTGACCTGTTCAACACAATCATGTTTTCAGCTGTGAATACTGGCCGATTTTGCTGTAATAGATACCTCGTATACATCATCTCAATTTTCAAATATGAATAAATTGGTTCATTATCTTCCAAACGATAACACATCTTGATGATTTTATCAGACTCCTTCATCACTGACTCGCAGCAGAATAGAATGGTGATGGGACCGTACTGAAAAAAAAAATTAATAATCATAACCAACTAGTCAATTTTTGGGAAACATATACATCTATTGACCGCGCTTAGAGTTTAGATCAGCGGTTCTCAACTTGTGGTACATGTGTTATTCGTGGTGGTACACAGAAACACATAAATAAATGAATACATCGAATAAACTGAAATACACAGGATACAGGAGCCTTGGCAACACTGGAGAACTCGTTGTCAGAATGTGTACAATAGGCAAAAACACTACTCCCTAGGAAAAATGATATGACATTCATCACGATGAGAAAAATCAAGCACAAAGATTTTTTCGAATTTTCCAGAAGAAGTGCTCCGGTTAGAGCACGACGGAAAATCGTCAGTGGTACTGACGTCACAAGTTAGGTAACGCACCGATCATCACTATTGGTAGACGAAAACAAAAACGATAATTGTTCATTCAGTGGGAAAAACAGCGTTGCCGTCTCAACAACTGATTCTTTAGCTATTTGTTTGGATATTTTAACATTCACCGCTCACAAGATTCAACTGATTGCAACAATGTCATGAATGAACTGAGGTAGACAAACTCACTTGTTTTTGTTTTCTTATACACTGGATTGAGTCATATTATTATCACACTATGATATAATATAATATTGAAGTGATGTCACCAGAATTCCATATTGGGACGAAATCGTCACTTTGGTCCTCCCACATAGCACCATGTCGACCAAAAACAAAAACTGTTGCTGTAGCGCAACTCATCCAAATGTCAGAATTTTCAGAATTTGTCAGAAAACTCGTTGTTTTTATGTTTTCAAAAACTTGGAATAACTGTCCCAACCATTTTTCTTGTCAAAAATAATCAAAATATTTCATATTATTCAAAATGTTCTCCCATGTTGAACTCAGACTCCTTAAAAAGAACGAATTGCAGAATAAATGATTCAGTGCAATTTTGTATCCTTTTGAGCGCACGAAAGGTCGAATCTGTACTTTGTAGCGCATGAGAAGCTGTTGAGGTGTGAGGTATATTTTCGCATGGAACGCGATCGATCTGATAGTAGGAGAGCCGGCTGCAACATTCTACCGCCATCTGAACTACTCACCAGATGAAGTGGGACAGCCAAAAAATTGACTAATTTTGATAAGCTATAACTCGAACATTTCTTGGCCGATGTTGGATTTCCAACCAAAGGTAGAAAGCGTCAACCTTGGGGTATGCGTCATTGGCGTCGGGTTTGATTTTTGCGATTCGTTCTCTTTCTACAGAGTGTGAATTAAGAGCCGGAAAAATTTGAAATTTCTGACAAACAATTTGGGAAATGTGAGGGTCCCTAGAATTCTTTTTCAAATGTTGGGTGAATGGTTGGTCCGATACCTCGAGACGTCTTTGAAATTTTCTTGATAAATTGCGTTGTTATGGAAAAAACGCCATTTTATGAAATTCCATTTTTATTTGAAAATGTAGCCTCTTTTGGTTGAATAATAACAGCCAACATCTAAACTGCAAGAAGAGATATTTCTACTGGAGATAATAAACACCAGCGGCGCGCAAAAAGGGGTTTATGATATTTAGAAACGAAAAATTCGTTTTTATTGAAAAAATGCAACAGTTTTATTGATCGATACAGTTGAAGAGGTATCATACCCTTAATCAGCATGATGTTGACAGATTCAGAGGCGTGCAAAAATGGGCTAATGATATTCAGGAACGAAAAAAAAAACTTTTTTATTGAAAAAATCAACAGATTTATTGATCGTTACAGTAAAAAAAGTTGCCATACATTCAATTATGATGTTGACAAAATTCAGAGGCCTGCAAAAGGTGATTCTGTAATGTAGACAGATTAAAATTCCAGTCTCATCATCATTGTTTTTTACTTATTCAAGGTGAGCATCCAAGTAATCCATTGGCGTATTGAAGAGGATCCATCATCCAAGGCGATTCGAAAAGTTTGATATGGAAACATTTTTAATAATTTTATCAAGTGTTGTTCTTTGTTCGCCCAGTGAAAGTTTTCTTGTGTCATTATTTATGAATGAAAATTCAGGAACGTGAGTCTGGCTCCTGATATTTCTCGAGCCGTATAATTCGATAATTTTGACAAGAAGAATTTCAAAAAATCTTCAATTTTTGCCCGCCAAAAAAATTTTAGTACTTTCTATTCGTTAATTTTCTCGTCCTCCTTCTGATGAAGCATTTATTCTTAGATTAATATTTTTTGCATTTTTACTACTCGGACCCCCTAAAAAAAATTTCAACTGGCAAATACATGGCCAGGGATACGAGAACAGACTCCAGACTTGAATCCTATTGAGCACATCCGGAGTTGGATGAAGTTGGAATTTCCTCGCCAGAAACTCTTGACGATCTCGAAAATATGATTCTAGACATCTGGGAGGCAGTTCCTATAGAACTAATCAACGAATTAATTCCGAGCATGCCAAGTCGGTGCCAGGCAGTTATTCAGGCTAGAGGATGGCCAACACCTCACTAAAATGAGATTCATATTCTTTTTCATGAATATTTATTTAGTTGGGGTTTCTTTTTAGTTTCTTGAAAAACGTTCTCTAATGTACGTAAGCATATGTTTCTTTTTTGTACGCCGATGGAATCATCAAAGTGGAATTAATTACATGTATGCACCTTGTAAATGAATGAGAATAAAATGAATCATAAAGCTGGAAGTTTAATCTGTCTACATTACAGAATCACCTTTTGCACGGCCCTGAATTTTTCAACATCATGCTAATTAATTGAATGGCAACGTATTTACTGTAACAATCAATAAATCTGTTGGATTTTCTCAATAAAAACGAATTTTCCGTTTCTAAATATCATAATCCCCTTTTCGCGCGCCAGTGGTGTTGATTATCTTCAGTAAAAATATCCATTGTTGCAGTTTAGATGTTGGCTGTTATTGTTTAACCAAAAAGTGTCACATTTTCAAATAAAAATGGAATTTCATAAAATGGCAATTTTTCCATTGTAACGCAATTTATCAAAAAAAGTTCAAAGAGGTCTCGAGGTATAGGACCAACCATTCACTCAGAATCTGAAGAAGAATTCTAGGGTCCCTCACATTTCCCAAATTATTGGTCAAAAATTTTAAATTCTTCCAGCTCTTAATTCACACTCTGTAGAAAGAGAACGAATCACAAAAATCAAAACCCCACGCCAATAACGCATACCCCAAAGATGACGCTTTCAACCTTTGGTTGGAAATCCAACATCGGCCAAGAAATGTTCGAGTTATAGCTTATCAAAATTAGTCAATTTTCTGGCTGTCTCACTTCATCTGGTAAGCAGTTTATCAACGAAACGATGTATATCCCAAAGAAATGTTAAAACAGTGTAGTTTATCGAACGACACCTGTGCAAATAACTATCCTGAGCCAAATGATTAAAAAATCACCCTTTGATGTGCGGAAATTTACATTCGATTTCGCGATTTTATAACGAGATAAAAATCATGCCATCCGATCCAATAATTTTATTTATTTATTTATTTATTGTACGGTTAACCTCCATTATAATTAATACAAATCATGTATTAAATCTATGTAGTCACTAAAAGAGTTTGACTAATTAATAATTGTATACATTATAAATATGAAAATAGATGGAAAAATGACTCCCTCAGTGAAAATTATATACCAAAATGCCCATATCTATTGATTATACAAATTGAAACCTATATTATGTAATAATGATGCTCATAATGTTCTCAATACTTTACTTTCGAATGCAGTAAGAGTTATGCCTGTTATCTCTATATTTTTCTCATTCACCAATCTGAGTGTACGATCAATTAGGAGAATGCATACCATAGTTAGAACGATGAAAGGAAATTCGAAACATATCAGAATTCCTGAGAATTCTACTAGGTACATGTAAAAATATCATTTCAAGGAGCTCAGGACAAATAGCAAGGCCTCCAATAAACTCAAACATAAACATCAGGTCAGCAATTGTTCTTCTTTTATTCAGAGAGTTGAGGTTGAGAATGTTCATAATAGAGGTATAGTCATGGTTATCAATACGAATGTTCATTTCATATGCACAGATTCTCATGAATTTATGTTGAGCTCTTTCTAATGTAGTGCAGTGATTCTCATATACCAAACAATTGACCCATACTCTAACCGCGATATTATTAATGCCATATATATACAGTTCGTATTGAACTCACTGACATTTGTTTGCAGTTACGCAAGATAAATCCCAACAATTTCGATGTATTCACTGAAATATTGTTTATATGCTCCACAAATCGTAACTGTTCATCAAAAGTAACTCCCAGGTCTTTAACTGATTTAACATATGTTAACTGGTTTCCATCAATAGAGTAAAAAGTACAAAATTTTTCACTCAATTTGTAGAAGCTAATTGAGCAACATTTATTGATATTCATATGCAAGTTATTTTCATTGCACCACCTAGCCAAGTTTTCCAAATCATGCTGAATCGAATTAACATCATCTAATGAATTTATTTGTCTAAAAAGCTTCAAATCATCTGCAAACAATAAAAAATATGAATTTTAAAAACAATGTACAATGTCATTAACAAAAATATTGAATAGGAGAGGAGCACAATGAGACCCTTGAGGTACACCTGAAGGTACATGAATAATATTCGATATTGCTTTCCCTACTCTAACTTGCTGAGTACGACCAGTTTAAATGGTAGATCTCGAAAACCTACCTGTGCCGCCCCTCACTCTGAACGAAATCCACGGCACAGCGATTTATTTGCACCTATTATCCCTAACATACTTCTTTCATGTGATGATGAGTTGAAACAAAATGCTAATGAGAGGGAAAAATGTCCCATTTGCGAATATCCAAACGTGCCGCAATTCAAACGGATCTAAGTTAGTGGCAGACCGTCGATATTTCCGTGAATATTTCGACCTTGTCAAAAGATAATATCCGATGAACCAGTGTGAAACTCATGTGGTGATCACACTACAAGTATTCCAATCAGCGTTGCCACAGCTCGCTCGATCGAGCGAGATCTGGCTCCTTTCATGACTAGTTCACTCTCTCGCTCCTCTTTTTCAAATCTCGCTCTGGAATTTGAAGTCACCTCAGAAGTCAATCGTTAGAATGAAGGTGATAGAACTGAAGAACCTGCTAGAGTGTCAAGTCAAGTCATAAAAAAAATGAAAAATCAAATTGAATGACAATAGGCATTGTAGATTGTAGATTGTAGATGGGTCGTATAGGCTGGGAGACCTCTCGAGCACTGCGACCTAGAAGATCTATTGTGATTACCCCTATCTAGTTTTGGTCCTCTAACCCTAGACTTCTGATGAAGCCTACGATTTTCCTGACGGTTGACTTTTCCACTTCAGCAGGAGTGAGATAGACCTGTTTCAGGTGGTTCCGCCTTTGGCGGACTAATACTTCACATGAGCAAAGTATGTGTTCCGCGGTTTCGGTCGCATTGTTACAAAAGCGGCAAGTGTCAGTCTCCGCCAGACCCATCTTTTTGAGGTGGTACCTCAGAGGGCCGTGTCCTGTGAGAAAGCCTGTGATAAGCTTTAGCTCTGGTTTGCTGAGGCTAAGTAGCTCTTTGGCTCGGTTCTGCGAATGGTTGATGAACCTTTTCGCTTGTCGTTGACCTGGAGTTGCTCTCCAGTAGGAGGACTTTTCATTTCCTTCGATCCCTTCATGCCGTGGAACCCACATAAGTGTGACTTTGTTGCCCTTTCCCAGTTGCATGAGTGTTTCAAAGAAGTCCCATGTAATCTTTGATGTGAAAACGAATGATTTTAGGGCTTTTAGTGCGGCTTGGCTGTCTGAGCAGATATATATGTTGGCACCCCTCAGACCTTTGCTCAGGCACCTCTGGGAGCAAAGGTTGATGGCATGTACTTCAGCTTGGAAGATAGTGGGGGAGTGACCTAAGGCTTCAAATAGCCTACATCCGGGTCCATATACACCCGCGCCTACCCCTTCTTCCATTTTCGAACCATCGGTGTACCAAACAAGGGACAATAGGCATATTTTCTCGGTTAATTCGTGATTTTACTGAAACTGGTAAAATAAAATGTGAAGTGATAACTACATCCTATATGACTATAACTTCATGTTATAGCCTGCGTCTTCGAAATGGGTGATATACACGAAGCGCAGAGTTGTTCCAGTTGTCAGCAGACCGAGAGCGGCTGATGAGACCTGGTGGATCGAAACAGTACTGTCTCGCTCCTGCCGGCAATTGAATTCATTCTGGATTTCTTGGTTATGAGATCTAGCAGATATTCTTTGTACCTGCTAATTCGATATTTCATCAAATGTTGATTAATTTATCAACGTACCTGACCATTTTATTCTTGTTGTTTTGTCAAGGTGATTTTGATGCATTGAATCATTGTTTATATAATTATGCTTTTACAGGTCGTCTGTTTACAAGCAAAATCCATTGAGTCACTTTTCTTTATTTTTGACTTAGTTACACCATTCAACTAGGTTTTGATCGCTTTTCATGCTGGTAAATCACACTAACTGTACGTATGCATATGGTTTTCATTATTATTATTTTTATCCTACCCATTAAGTCAGACTAACATATCTTGTTCAGGAAAAATACAGTGACTTAATGGATTTTTCTTGAACGCAACTGGTCCTACTTTCGCGTAACTTGGGTAAATTTTATGGCGCGAAACATGTCATTTCCTGCAATAATGCCCCTTATTTCTTGTAAACAATGATCAGTTGCATTCGTGAATTGCTATTGTGAGAGTTGATCATGATGCGGCGTACAGATAAAATATTTCAGATGCTCAAGGAAGCTGATAGTGGTAAGTATTGAACTATAAAATATCTCACATGTGTTTCGTTCAGAGTTTGATGTGATTCATATTGATAAGTATTACCAGGTTTTTCATTTTGTTTTTATTGAACCACCCTTGATGTTTATCTCTGTTTCAGAATCCAATATAACTGCGACATCTCCATCAACTTCAGGAAATGGTGATGGCAAAAGATATACCACATTATCACCAGTTGTTCTACAAGGTATAAATCACTTCAAAATTTTATGTAATTTGAATTTTCTTGTCTGGATTGCACAGAATGCATGTTGAATATACCCAAATACGATAATGATGGTAATTCTTATCATTATTACCTCTACATCAGATTTATTGAAGTTGGCAACTCAGTTGACGACATGTTTGTATTCAGACTATTGTGAATTCTCTTGTGTATTCAGGTGTATCTAATGTGTATTTTGAGTATATTCAACCACAGTATCCAATCCTCATGTGAAAAAAACTCTCGTTGATTTTACAGGTGAACTTACAGACGAAGTAGTTCCTTTGCAATTGCAGCACGATGAAACAACAGACAAGTCCATAACTTCGGAATATCTGGGAGAACTTGTCGTGACTGTCAACCCAATTGTTCAGGATTTCGCTAATAGTAAAAGAAATGAATCAAGGTTCATATTCGGCATGGATGAAGAACCGGGACCAAGTAATATCACTGACTACAACTCTGATGATTCTATGAAGGCAGGAGATTATGTGCCATCAGAAGATGATAATTCAGACATAAGTCAAACAAGTTATGAGCAGGAAAACGATAATACCACAAATTTCAACCGAACAGAGCTTACACAAAAGTATGCCAGACATAGATGGAATTCAGCAAGATCCTCTAGTTGGAAGAGAAACATAGAGAGAGAAAAAAGAATCAAGGTCAACCTTATAAAAGTATCACAGGGAAACAATAAGCTCCCAAAATTGTGGTACAAGTGCAAGAACAACTTCTCTGTAGGAGAGCGCAAACAATTATGTCAGGCCTATACGAATCTTACGTTTCAGACGCAAAAAGATTTCATTCTGATGCATGTATCTTCATGCGGAGTTAAAAGTCGCAGGACTAGAAAAAGAGCTAACTGCAAACAGCGAAGAAATGCAAAAACGTACTCCTTTTTAAAAAATAGGAATAAAACCCAAGTCTGTCAGAATTTCTTCTGCAAGACTTCAGGCATATCGAATTTACCAATAATCAACGCCTTTCAGAATAAAAGTGAAACCGGAGAGTATAGTGGGAAAGATAGAAGAGGTCGGAAGATTCCTGGAAATAAAACTCCTAAAGAAGTGAGAATACAGGTTAAAAATCATTTAGAAAAATTCCCAGTGATGGAAAGCCACTATACAAGGAAATCAACAAAGACGTTACCTGGATTCACAATTGAATATTAGAAAAATGCATGATTTATTCATAGAAGAATGCAAGAGAGATCTTGTACCAGAAATGAGTCGTATAATTTGAAGCATCAATCCTAACCAATGATGTCGGCCTACTATCTTACCTATTATGTTCGAATTTTTAAGACTCTGAAACTTTAGGATGTTCCTTCGTCAATCGGAAAATGTGTTGTGTCAGTGAGGATATGTATCACATAGATGGCAGCACGATTCACTTTATTCACGTCTCTACACACATTTTCGATAATTCGATACACGTTCTCAACGTTTCCCAATCGAGCCACCGGAAGTAAGTATATCGCACATACAAGTCAAAAAATATCGATTTTGAGTTATTGTGCTATGAAGATTATTGAAGAGCTTAGTTATCATATGTTGAAGTAACACAATTAATATTTTTCTCAAACACTTTTTAAATGGTACATGAGTTAGTTATACACTCTGACGAAACAGACACACCCTCAGTGCATGAGTAACACATCTGAGATGTTTTTCTATTGCACTGGCAATAACGTTCTCATTCAATACTATAACTCAACATAACTCGACTTGTGTTAGTATCGTACGTCATAGTTTATTGTTATTCCCTTCTCACTTCGGGGTAAATGCGATTCACGTCAGTTCGAATGCACACAAGATACCTATTTAGTATCATTATTCGAGTTTGTGAGAAGAGCCTATCGAAATATCAGTAGATATGGAGCGTTGAACAATGAGTTCTAGAACACAACGGATCATGAATAAGGCTGCGGAATGTATTCAGCATCTAGAGATTCCATCAGATTCTGTAAGTATTTTGAATGGTTCAACAAATAATTATTGTCGTGTTACGACAGACATAACCTCAATTCCCATTTATTGCCGGTATAACTCATATCATAGCAACATCTCATTTGAATTCAAGGTATCCCCAACTGAGTTACTGCAACATTTCGAAGAAGACAAGGGAGATATAGAGTTATCACCAGTGAGCATTCTTCAAGCTTGCCATAATAGTCGAATTATTGACAATAAGTTGACCTTTATTCATCAAAACAGTCCGATTTATATAAGTATATCCTGCGGGTAGTTTCATAGTACCTACTCATGACGTCAAATTATTCATCATTCATTGAAAATAACAGAGTATCAGATGGTCCGATCTATCTGACAATCCCAACTCTTATTCTTTTACAGGTGGATTCGAATATTATCGATAAGGAATCTTTTAATATACGTATTGCAGAGAAGTTCCACTTTGATTATGGTACGGAAGATATAATTAGAACAGGAGTTTCGACTGAAAATTGTAACAGTGAACCAGAGGTATACGAAGTTGATACGGATGGTGTTCTACAAAAGTACATCGAGCAAAAACAAGATGGGTATGACAGTATTCCATTTCGAGAAGCGTCAGAGTATTCCCAAAGTGAAAACGAAGATTTTGAGGGAGATAAGCATTGAAATCCTAACGAGGAAATTATCAGACAAAGGATTCGAAGGAATTCGTTATTGACAATCAAAATATTGATGAAATTGATGTTAGCTATAAAGAGAACATCGATGTTCCTGAGTCTTCTCGGAAATCACGTAAACGAAGAAGAAATCAATACTCATGGCAAGGAGAACTAAAGCAGAAAAGAAACTGTGGACAAGCCTATATCACATCTGAAAACAAGCGCAAGGTATCAGAGATAAGCCTAAAGTCACCATGTGATGAAACTTGTCGGTATAAATGTAATGAAGTTTTCACTTCAGCTGATAGGAAATCAATCTTGAAAAGCTTCTGGGAAATTGGACAAAATACACAGCAAAGGCAAAACATCTCTTCTGATATTGTAGATGTCAACCCAAAATTCAGATGGAGACACTATGATACGTTCAACGTTGAAGAAAAGAGGTTCGAATGGCATTATTCTACCTGATCAGCGTGGTAAATATAATAATCGGAAAAAGTTGAATTCTTCTTTGAAAGATTCCATCAGAAATCGTAAGGATTCAATTCCCAGAATTGAATCGCATTATTCAAGTAATCAAACAAACAGGGAATATTTCGACAGTTGTCTCAATATAACAACCCCTGAAGAAAAATGCTTTGCATCTGGGACTTTTTTTGCTAAAAAAGTGCATATAAACAGATTTTTAATTTTGAGTATAATATAGGGTTCCATGAACCAAAGAAAGACCAATGTAGTACCTGTGAAAGTAATAAAAACTCCAATGAAAAAGATCGATCTCTGCTTTTGGAGGACAGTTATTGAAAACATTTACGAGATGAAGAACTGTCCAGGGAAGAGAAAGCAAGAGATCTGAAAACAGCAACTGAAAATGTAAACCCAAGAGTTATTGCTGTTTATGATCTTCAAGCAGTACTCGCTACTCCTTCAGGGGATGTTTCAAGTTTTCATTATAAGAACAAATTAGCGACTTACGATTTCACAATATTTGACATATCTCACAAAAATGGTTACTGCTATGTTTGGAATGATAATTGTGCGAAGCGTGGTGCGAACGAAATTGGAACCTGTGTCCTCAGCTTCATAAGAAGATACTGTGACGGTAAAAGCATTGTGCTTCATTCCGATAATTGCGCCGTACAAAATAAAAATAAGTTTATAGTGGCAATGTACTCATTTGCTGTATCAAATTTCAAAATTTCCATCATCACTAAAAAATTTCTCAAAACAGGCCACACTCAGAAAGAGGGGGATGGTATGCATTCCTGTATAGAGCGTGGGAAAAAACGAATTTTGAAGAGTGGTCTAATTTTTGTACCATCACAGTGGAAACCAGTGATACGATTGGTATAAAAAACAATAATTCATATGAAGTAGAAGAAATTGATACTTTCGATATTTCGATTCCTAAAAACTCTCATCGGAGATCGGTGATAATTATTACATCAAAATAAACAACGAAAAGTTCCTCTGGAGCGAGATAAAAATACTGGAGTTCATAGAAAGTTCTCCTTTTACAATATTCTATAAAACAGAATACACCAATGAAGCATCTCAAGAAATTGATGTGAGGGGAATCAAAACCCACAGGACTACTGATAAGAATAGCCCTTCCTTGGTGAAGGCATACGATGAACCTCCGAAAATATCAAAAGAAAAGAAACATGGTCTAGTGTTTCTGTGTGAAGAAAATTTGATAAAGAATCAATATCATGCGTTTTACGGAAATTTATCTTGCGATTGAAATGAAGAAAAAAATAACGTAAATCTATATTTTTGATCCATATTTGATATAAAAATCAATGCAACACTAACCCAACTCGAATTTAATCCATATTTTCGATTATTATTATCAACAGTTGAATTGTGATTTGAAAAACTATATATTGTCATCATCTCATGATAATACAGAATCAAATCTTGAAGAAACAACAAAGCTATATTTTATTGATTGAAAGTTATCGAATTGCAACTGTTTTTTTAGAACTTCAAACGCGGTTTTCTCTGAATCATGTTTTTTGACTTATGTTAGTATTGTTTTGACGGTGCGATATGAACGCTCTACCTGTCTAACTTTTCGTAAATTGGATGTTTCCAGAGATAATATTAATCCTCACAAATCCCATCGTTCTACTCTTCGAGCTATCCTATATGAAGCTATTAGGCAGGTCAGTGTCAGTAGGAGTTAAGCATTTGTCATATATCCGCTACTCATGAATCGTTCTTTCACACACCGTCCATAGTTTGCTCCTATTGCCTTCGAAGATTTTCTTCATCAAATGATTCCGTTTTGTGACGACATATATCAGTTTGATGTGGGTTATGAATGTATATTGGTATGTTCGAGGCAAGTTCAACGCATTTGACGCATTTTCGATGCTTGCAACTCACGTTTGATGTTTACGAAAAATAATGTTCGACGTCTGTTTAACGGATGTTCAACGCATACGAAGCACTAAGTGTGATGGATGCGTCAGGAGATCGTCACGTTTTTCAACAATTTTTCATGCTGTTACACAATTTTTCACGCAATTTCATGGGAAACTTTCTCAAGAATGACATCATGAGAATCTCAATATGTCAATGAAAACAATAATAACAATACAAGGTGATAATGTGTGTGGAACTTTCCGTGATATTTTTAGGACTCTAAGTACCCACCCCATACAGGCAGTTCCTGTCTGACCTCAGGTATTTCGATAGTGTTGAGACTGACCAAGTGATGGCCATAACATTGAGCCATTGACCTTCAATCTGGAAAATCATATTATGTGTAGAACTGAGGAGGTTTTGGTAGTTTCGTTGCACGTTTATGACGTTCCGTCGCACGTTTCAATACTCCTCTCTGCCTGACCTCAGGTATTAAATGCTATCAACGTGCAAATTACCAATCCTATACAGACATACTGTAATGTTTTCGACGTTATGTCGAACGTTTTCAATATTTCGTCATACGTTGATGACGTTTCGCCTCACGTTCATGAAGTTTTGTCGACCGATTTCGACGTTTTGTCGAACGTTTTTGACGTTTCGTCGTATTGAGTAGCTAAATTGTGTTAAGGGGTCAAGTCATAATTTTTGTCGGATACTGAACCGAAAAGATACATATAATGATGAAGATGGAAAGCCCTAATTTCGAGTGACAATGGAAAATGAAAAAACTCCACCGTCCCGAGTGAGAGTCGAACTCACAAACTCTGGGTTACATGCCCAACGCTCTGCCAATTGAGCCAACGGGTCGTCCGTCGATCAATCAGCAGGGAGGTTGAGTTCTCATCACACACCAGGCAGCAGAATCCTTCCAATCCCCGAAGTCACTCGAAATCATGCACTATACGAAGCATCGCTGGCACGATGGTACTATACAGTCTCCATATTTCCCTGTTCGTCCTCTAGCATTGTCTTTCCTTGTATACGGAAATGTCCGCAGGCAATCATACATAGGAGTCAAGTCATAATTTTTGTCGGTTACTGAACCGAAAAGATACATATCTGGTGTGTGATGAGAACTCGACCTCCCTGCCGATTGGGCAGAAAGAATTCCCATCAGGTTGGAGATCACACAAGACGGCCACACGGCACTTTATCACCAGCAACAACCCAAATACTGACGAATTCAGCACACCAAATTATAATCCTCTTTTCCTAAGGGTGCTCGAATAAGCCGAATTTTTAGTGGCCTTCTAATATACTCTACCAAACCGGAACGACCAGAAAAAAAATAATATCTGGACCTCGTTCCTTCTCTACCGATCCCTTTTTTAGTAGCCAAGGCAAGAAACCCAAAACAACGCTGAACGCTATTGGTGAATCCAGAAAATGACACGGCGGGACAAGTCCTCATTGGTCCACTCAACAACATGTGACAGCCGTAGATTTTTATGGATTTCTATTGGATCAACTGCTGCTGCTTTGAAAACTAAGTTGCAACTGAGGGGTGAAAAAGTCGCTAGATTTGCCACATTAAAATCCCCACAAGGCATTTCGACTGCATGTCACTACTAAATTATAATAAAATACCTGGAAAAACGGTTTCTCTCATTCAGTCTACTCTCAAGAGCACCATAAATGGTGATAATCAACAAAATATACAATAAATCCCAAATCCCATGAGAAAATAGGTACTCCATTTTCGGGAGATAATGCATTTCCCCAGAATTCCCTAAGCCACATGTGTGGCAATGTCAAACTTAGTCACATATTCTAATTTTGAGTTCACTCAAACAACTATTTGTAATGACTCTTTTTCTATAATTGTATCTTGTCTTTACAGAGCCCCTTCAGCAAATACTGATATTTTCCTTGAGCACTTAGATAATGTGATTCCAATGGTCAATCCTGATAATAAGGCAATGATTATATGTGGTGATTTTAATCTCAACTTTGATATGGTTGTAAATTGTACCAAAGCAAATAGTGCTCGTAATATCCTACTTTCATATGAAATGGCTTCACACTTTCAGTGCTATAGTCGCATTCAGGGTGACTCTGATACGGTCATTGATAATATTTCAGTAATTTAGATAGTGACACATGGAATGAAACCATCTATTCTAATATCTCTGATCATCACCTGCAGATCTTGAGTTTTTCCTTTGATCTACAGAATGATTGTATAAATGAATGTTACAGACGTAATTTCTGGAGCCAACAAAATATTAACAACTTTAAGAGCTCAATTCAAGAGCAAACTTGGAGTAGTATATTTGCAGAATCAAATGCTGAATCAAAATTAAACTCCTTTCTGGGTGTTTTTCTAGATATTATGCACAACTCTTTTCCTCTTGTCAAAGCACGCAATAGAAATAGATTCGATGAAAAATCTCGGGTTGATAAGGAAACCATAGACCAGGGTAATAATCTACGTTTCTTGTCAAGATTATGTAAGTCTTCTGAAAGTGCTGAACTCCATTCCCAATAAAAAGAAAAACTGAGAACTCATAAAAATGAAATTCGAAATAAGAAACGGAATTATTACAATAATTTTTTTCTAGAATCTAATAACCTCAGTAAGTCTGCTTGAAAAATAATCAGGAATGAAACATCTCAAGCTAGACGTAAAAGATATCCCTTGTCTCTTACAGATAACAGAGGAAATAATGTATCAGAACCAGAAGATATCGCTGAAGGTTTCAATGATTATTTCATAAAATCAGTAGATGAGCTGGCAAGATCAACAGGACAAAAACGCCTGGATAGTCCAATGAGTAATTGTATTAAAGAATTATTATTTTTGACTCCGGTCACTGAGAGTGAATTCTTAGATACTGTCAAACTAGTAACAAAAAAAAGATCTGGAGGTGAAGATGGGATTCCTTGTTCATTGGTCTCTATTGTTGCAACCGACCTAGTATCTATACTAACATACCTGGTGAACGAATCTTTCAAGGAAGGAGTTTTTCCTTCAAAATTAAAAATGGCTCTTGTAGTACCTATACACAAAAAACATAGTGCTTCTGTAATGTCAAACTATAGGCCCATTTCAATTTTGCCTGTTTTCTAAAATCTATGAGAATCTATTCCATAGTCGCCTATCAAAATTTCTAACCTCTTTTAACATTATCAATAACTCTCAATTCGAACATCTGAGGCGATCCATCTTACAGTGGAGTGAAGGCAATAGGACAGGACAAAATTCTTACAGTCGACTCCACCAAAGCTATACTTTATTGTAAGCAATCTTACAGGGACATGTTTCGGAGCTTTAAAGCTTCATCATCAGCATTATTGTTACATAGGAGTACTAAAGTGAGAGAAAAAAGAACAATGTCAGACAAACTCCTCAACAATGATAGGTCTAAAAAACTCACCTATTCTGGAGGAAAAAAGTTATGTTTACATATAATTCATGTTGGTGAAAATATTTTTAAAAATTATGAAAAGGTTAAATGGGGACCGCAATTATTGCGGAACCCCTTTGTTAGGGAACTTTAAATAACATGGTAATAAGTATTTGGAGCAAATCGAAAAATTATTATCTGTTCATACCAAACTCTCAGAAGACAAGGAAAATGAAAAGTCAAAAATCAAAGGAATTGCATGACTTTGACATGAAGTGACAGAGGTGACGTGGAACAATAAAAATACTAGAGATGGGGAGAGTATAGTGAAATCAAGATGGGAGCAATAACAATTTTATGGTTCATGGAACTATTGGTAAACTTCAGGCATAGGATCAATCCTATCAGATGGAATTGAATAATTTTTGTTATTAAGTATTGATAAATGTAAGACAATTGAAAAGCTCAGAACAGTCAAAATGAGTCTGTTCATTGATACAAGTCATTTTCTCGGGATTCTTAAAGGCCTTATGAATTTCAAAATTTTCAAGTAAGTTGAGTTTTTTTTTTATGACAAAAGTGTAAGAATTCAAGGGTCAAATTTGGATCGAAGGAATGTTTTTCATTGACTATGTGATTTGAGAATACTGAATTGGTATTGATGAAATCTTTTTCAGAATTAATATCCATGATTCGTACATGTTCTGTGATTCTAGTTCTGAATTTGCGACCTGTCTGACCGATATAACATACCTTACAATCAGGTTCAGAGCATGTCAATAAATAGACGCCAGATTTATCAAAATCAGGTATAGGGTCCTTAGTATTGACTAATGAACAACTCAGATTGTTTGAGGTTTTGAAAGAGAACGTGAAATGATTTTAAATTTCATGACAGATTTCTCAACCTCACCAACACTCATTATGATCAGCATGAAGAAAACATTTTACGACAAGGTTTGAAATTCAACATTCCCCTGACTATTAATTCCAAACAATTGGAAACTTTAGCCATTGAATCTGAGCTTATTATCGAGTCAGTTAATTCAGATATCAGAGATACCCTTCGTTCTGGAGTTGCGGTTTGTCTGAACTCCTTTTCTCCATCCAACAATATTATGAATAATAAAATTACTCCTTCCATCAGAATCCAAAACACTGTAAAAAAGTTGAAACGTAAAATGGCCGACAATGATCTCATCTGTACAAAAGCTGATGAAGGCAACTGTTTGGTTATCATGAATAAAAATGACTACATTGCTAAAGTTGAATTATTTTTGTCCAATGATGATTTTTCCAGGATAAGGTTGAACCCCACCCCTAAATTTGATACCTTTTGTAAAAACACCCTCAAAGAACTTCAGGATACTATTATTTTACTGGAAGGTAACAGATTCTTTCTTTCACCTATGAATCCTGCTACACCAAGACTATATGGTCTCCCTAAAATTCACAAACCTGATATCCCTATAAGACCTGTGGTATCTTACATGAATTCTCCCACCTCTAAATTAGCTAGTTGGCTGAATTCTATTATTCCTTTGATCATTGATTTTTCAAATCCCTTTTCAGTCAAAAATTCTCTAGAACTTACCAATAAAATCTCCAACATTTCAATCCCCCATGATTCCATTTTGGTATCATTTGACGTTTCCAACCTTTTTCCGAGCATAGATCCTAAAAACTGTTTGTGTATACTCCGTTAATTACTCTTCACCAACTCCAGTTTGCCCACTCATCATATTTTAAATATAATTTCCTTAGTAGATTTAGTTGTTAAACCGAATTTTTTCCAGTTCAATAACTCTTTCTACGTTCAACACTCTGGCTTAGCGATGGGTTCAAACCTTAGTCCTTTCTTAGCAGAAATATTCATGTCTAATTTTGAATCTAGAATTGCTGAACATTCTCAATTTTCAAAAATAATTCTCTGGCACAGATATGTTGATGACGTCTTAGCTCTGTTCAAAGGTACTCCTGAAGAACTAGATAATTTTCTAACTTTTCTCAATTCCATTCATCATAGAATTAAGTTCACTATGGAAGTTGAATCACAAAACCAATTACCTTTCTTAGATCTTTTTATCCACAAATCTGACAAATTTGAATTTTCCATATACAGAAAACCTTCTTCTACAGACAATATTATACTTTTTCACTGCTCTCACCAACACAACCATAAATTTGCCTCGTTTCATGCTCTTTTCCACAGATTGTTCACTATCCCACTCAACGCTCAGAATTTCAACTCTGAACTGAACATTATTGAGCAGATTGCCTCAAACAACGATTTTCCCATTCCACTCATCAATAAACTTTATTTTAGATTCTTGAATAAATTCTCGAACAATTTCCTTATCAATCATGAACCTCCTACAACTAAAAAATGTTTCTCATCAACTTATTTTGGCCCTGTTTCTCTCAAAATTGAAGAAATTTTCAATAAGAAACTTAATAATAACAATACCACCCATTTCACGTTCTCTTTCAAAACCTCAAACAATCTGAGTTGTTCATTAGTCAATACTAAGGACCCTTTACCTGATTTTGATAAATCTGGCGTCTATTTATTGACATGCTCTGAACTCAATTGTAAGGTATGTTATATCGGTCAGACAGGTCGCAAATTCAGAACTAGAATCACAAAACATGTACGAATCATGGACATTAATTCTGAAAAAGATTTCATCAATACCAATTCAGTATTCCCAAATCACATAGTCAATGAAAAACATTCCTTCGATCCAAATTTGAACCTCAAATTCTTACACTTCTGTCATAAAAGTAAAAAACTCAACTTACTTGAAAATTTTGAAATTCATAAGGCCTTTAAGAATCCCGAGAAAATGACTTGTATCAATGAACAGACTCATTTTGACTGTTCTAAGCTTTTCAATTGTCTTACATTTATCAATACTTAATAACAAAAATTATTCAATTCCATCTGATAGGACTGATCCAATGCCTGAAGTTTACCAATAGTTCCATGAACCATAAAATTGTTATTGCTCCCATCTCGATTTCACTATACTCTTCCCATCTCTAGCCTTTTTATTGTTCCACGTCACCTCTGTCACTTCATGTCAAAGTCATGCAATTCCTTTGATTTTTGACTTTTCATTTTCCTTGTCTTTTGAGAGTTTGGTATGAACAGATAATGATTTCTCGATTTGCTCCAAATACTTATTACCATGTCATTTAAAGTTCCCTAACAAAGGGGTTCCGCAATAATTGCGGTCCCCATTTAACCTTTTCATAATTTTTAAAAATATTTTCACCAATATGAATTATATGTAAACCTATCATTGTTGAGGAGTTTGTCTGACATTGTTCTTTTTTCTCTCACTTTAGTACTCCTATGTAACAATAATGCGGATGATGAAGCTTTAAAGCTTCGAAACATGTCCCTGTAAGATTGCTTACAATAAAGTATAGCTTTGGTGGAGTCGACTGTAAGAATTTTGTCCTGTCCTACTCTCAATTCGGTTTTCGAAGAGACATGAGTACAGAGGATGCAATCGCTCACTTTCTGAACACAGTGTACACGAAACTGGATAATAAACAACTGGTTGCAGGGTTGTTCTTTGACTTCTCTCGAGCGTTCGATCTTGTAAACCACGAATTACTATTAAACAAGTTATATTCCTATGGGGTCAGAGGACAGCCTTACAACTGGTTGAAGTCATATCTAGCCAACAGGAGTCAGAGGTTACTGCTGAGGGTTTATGACGCCAATTACTACTCATCCACTAAATTTATAGAGACAGGTGTCCCTCAGGGAAGTATCCTGGGACCCTTACTGTTCATTTTTTTCGTTAATGATTTACCTTACTGTTTTAGTGTTGGTCAAACTCCTCTATTTGCTGATGACCTCTCAGTAGTAGCTTCTGGCAGCACTATCAGCAGCATTAGCCAGGCTTCAACTAATTACGTGAGAGCGACCAATGAATACAGTGTAAAAAATCACCTAGTATTGAACATGATGAAAACTGACCTTTTACAGTTTTCTGCCTCAAATTTTAACTACAGTTTATTAGTCAGATCTGAAGATTCTACTGTTTGTCAATCAAATGTTGTAAAATTTCTTGGAGTGCATATGGACTCACATTCAAAGTGGTATACTCATATTGATCACTAAGCCAAAAAAGTCTCATCCCATTGCTTTCTACTTTGGAGATTGAGACAATTTGTAGACCGAAATATTCTACTGATGTATTACTATTCATATATCAACTCTAGTTTATCTTATTCAATCACCATATGGGGAAACTCAAAGAGAGTTGAATCTCTCTCGATAGTACAAAAAAAAGTATTGCGAACAATAACTTTCAAAAATCGAACCGACTCCTGCAAAAACCTATTCAAGGAACTAGGCATTCTAACAGTCATATCATTATATATTCTTAAATGTGTAACTTTTGTGAAAAGAAACATCTGTAAGTACACTGTATCAGGTGATATTGTTAATCACCATATAAGATCTACGTCGACGATTAGATTACCCCCTCATAGACTTACTTTAACGGCAGAAAACTATTGTAATGCCTTCAAAATTATATAACCATCTACCAAATGATCTGAAGAATATATCAAATTTCTATTTTTTCAAAAGTAAAATAAGAACTCTTCTACTGTAGTACTCCCTTCATTCGGTAAATGAATATTTTAATATCAAATTTTAAAAATAATGTTGTTTCACTGTTCTTTCATGTATTTACCTCGTGTTTATACTCAATATCTTATTTGTGGATATACCTATAATGTATCTTGTATTCATAAATTGGTGTCCTTTTTACCTATAGTACTTAGTATTTAGTAGTAGTTTTTAGTTTTTAGTGACTTGTCCACATGTCATGTAATTTGACCATATTTGGAATGAATAAATTAAATGAAATGAAATGAAGTGACCAAGATTCCCCAGCTGAATCATATTGGCAACAGTGTGGACATGATTGATGACAAAACATCAATGAAATTTGACTTTCTATAATGGCACACTACTGATACCAAGTACAATATTATTATGGAATGTCAACACAACTTCAATATTGAATATTAAATAGTACTTGAGAAAAAAAGGTAAGAAAATCTGGGAGTTGCTATCATCGAAGGTCCACTAATAATTAATTCCGATTTTTTCCAGGCCGAAAACGACACAGTCGCCATCCACAAACATCTCGACATAGGGACTTCGAAAATAATAACAGACGGGGCCGCAGTCTCGGACATCAATCCTTGTGTATTCACACATTGACAAAGCGGATAACAAATGAAGAAACACAGGAACTATCAGTGTAGCTCAGTGAATAAAACAAGTGTGTTCAGAAAAAAACAAGAAAAGATCTGTTCGTCCAAGAATGTTTCACAAGCCAAGGCAGTGCAGAAGGAAGTGATATGCAGATCTACTAGTGAGTTCCCACAACAAAATCATTAGTGTGAGAGAATATACTGTATGTGCTGTATGGTATTTATATTGAAGGTATAGTATACGGAAAACTGATATAGCGCATTTTATTTTCTACTGAGATATTATTTATTTACTCTAGTTACTATATTGTGACACACATTTATAATTTTTGCTTATTGAATAACACATTTCCTAAAATATGGAAGAGAGCTAATGAAATACCTATACCCAAGAAATCGTCACCGGAAGGATTTGGAGATATTCGACCAATAAGTATCTTATGTACCTTGTCAAAGGGACTCGAAAAAATTATGGATAGACAAATTAGAAATCACTCTCGTTCCAATAACTTATTTCCTGTTCATCAATCTGGGTTCCGGCAGGGCTATAGTTGTGCCACAGCCTTGGCCAAAGTAACAGATGATATATATAGCGCAATAGATAATGATAAATTATGTATACTTGTCCTCATTGAATACTCGAAGGCTTTTGATATGGTATGTCATCAGCTACTGGTTGCCATTCTGGGACATTTAGGGTTTTCGGCGGGATCATGTGAACTAATACGGAATTATCTATCTAATCGATCTCAGTCTGTTGTTATTGAGCGGAATTCTTCGACTTTTCTTGAAGTGGTCTGTGGCGTTCCACAGGGGTCCATACTCGGGCCCTTACTGTTCACCATATATACTTCTCAACTTCACAAGAGTATCAAAACATGCACAACTCATTTTTATGCGGATGATACCCAACTCTACCATTCTTTTCATGAGCAAGATGTTGATTCTGCTTGCAATAAAATTAATAAAGATCTACAGCAACTTGCATCTCTGTCAAAAAAATTCTGCTTGAAAATTAATCCATCGAAATCAAAAGCATTACTATTCGGTAAAAAAGCAGCTCAAAAACGTGTTGCACTTCTTGTGAACTGTACTGTTGATAATACCTCCCTCAATTTTTCTTCACACGAAAAGAGTTCAGGATTACACATTGACATCGATCTTAGATACAAAAAACATGTATCTTCAGTTGTTCAAAAAGCATTCTGTAGTCTCAGAATGATTTTCTCCAATAGAAAAATTTTGAATAAAAACTGTAAAATACTTCCTAGTGACTCGTTAGTGTTATCAAAATTCTATCATGCCGACTGTATTTATGGTCCAACCCTGCTCGAATCTGAGAGCAGACGAATACAACTAATTCAAATCTCGTGTGTTCGTCTCATTTGTGGCCTGCGCAAACGTGATCATGTTTCAGCCTCTTTGAAAGAAATAGGTTGGTTGAACATGAAAGAGAGACGCTTCCTTCACAGATGTTCGTTTTATCATAAAATTATTACCACAAAGACACCTGCCTATCTATTCGATAAAATTCAGGCACGAAGTCAAGCACATAATGTTGATTTACGTCATAAACACAATCTAACCATTCCAAAACATAAAAGTTCATTATACAAATCTTCATTTTCTTACAATATTGCTGAAACTTACAATAACCTTCCCCTTGATGTGCGAAGAATTCACTCAGTGAGTCCATTTAAGAAAAAAATTGAACTTGCAATTTTGGATGGATCCTTGTCAATTTGTTGAATCTTATTTCTGTATTGTACATGCTTCAATATTATTATTATTATATATTATACTGCTAGTGTTTTTTGAATATTGTGTTAATTTATGTAGTATAAGTATATGTGTGTGTCTGTGTATGTATAGGTGTGTATATATCTATCTATCACAACTACTTCAGGTGGGCAACCAACCTGAAGTAGAGCGAACTTTGCCTTTTGCTCTGCAGGGTAAAGATATTGGTTTTTTTTTCATCATTTTTGTATTGTATCTCTATAACCTGTACCAATGAAAGCGATATTATTATTACGATAGTGATAATGCAAATACACTTGTGAGTTAAGGATGAGCCGAGTACATCCTCAGTATCGACTCATAGTATTCAAACGGGATCAGAAATCATCTCATCATCTATAGTTCAAGTGACATTTCTGGAGAAGACTGAAAATGTAGAGCTTTTCAGTCAGCAGCTCACAAGAACTTTTCAGGAAATGAATGTAGCATTTTGGAAACAGTCGAAGCTAATAATAGAGTATTCGAACCATTTAGTGCAAAAAACCCCTGAGGAATAAAAAATTGTTTCACATCTTTCAATGCAAAAACCTAGGTGTGAGTTTTGCGAAGGCTCACATTTCGTTTTGATTGTGAAAATTCATTGACCTCATCGATATCTGATAGACTGAAGGAAGTTAAAAAATTCAGCCTCTGCATAAATTGTATGAGATCCAACCATTTTGTAAATGATGGAGAGCAGACGGTTGTAAACGGTGTAGAGGGCGCCACAATTATTCGTTGTATAATGAGCAGAATATGTCTAGTTATCTACCTGTAGCAAGAGGTACCACTGAGAAGATCGAAAATGTAGAGCTCTTTTAGACAGCGGCTTACAGTCGAACTTCAAAACAAGTGCCTTAGTTACTAAATTGAAAGTGAAAATTCAGAAGACTCGAATATCAAATTGGCACATTCCGAATTACTGCTTCCCCGGAATAGATATATCACTAGGGGTAGAAATATTTCATGAATTGTTGTGTGCCGGACAAATGAGGTTAGGTACAGGACAACCTATATTGCAAAAATCGGTTCTAGGATGGATAGTTTCAGGATCATTGCTAGTAGATGAAAAATTTATGAAAACGGTACGACCTGTCATTTATCGATGAACCAAGGTATAGAAAATCAATTAGAGGAATTTTGGAATGTAGAAGAGAATACAGTATACAAAGACTCCTGATTTTCATTTTTTTTTTAGTTAGTCTGGTATTTTCTACAGAAATGGAAAAGGTTCATATTACTTGTGGAGCAGTTTTTTCTTTTCAAATCAGGACAGACGATTATATAGTTCCAAAATATGTGAGTGATATTTGATATCGATTCATCATAGTGAAAGTGAGATTTTTTCACTTTTTATGGATACCCAGAATTATTTCAACAGTGAAGAATATCTGAGTGCGGTGGAGGAAACAAAATGGGTGTTCTGGCAATATGTTGTTACAGAGAATGGTAATGCTATCCTATTTTGGAAAAAAATATCAACAGAATTTCACTCCACAGAGGGCAGAGCTTTCCTGAATGAGCGGTGGACTCAACTGTGAGTGAAAGATAATTTTCAAGAATGAACCATAATATGTATTATTTCACATTTTAGAAACAATTTCAGTAATATTGATAATGTGCCTGAGCGAGTCACAGAATGTCATTTCACAGAGGGCAGAGCTTTCCTAAATGAGCGCTGAACTCAACTGTGAGTAACAGATATTTCTCAGAAACGAACCATATGTATTATTTCGTATTTTAGGAACAATTTCTGAGATATCAATAATGTGTCTAAGCGAGTCACAAAGTTTTACTTCACAGACGCTCAGCTTCCCTAAATGAGCGGTGGTCTCAACTGTGAGTGAAAGATATTTTTCCTACGAACACCTATGAAAACAGCATAAAACACACCACTTTGTTATTTAGAAAGTAGCTCATGTCACCATAGTGATGCAAAAGTTCGAAGTTGATTCTCACGTGTGTTGAAATATTAAAAAAACTTACGCTGACCACACAAGGTTCAGGAAGGTATATGATGTACCTACTTGTTAAATGAATCACTATAGGTATTTTTTATACGCCCATTCAAATACATTCATTTTCATAAGTTTATAATTTTCATCATTTCGCATCTTGATCAGGTTCTTGTTTCTTTGTCATTCATAATAAATCAATGAATCATATATCGCGAGACATAACCTCGTTGCTGTCCACAACAGCGCTTGGGTCATCTATCGGGTAAGCTTGTAACTGCTGTATTTTGGGTTGCCTGGTAGTTGGCGACAATGATCGAAATATTAAAAAAATTTCGAATTCGAATAGGCGCGATTCGTGAAATTTAATAAAATTGTTTTAGTGAACAAATATAATTATTTCATAAGTGTAAAAGGTTGAAGTAAAGTTGAAGTGTGGAAGTTTTCGATTATTCAAAATATGGAAATAGACGGGGTCACTTCCAGATGGAGCTACCAGCTGGAAAAAAAAAGAAAACTAATAATTCATTTGGTAATAATTGAAAAACTGTCATGTGCATGAGCCATCAGTTTAGTTTAGCTTCCATCTTTTATCGCGTGAGCATCTTCTTGATATCGTTGCTGATTTTCATTTGATTTCGACCAACGCGAAAGTTATGAAGTGTGATGGTTATATTAGTTCAATCCCTTATATGACAGTGCGGGTTTGTTTACATTTGGACATGTATATTTACGTCTACAATTAGCTTCTTGGGATAATTTCATGTAGGTACGACATCACATATGTAAAAAATGGCAGACGACTATCAGTGCATCTAGTATACAACATTTAGTATGTTCTCAGAATAACAGTGGTGTATGTGGTGCTAATCAATCAATATTGGAACATTTTGAACGTAAGTAGGTGAGGATGCCTATATGTAGTATGCATGAGTATTTTCTGATATCATTTGCTTGGCATGAATTTGAAAGGAAGTACTATATTATTATGTACATTGGAACGTGGGTATGCCATCATAGCTGAGAGCTGATGAGTTATAAGACAATAGGTTTTATACGCAACCAGCCCTGATCGAATAGTTTGATTATATACTTGAATAAATAATATTCGTTAATTGTTACTAAATTTGCTATTGATATAAGGCATAGAAACACCCCCTCGGGGTGATCCAAGACTGGTGGTAATACATCAGGAAATTTCATGGAACAATCAGCAATTGTTCTGAAATGAAGACATTGAATTATATCAGTGAACATAATATTTATTTCTTATCAATAAAATGTTTCTTTTCAGCTGTACTCAGGAAGCTGTATTCAGAAAGCATTGGTTGGAATAGAAGGGAGTTTGAAAATGATCAAGAAGATCAAAGATGGATTGATGATAGAAACTGTATCAGCACATCAAAGTAGTAGATTTTTAAAAATGACGAGACTACATGACATTGAAGTTGAAGTATCCCCTCATAAATCTCTCAACGAATCGAAAGGCGTCATTTACTGTCCAAATCTTCTAATTTGCTCGATAGAGGAAATTCAAGATGAAATGAAACGTCAAGAAGTGATCAATGTTTATAGAATCAAATCGGAACGAAATGGTCAACTAACGGATTCATCAAATCATGTTGTAACTTACAATAAACCAACTCTACAAAAATCAGTGAAAGTAGCCTTCTATTCATTGCCAGTCAGGCTTTATATTCCACAACCAATGAGATTCTATCGATGTCAAAAATTCGGACATACATCTCATAGATGTCAAGAAACACAGACCTGTGTTTGTGGAAAATCACTACATGAAGGTAACTCATGCGAAGAACCAATTATTTTCATCAATTGTGTAGGAAACCACTTTGCTACATCCAAAACATGCCCAATATACAAGCTAGAAATCGCTATTCAGGAAATAAGAACTGGAGAAAATATTAGTTTCTTTGAAGCAAAGAAAAAATTGGTGATAACTACGCCGACACCAGGAACATCATTCGCACAAGCAGCTGCGAAGACCACACTAATAGACACAGCTGCTTTACTGAAAGAACTCACTCCTCAATTAATAAAAGCAGTTACAGACGCATTAAAAATTTCCATACCCACTTCATTATCGAACACTTCAAACTTCAAGACTCCCTCTGCCGCGACCCCAACTTCTTCATTCTCAAATAATAAACGAAATATGAGCCTGAGATCACCTAGCGTTCGAGAAACATCTGAATCAGATTCAACGCCAGCAGAAAAAAGTCAGAATTGGGACAATAATCCTAGGAAAAAGAAGCCAGGTTGGCCAAGAGGCAAATCAAGAAACAATTCGAAAGAACGCACCGGAACCCCAGAATCTTTCGAACCACCGGATCCCGTGGACAAGAAAAGGGACAAAACGTGAAAAGAGAAGTAACTCTACATCCCAAAAATATATTTTTTTCCATATTCGTTATTATCCATTCCTAAATGGACATATTAGAAAACATTATTCAATGGAATTGTAATGGTATTAAAACTCGATACTGCGAGCTCAAGACAATCCTTATGGAAAAAATGCCCTTCTGTCTTTGCATACAGGAAACACATCTGAAACCCCAAGAAACTTTCTGTTTGAGAGGATATAATGCATTTTGACATGATGTGATTCCTCATCAAAGATTAAGAGGAAGAGTAGCTACATATACCAGAGAAAATATTTCCACGGACCATATACAGTTACAAACAAATATTCAAGCAGTTGCTGTACAGTAGATATATATTGAGAGAATCATTACCGGCATCACGGCATCAGGCAACCAATCACAGCGCTCGATATATATTGAGAGAATCATTACCGGCATCACGGCATCAGGCAGCCAATCACAGCATTTCATTCAATTACGTGAAAATACGAGAATGAGTTATATAATTCATTTAAGACTAATCACTCTTCAATATTCCGCGGGATATCTGTGCTATCATTTCATCACTATCAATAACAGCCAGGACCGACAAACCCAGTCAGCGCATCCTTTCATTCAAATATGTCGAACAACACTCTACTCTAGGCAATAATTTGCCAAAAACTTCCAAAAGCTAAAAAATCACAATACCTACCTCCTTTCCCTAGCACGATGTTCTTCGAATATTATAGGGATTACTTTTGTACGCCCCAAGAAAAAAATCTTCAATATTGCATCTACCTATTCAACTTTTCATAAGAAAGCAGAAATATTTATTCTTTCCACAAATAACTAACGCGAAGGCTTTTCATGAGACGTTCATGACGTTCATTGAAATAATTATTTTTCAACAGATGGCTTAAAGTGGGTTAATATTTTCAAATAGGATTTAATTCGCAAATTATTCAGCAAGTGATGGTGATTCTTATTAGCGAGAGTATAACGAATAGGTAAATTGAAACGAGTTTCGCAAATATGAGACAATTGTGCCATGTGGAATAATCATCTTTAATATACCAGCAGATGGTTAGTTAGTCCAATTCAGTTTCAGTTAGGATAGGTCATGTCTTAACTGATGTTCAACATATGTAGGCGAAAAAAATTAATCGCGCTGATATCAAAATGGGGTGAAATAAATTTGCAAGATGCGAGTTTGGTGAATTGGTAGTAATGAATGTTTTATTCATGGTTAATTAGACCCATTTAGTTTCAGTTAAGATAGGTCATGTATTCCTTTTTATCTCATTACAGTTGATTTAATTTTTGAAGCGAAAAATTAATCGTACTGATAGGAAAATTGAAACAATGAATATGTAATTGTACCCATATGGTGCAGTAAATTTGCAAGATGCGAGTTGTTTGGTAAATGTTTTGATCTTGATGGGGGATTAGCCCTGAACAAATAAATAGTACTCGCACAAGCAGTCAAAGTCATTCTAGTACGTTCAGAGATCGCATACCAAGAAAACTAAAGTTTCAACAAATTTAAAAAAAACTCAGAAACTGAAAAAATGAAGACAAAAGTTGTGACCGTACCAATTCAGAGGAAAAAAATTGATATTTTACAGTATCTCAAACGTGACAAAAACTCAGATACGTTTCGAAATATTTCACCACAATTAAACCAGAGTGTCGAATTCGTAAGCGGCTCATTTAGTGATCACAAAGCAATGCCGTTTCGGCCATTAGCAGAATCAACCCCTCGACGTGGAAAAGTGTTAGTGCAGCCAGAATTTGAAGTTCAAGATGACGGAGGAGATGAAGAAACGGATGCAAATTTCATTAAAAAGGAAGGTGATGACCGTGAAACGGAAAAAGCAGAAAGTGGTAATTCAATAATTGAAGAACGAGATGAAGAAAAGTCTGAAGCGGAAAATGAAACAGATAACGAAGATTCAGAATATACTATACAAGATGGGGATCTCAATACTACCGCGGATTTCCTTGCTGATATACGAAAAGAAAATCAGAGGGATATGGATGAATTAGTGAAAAGAAAACTAGAAATAAGGAAAAAGCTTGAGAAGAAGAAGAAGAAATATCAAAAAAAACTTAGAAAGATTTGTGAAGTTATAAAAGATTTAGATGAAGTTGTAATTGTTTCTACAAAACTCAGAAAAGTAATGTAATTAGTTTGTTGATATTATAAGGGAAATTTTAACTAAAACATGTAATTTGTATTTTTCAAATGTTTTATGATTGATACTTTCTGAATTTGTTGAAACTTTAGTTTTCTTGGTAGGTATGCGATACTCTGAACGGTACTAGAATGACTCGTATTTTCACCAAATAAAATTATAATACAAATGACTTTGCATTACTGGAATCATTTTGAATCAAAGTGTTTGAGATTGAAAATCATTACTTAACTAGTAGAATTTGGTAAATGAACGTTTCGAAGAAATAAACTGTGTGATGTATGAACATATTCAAATACTCACTTTTCTATCACTTTCGATAGGTACATCCTTTCAAATCCATCTTGATACAAAGAACTATTACACTTTTTTCATTCACATAAGAAATACAAAAACATCACTTTTCTCTCACATTTCGATACACAGAAATAATTCTTTTATGGAAACAATACGAAAAAAACATGATTTCATGTTACGATTGCCGACCGGAAAACTGACTGAATTAACTGACCCAGAGATGCATGGCCAGATGTCTCCAATTAATAGTTAATTATTCATGATCTCTGTAACAAATTTGGGAGCGGCTTTTTGTTTGGTTCAATACGAGTGTTTCTATAACAGAGGGAGTGAGTTGTACAATTTTGTAGGCTTGGTTATTTTCAAAAGAGGTGACACCAGCTACTATACAGGGTGTACCTAAATAACACCGGAAAAATTCAAGGGGTGATTCCTCGTGATATTTCAGGAAATAAAGTTCATATAAACATGTGTCTTAAGTGGCTTCGTTTTCTAGATACAGGGTATTGATATTTTCATGAAAAATCTTTTTTCTATTCATTTCTCGATTGTCTTATCATCAATTTCAATAAAAAGTTGTGGTTTTGCTAATAGTAATATGGAGCTTCTTCTAATGCAATTGGATTCGAAACAATTTTGCCAGTGGCGTGACACAGGTTAAATTTATCGATATTCATGGTGGATGTCATTGTACGCCACCGGTTTTTGTGAGTTTCATATTTTTATCAGATTGAACTATCGAAATAACAACTTTTTCATTCTCTGTGTGATTTTTGTATCTAGCTTGGTTTTTGAGGAAACAATAAGAATTCGTTGCCACCGAAGATCTACTGGAGATCTACTTGCCTACGTCACCCATTTATGGCAATCTTCAATAGAAAAACACGGGGAATCTCTAGCTGTCGCGTTGGACATATCGAAAGCATTCGACCGTGTCTGGCACGAAGGACTCCTCCACAAACTACCATCATACGGCTTACCACCTCAGCTATGCCATCTCTTATCGAGTTTTCTTTCAGGCAGATCGCTTCACGTGGTAGTGGACGGTGTATCGTCTGATACCATTGGCATCAATTCCGGCGTTCCACAAGGATCAATTTTGGCACCAACATTATTCCTGCTTCATATCAATGATCTGTTGGGAGTAACAACTTGCCCCATCCACAGCTTTGCAGATGATAGTACCCTCCATACTGCTTTCTCTTCCAGAATTCCCATTTCTTCCCAGGAAACTAAGACCTCACGGCGCAGGCAGGTCAATGCTGTCAATGAAGATCTTGCTGAAATCACAGCCTGGGGAACAAACAACCTAGTTGAATTCAACGCCACCAAAACTCAAGCCTGCATTTTCTCTAGAAAGGCGGAACTCAGTATGCCCGATATTGTAATGTCTGGCTCCACCATCCCCACCAAGCCCACCATATCTATGCTCGGTATTTCTATCAGCAACACTCTTTCATGGGATAATCATGTCAGATCCATCGCAAAAGCTGCTTCCCAAAAACTCGGATTCTTGTTCCGTGCGAAAAACTACTTTACACCTCAACAGCTTCTCATGATCTACAAAGCGCAGATACGGCCTGTTCTAGAATACTGTTCCCACATATGGGGTTCAGCACCAAAACATACGCTGATGCTCTTAGATTCCATCCAGAGAAGAGCCATTCGCCTGGTGGGTGACGCCACACTCACTCACTCTTTGGCATCATTAGAACACCGTAGAAAGGTCGGCGACCTTTCACTTTTCTATCGATACTTCCACGGGAAATGTTCTTCGGAAATCTCTGCTATCATCCCTTCACTAGCAATACCAATCAGACGAACTAGACAAGCCCAGTCAGCACATCCTTTCGTTGTCAACCTCGAAAGATGTCGAACAGCACTTTATCAAGACTCCCTCATCCATAGAACGGCTAGGCTCTGGAATTCATTGCCTGTGGAAGTGTTCCCAACAACATATAATCTCCAAAAGTTCAAAAAAAATTCCAATACCTACCTCCTGTCCCTATCCTCCCTAGGAACGCACGATGTTCTTTGAACATTATAGGGATTCCCTCTCGTGCGCTCCAAGCGATAAAAAAAAAAAAAAAAAACTCCAAATTTAAATGTAGGTGTTTTCGAGACTTCCATTGAGATTACTCAATAATCCCATTCAGAATCATTTTGAAATTTTGGGACTTTTTCTGTCCCCATCCATACTGAATTTTGGCACCATGAAAGCTTATACAGGGGGGTTATAAATAAAAACAATTAATACTTCCAACTTCAACATCCTATATCTCAAAAACGTAGAAAGTTGGGACACATGTTTATATAAACTTTATTTGCTAGAATGTCACAAGGAAACCTATCTCGAATTTTTCCGGTGTTATTCAGGTACACCCTGTATATTGATTATTCAGTAAGACAAACGATAATTGTGATATTTACACCATACAAAATATACTGTATGTTGGAGACTATAATGAATGGAAAAATATGGCTGAGAATAAATTTTATTGGAATTTCGAGTATTAAAAATAACAATTCAATTGTATTATTCTCTGTTAGACACAGATGGAACATGAAAATGGTATCAAATGAAAATATATCTTATTGGAAATCAATCTTTCAGCTATTGCACAATAGACAAAATCTAGTTAAACAATATATATATATATATATCGGAACACTACAAATGTAGCAAGTATCCCTATATGCTACCAGGTGTACTGGAAAATTTGTTATATGTAAAGACTCTTGTTTACTGTCAATATTGGTGTCTGGGTATTCTGCCACTGTGTCGAAGTAACAGCTCGTACAAAATTTTTCTTCTTCCAACATGGTTATTCGATAATAATGTTGAATAAGGCAGACATAGTCTTGTGAGCACCCGTTGAGAAACTGCAAACTGTCGACACTATATTGGATTCGGATCACTTGTTCTCCATCCAACTCGATCTCATCTGATTCCGAGAATTCATCGTCAACATTCAATGCATCGTCCACATTCATTTCGAACACATATATGGAATATAAACTGAGAATGAATTTATATATAGGGAATACCCCCACGGGAATATGATTATAATTGTATCCATTGAAACAAAAGTGGACATACGAATTGTAGATTAACAAAACAATGCATCAATTAATTCATCATTTGGTCAATCAACATGGGAAAGTGTAGAATAATCAATAAATCAACTCATTCATCAAAACAATCAAGTACATTGGTCCATAATGATTCATCAGATCAATTGATATTAATCAACGAACTCATTGATTTTGATGACTGAGCAATTATGAACATGTGGAACATGATTCATAATGATCAATGTGATGATTCGTTAATCATACCCCCACTTCTCAAATTCAAAGGTATATAACTTATCACAATGAGATCCTTCACTCAGTTTTCGAATTCTAGTTGTGAAACACATATTATTCTGAAATGGACTTGTCGAAATCAACTGTGAATTCAAGTGGGCAGGGCTACTATACATCAAGTGTTCCTACCAGTGACTCGGGAGTTAGATATAATCTGAAAGAACATCATGAGAATAAACATAAATCAATATTGTTGGGAGAGAAGAGATTGCCTTTGAATAAATCAAGAAGCAAGTACGTTTCCATAGGATTATGCTATGAATTTGGCTTTAGGCCTTGCATCCAGATATCAGGACTCAAGAATGATGCAATCACTTTCAATGATCGTGAGTGGATGGATTTTCTCAAATATCAAGAAATCATTACAAATTATTTCTATCCTAGTGACCATCCAAAATCGTTAGATGGTGAATCCTTCCAGATATACTTCATGAAAATTTCGGAAACGAGTGTTGTTAAGATTCAGAAAAATAACTTTTATATTTTCTTGGGTTATGAATCCCTTTGCAAGTTGTGGACTCTATTGCCGCTCATCAAATATCAAATGGAAATGATGGGGAGACTGCAGTTTACGAATTACCTCACAGTTTTGCAGAGAGCTCTTCAAAATCAAGATGGAGATGTAGTGAACAATGCACTTAATCTTGTCAGGCCACAGGAGAACCCAAGTGGTGAAAATATCAGTTTAGTATTAGAATTCATCCACATATACCCTGACGTTTTTTCTGAAGACCTGAATAATGTACAATAGAAATTATCATACGAATAGTTGTACCCACTAGGAATTACGTAATAAAAAAATTAAAATCATCTGAATAATTTTTTTATTCCAAAAAATATAAATGTATTTCACGAAAGTTCCTTTTTATCAATCCATGAGTCATGAGAATCATCTAAGCCTAGCCACTTGACACGAATTTTGTTTCCACGTCGCTGTAAAACTTTTTCAACCAAGTAGATGTTGGGATATTTCACTTTCTGAAGCTCTTCGCTGTAGAAACCTCCCCGAATTTCTTCTTGATTCTGATCTTCTAGCAAGTAGGTAGTTGGGTTTGACAATTTGACTTGTCGAATTCTGAAGACTTCATTTGACCAAGAAGGCTGATACGATTTTGAAAATGCTTCTCTGAACTTGCTTTTTCTCACAAAGTCACCTACTTTGAATTTATTCTTTCTAGGATCAATTGTTTTCAAATGACTATATACAGTTTTCAGTAATGTATTTTCATTCCCAGAATTCACATCTTTAGGTTTCATTCCAATTGTGCTGTGTTTTGTGTTATTATATACATCTTCTATTTCCTTCAGGATATTCAACCACTCATAAGTACCCTGCAAACTGAATTTCTTCTACATTGAATTCTTCAAAGTGCGATTCACCCGCTCAACCACACTAGCTTTCAAATTTGAAAATGTACTATAGTGATTTATGTTGAGAGATTCCATCAACGATCTGAAATATTTGTTGTAGAATTCTTTCCCCATATCTGTTTGAATATTTTTAGGTTTAATTTCAACATTATCAAGGATATCTCTCATTGCTTCTGTGACATCTTTTGCGTTTTTACGTTTTACCGGTCTTAACCATACCAATTTACTAAAAACATTGATTACAACCAATATGTAGCGGTATCCTTTATTAATTTTTGCGTAGGGTATCATTCCAACTAGATCAGCCTGATACAAGTCATTCAAACCTTTCACTATCACTCGACGACTTCTAAATGTTTTCCTAGCAGGCTTATGTAATTCGTTTACGACTGATTCTTTGACACTACTCATTTTTAGTTAATGGGCACTGGAGCACTATTTGAGCATACAATAAACCCAATCGATCTCTTTTGATAGAGGCAAATGAGATCGTGTCACCTTTATTTATCTCTTTTTCTATCAATTCTTTCACCTGTATGTCATTATCCCCCAACATAATTGTTGTATCCTTTGGTAAAACATCAATTTTCTCAATCTTTCCAGATACCGGAGAGACATATGATCTACTGTTGTTTTCTTGTAAGAAGACCCAGTTTTTTTTTCACCATTCCTGGAACTTGTTGACCTGAACCCGATCCACGAATAGTAATTATACATTTACTATGGTAAGATATTGGTTGACAGATATAGAAAGGTGATTGTAACTGTATAGGCTGCGTTGATGCCAATGATGGTTCTTCTGGAGATGTGCTAGGATTTCGGTTTTTGTTAAAAAGATGTCTTCCATACTTATCGATCGGCATCGTTACAGTGCTATAATCAGAATGACTCAAAATAATAACTTTCAATCTATTTTATGATCTTGCCTTCCCTCAGCTCTTCAATAATAGAAATAATCTCATTATTGTGACCAGTATCACCAGCCGATTCAGAAGCAATTAGAAGCCTTAGTCTATCTACTAATTCATTAAAGTCGTTAAAATATTTATATTCCGCAGGTTTTTTGTTCAGTTGCATCAAGGTCAATTTTCCTCCCTGTTTTGTTCGGCTTCTTGTCGTTATGATTGAAGGAGTGGAACCACTTCTTGGTCTCGTTGGTTGCCCTCGAACAACTGAAGGTATTGATGTGGGCTTAGGGGTCTTGTTTTTTACAGTTTTCTCCAAATTCATGGAATGTAGCGTAGTGATTCTTGGTTTGATAATGTCAATGAATTTTTGCGAATTTGATGTAGATAGCCCTTTCACAGGATTATAGCCTAAATAATGTGTGTTAGTTCTTCGAACTATATCAATATACTGATCTATATCACTGTTTTTCATACCAGTAGGATATTTTTTAAACATGAGCTCATATAATCCAGGAGTACCCTTATATTTCAAAGTACCATTTATAATGAAATCAGGACCGTCAAAATCTATTGTAGAATCACCAATAGCATATTTCTTTGTGAACGGATCAAAATAAACACCAAAAGTATCATCAAAAGCATTTTCAGTATCCAGTATTTTATCGTCAATATATGCCCTAGGTAGTGGAGAATTGAATTGTTCTAAATATCTCTCATGTTGCGCCATTGAATCCAATCCAGGTGGTATTGTTTCCTCAAAGAAACTTTCCCCATATTCTGGTCTTACTAATGAGGGGTCGTGTAGAAATGTTTCTTCATCTTCCAAATCCATAGTTGGTGTCGTATGGTAATACTCTTCTTTAAATTCACGTTTCGGCTCATGTTTTACAAACGTTCCTTGATCAGATTTGCCAATGGTTGCAAGTAATTCTTTGAGAGGTTGCGTAATAGGCTGATAGGTTTTCTCTAAATCAGATTGAGATTTCACAGTATCGCCTTTCAAGGTTCTATATTTTTTTTTCAAAGCCTTCCGTATTTTCAATAGCTCAGCTACCCTGCGGTTATTCATCATGAATAAACATGATTTGAAAATGATTCCATTTATATATGAATGAACTCATCGAACCCTTTGCGGTATCTACCTGAGCTCAATGGAGAATCTTTATCGATAACAAGAAATCCGAATTTTTCGCCCCAGCAGAGTGCGCAAAGCTCTTTAAATTGTTGAAAGGACATATCAATATTCACATGGTCATCATAAATGTGTTTCAAATTGGTCATGTCTTGTTGAAAGACAATAATCAAGTTCGAATTATCTCGGAAAAATTGTTTGCAAACAGCAGAATAAGTTTGACACAAATAGAAACAATCTGTGTTTCTATGTCGTCCAAAGCAAAAGAAACTTTTCATCAAATCTTGGTCACAGCTAGGAACATCGTCAAATATTAGCCTATTTCTTTCAACGGTGTCAATAATGTCCTCAGATATGAATATTTTGGCTGATGGAGTGATTTAGAATACAAATAAATATTTTCGAAACGGAGACCATTTGGATGTTCAATTAAGGATATCATTACATTCGTTTTCCCCGATCCGCTAGATCCTACTAGTAAACCTCTTTTTGACTGACCACCGAACAAAATTCCGTGTTTCCTAAATTTACTGTCGTGAGCGATTTCATCATGATTTGTGATTGGTAGAGAGAATGTCTGCTTTGGAATCTTCATTATGCAGACACATCCATGGAACTGACACTACCGAACATGTTTCAGTTCTATATATAAAGGAATTCATATAGCAAATCAGTTATTATTCAACCGACAGTGTTCTGAACATTATAAAATGAAACGAAGGAATAACTCAGTCAGTCGTTGTCGAAGCGTAAAACGGAAAGGTCGAGGACTCCTCAATACTCTAATTAATAAGCTTCCAATAGAACTTCATGTGCCAGGATATAATTATTGTGGACCTGAGACTAAACTTGAAAAAAGACTACTTAGAGGCGATAAAGGTGTTAACGAACTAGATGAGGCTTGCAAACAACACGATATAGCTTATTCGAATTTCAAAGACATACAAACTAGAAATATTGCTGATAGGCGTCTGGCCGAAGTAGCTGCACAGCGTTTCAAGGCATCTGATGCAGGTGTGGGTGAGAAAATCGCAGCATTAGGGGTTACGGGAGCTATGAAATTAAAGAGCAAGATGGGTATGGGGCTGAAACGGAAAAAGAAGGTATCACGGAAGAAAAAAGGTGGTGCTTTGAATCTATTGGCCAAGCGACCTACGAAGAAAACTAAAAAACAAAGAATCATTCCAGCGCCTAAAATTGGAGGATTTCTACCATTTTTACTCCCACTTCTAGGAGCACTTGGAGCAGTAGGTGGAGGTGCCGCGGGTATCGCCAAAGCGGTTAATGATGCGAAAGCTGATCGGGAACGACTAGCTGAAGAACAGCGACATAATCGAGAAATGGAGAAGGCAGCTACTGGAAAAGGGCTATATTTGAGACCATATAAGGGCTATGACATGTATTTGAAGCCATACGCAAAAAACTCCCGATAAAGCTACCTCGCCGACCACTGACTAATATTGACTTGCGCAAATATGTGAAAATTCTCAAAATACCATAATTTAGGGGAATTTTCATGAGAGATACCCTTCCTGAAAAAATAAGAAAGAACGAGTCTGGAATCTTGAATCTAGATTCGAATGTAGGTGAAGGAACACATTGGACTGCTTATATCAAGCGCGATAATGAAATAGTTTATTTCAATAGTTATGGAGATTTATCTCCACCTTTAGAACTGATTCAATATTTTTCAAGCGACGGTGGCAACAATTATATTATGTATAATTATGATTCAGTACAATCATTCAATTCATATCAATGTGGGCAACATTGTTTACTTTTTTTATATAACCAGAATTTGTAAAATGAAGCGTCATTTGAAATTAAACTTTCAGTGAAACAATATGTCTTTGACTTTTACTTTAAGTGGCTGTTCATCGATTCTTACTTACGATTTCAATCCTCCAATATATTTGAATGATGAAAACGAATATGAAATTGGGTTAGCTAATTTTGACAGTTTCAACTCAATACCAAATATTGATAATACCAATAATATCTTCGTTTGGGGTGAGAACGATAGATATAGATTTGAAATTCCTACTGGATCATATGAAATTGATGATCTAGCAAACGTTATTCAAAATGCTATGAATGATAAAGATAACCAAGCAGTTCTTCGAATTACACCTGATTTGAATACTTCCAAGGTGACTATAAAAACTAATCGTCGAATCAATTTTGGAGTGGACAACACAATTGGATCACTACTAGGATTCAGAAAACGAATGTTGAATGCGGATGAAAAAAGTGTTTCGGACCACCAGGTCAAGATTCTTAACGTCAATACCATCTGTGTAGATTGTAACTTGGCCATCGGAAGGTATTTAAATGGTGAACCAGTTCATTTAATTCATCAGTTCAATGCCAAAGTCCCCACCGGATACAAGATCATCGAATCACCTGTTACGATCCTGTATTATCCAGTTTCCGTGAAGACTATCAACAATATAACTGTGAAAATTATTGATCAATCAGGAAATATTATAGATTTCCGTGAAGAAGAAATCACCGTTCGACTTCACCTTCGAAAGAAGGATCTTTGATCATGGTGTGGAGATTCATCCATCCAACACCGTTTTACTCCCCTGAACAATACTATAAAAGACATGACAATGAAAAGAAACGTGCTAGTATGAAGAAGACCTCCGGAATATTAACATCAGAAAATCGTCAGTTTTTGATATCTCTTGGATTTGAAGTTTTGAAATAATGGAATTATTGAATATCACTGGTCAACCTTTCAGCGACACTACAATTGAAGACTATCAGTTTCATACATATCAGCCTTACATCGCTGGAAACCTCAATTATAACGACGAGATAAGAGTGCCAATTGCTGACCTTGAATCATTCACTTTGCCTTGTAACAGTTATTTATACATAGAAGGTACTCTCCTAGATGAACAAAATGCCGTTCCAACCAAACTGAAATTCATTAATAATGCAATAGCATTCCTTTTCCGAGAACTTCGATATGAATTGAACGGTATTGTGAGAATCAGCAAGCATCTACTTCGACCAACACATTGTTCAACTATTTTCCTATACATGAGCATAATACTCAGGGTGCTGAAAAACGAAAGAGAGTAGATCGACCTGTTGAAAATAATTTGGGGAATGGGATAGTGGAACTCCGTTGTGCTCTCATGAACAGGATAGCCACCTATCGATTTTCCAGTGATAAAACCCACACCGATCTTCTCGAATTCTTGCAAGAAGTGGAACCAAAAGTTCTGGCAGTCCTGACTGAATATTTGGGGACTCATCACAGCTTGAAGATAAATCTCGAACTTTTTGGGTTGTATGTCATACCAGAAAAGGAACTATCTGATATAAAGTCATTCAACACCAGAAATAAAACTTAAACAAAATCATCAAACATTGACCACGATTATGATGACTTCAAGGAAGAAATGATTGTGAAGGCGTCAGAATTTCAAGAACGTGATTCTGGGTGGATATTAAAACATGCAATGTTTTTGGATGTGAACATTAATGAATTCTCATCGATTTCGGCCTCTTCATACATCAAGCTGCCCAAAGCCATTGAATCGAGACTAGCTGTTCTGAATATTAAAAACAAGGATAGAGCCTGCTTTGCATGGTCCATCATTGCTGCGATCTTTCCAGCAGACGGTAATCCAATTAGAACGTCATCATATCCACATTACAATACCCTGTTGAATTTTCAAGGGCTTGACTTTCCCATGAAATTGAAGGCTATCCCAAAGTTCGAGCGACTCAACAATATCTCAGTTAATGTGTTCGGTCTTGAATCGTCTTTCAATGATGGAAAGATGATAAGTGAAATAATTGGACCTCTACATTTTACATCGTGTCGTCAAGCAACACATGTGAATTTGATACTTGTGGCCGATAAGGTTGGCAACACACATTATTGCCTAATAAAAGACCTAGGCAAATTAGTTGGGAAACAAAAATCGAATCACAATGGTAAAATATATATTTGCGATGGATGCCTACAATCGTTCGCAACACTGGCGCAGTTGGGAAGTCATGAGGAAAATGACTGTAATCATACCAGCACAAAGATACCCACCACCAATTTGAAAATCAATAAATATGGTGAATCAGTGCCTGAAAACATCCTCAAATTCACTAACTTTGAAAAACAACTGTCACCACCGTTTGTGATTTATGCTGACTTTGAAAGTTTACTCAAACCAATTCAACACAATGAACCCTGTGACGATAAATCATTTTCAGTTAAAGTATGTGAACATGAACCATATTCGTTCGCGTTTTATGTAAAATGTAGTTTTGATGACCGTTACTCAAGGTATGTACTTTATCGCGGTGCAGATGCTGCTGACGTTTTTGTGAGAAAGTTGGATGAAACCGTTCAAGATTTATACATGAATCACATGAAGGATGTTCGTGAAATGCATCCACTTACTGAGATAGAGAAGCAAGGTTTCCAAAATAGTACTACGTGCCATATTTGTGGAAAGCCATTCAAGCCAACAGATATCAAAGTTCGTGATCACTGCCACCACACTGGAAAATTTCGTGCAGCTGCCCATAGTGTTTGTAATTTGAACTACAAGACCTCAAAGACTATTCCAGTATTCTTCCACAACCTCACAAATTATGATTCTCATCTTTTCATCAAGAAATTAGCAACGAAAGGAGAAAGAATATCAGTGATAGCCCAAACTAAAGAAAAGTATATTTCGTTCTCCAAGTCAGTATTGGTTAATAAATCTGAAGTGTCAAGAGTATTTGATGAATATATTCAGTTGAGATTTGTAGACTCCTTTCGATTTTTTACCAAAATCTCTCGACAAACTCAGCGAAAATTTAGAGGCGCAGCAGTGTAACGAGGTTCGGAAATACTTCCAAGATAACAAACAATTTGATCTAATAAGACAAAAAGGAGTTTTTCCTTACAACTATGTGGACTGCTTGGAAAAATTGAAAGAAACTCAACTACCGCCGAAAGAAAAGTTCTATAATGAATTAACCGGCGAATCACTTTCAGACATGGATTATAATAGAGCTATAGATGTGTGGAATACCTTCGAATGTAAAACATTGGGAGATTACGCCGATGTTTATTTGAAATCCGATTGTCTGCTGCTAGCGGACGTTTTTGAGAATTTCAGAAAATGCTGCATGCAACAATACAAGCTAGATCCTGCCCACTATCTGACAGCACCTGCACTGAGCTGGGATGCTATGTTACGTTATACACAAATTGAACTCCAGCTCTTGACTGATATAGATATGATACATTTTTTCAAGAAGGGTATTCGAGGAGGGGTGGCACAATGTAGCAAAAGAAGAGCTGTGGCAAATAACAAATTCCTATCAAACTTTGATTCTCAGAAACCAATATCATACATCATGTATTTGGATGCAACAAATTTATATGGAGCAAGTATGGCAAGTCATCTTCCAACAGGTGATTTTAAGTGGGTTGAGTCTGAGGATATCGAAAACTTTGACTGTCACGCGATCGAGGACGACTCATCAAAAGGATACGTTTTAGAAGTGGACTTGGAATATCCAGCCAACCTACACCATGATCACAACGATTTACCATTTTACCCAGAACAAATGATCCCGCCAAAGAGTAAGAGTGCCAAACTGATCCCCAATTTACGAAACAAATGCAAATACATTATACATTACCGAAATTTGAAGCAGTGTTTGATATATGGTTTGAAACTAGAGAAAATCCATAGAATCTTAGAATTCTCCCAATCGGCGTGGTTGAGGCCATATATTGACCTGAACACGCACCTCCGGAATTCCGCAGTAAACGAATTTGAACGAGAACTCTTCAAATTATTGATAAATTCAATATTTGGAAAAACCATGGAAAATGTCGACAAAAGAATTGACTTGCAACTTTGCTCACGCTGGGAAAATAGGACAAATTCTCTGGGGGCAAGAGCTTTGATAGCCAAACCACATTTCAAATGCAGTACAGAATTCAGTGAGAACTTGGTTGCAATTCAGTTGGAAACGACTAGTGTATGTTATGATAAACCGATGTATGTTGGATTTTCGGTATTGGATATTTCGAAAACTGTCATTTACGATTTTTTCTATGGATATATCAAAGCAAAATATGGTGATAAAGCAACATTATGCTACACCGATACGGATTCATTAATTCTAGAAATATTCACAGAAAATTTCTATAATGATATGAAAGAAAATATCCAATTTTTCGATACGTCAAATTATCCCATAGACAATATACACCAAATCCCCAAATCGAAATCTGTTATAGGACGCATGAAAGATGAATATGCCGCAAGACCTATTGAATCTTTCTATGGTACTGGTGCGAAAGCATACTGTGTAAAAGCAGGTGATGTGATGAAAAAAGCCAAAGGTGTCTCAAAAAACGTGGTCAAAAACCAAATTCAGTTTTCAGACTATGTGAATATTGTAGAAAATGGTGGAACAATATTACGTGAGATGTATATGTTCACTTCTTCTCTCCACACCATTCATACGGAATTAAGAAATAAAGTCGCTTTGTCATCTGCTGATGATAAGCGTTATAAAATTCCTTCTGATGTGAAAACTTTGGCTTGGGGTCATTTCCTTATAACACCAGGAGCTATCACTGGAACTTTAGATGAGTTTTTGGAAATAGCTCAAGATTTGAATGACGAGGAAGACTCTGACCAATAGTTTTGATGTGATTTTCATTTGTATATTGTAATTATGGATTATAATATGTAGTATTTGTGACATATGAAATAAAAATCATTATCGAGTGAATTTGTTTTATTACATTTATTCAATACAAAATATTAATATTATCCACATCGCTCGAGGCCCCATCTACAAACATGACAGCTTGATTGTGCTTGAGGAAGGCCGTCTACATGATCTCTCCATTCAGGGCGATTGAAGTGGACAAAGCATGGTAGCTGGATACGAAGTTCAAAATTCTCTGTATATTTTGATGGCAGTGTGTCCCATGCATAGAGAAGTTCCATCGGACCTACATTTTTAATAAGATAATGTAGTGGAAAATTCTGGAGCTCTTCTTCGGTAAAATCGTACAATTTTTTATTTCGGTTTCGGTGTTTATTCACGAGTTCGGTCAATAAACAGTTTGGGCAATCTTTAGACATGTTGTAACAATGAGGTTGAACAGCAACAATGATGCACACACTGCTGTGTAGTACGTAACCCAATCGACTATTCTGAATTCCGCATCATCCTTCATTATATTTGTATCATGGTGTAGTGGGGGGGAGGGATTTAGTTCACACCAGTCAGAATCAATGGTGGAGCCACTGCCCTTTCGCAATCGCAACTTGTACATAGTGCTATTGCTGGGTATGAGTGATTTGAGAGTTGAAACATTATTTATTGTAGTTGATTCCATTTTTGCCCATTTAGAAGGCCAACTTTCATTTCGTGTACCATCACTATCGAAACATATGAATACTTCTCTTATATTATAAGGTTTCGCGATATAGAGAAGGCCTTGAAGAATCACTTGTAAAACTAAACATTGTGGTGTGATCATGGTCACAACTTCTGATAAACTGAAATCATCATCTACTTTCAAGTCATATTTATTGAAACTGGTAAGATACAGGATATTCATTTCATTTATCAAAGTCTCATTTTCCCGTTACATTAGAAAATCTATGCTGATTCTGAAATACTTTTTCATCCCAGACTTGCTGTTCTTCTAGGGTCAGCATATTTTTAATTTGACTATGCCGTATTCTCTCATCCATTCGGAATTTCCGTTTTTCCCTTCTGCTCTTGCCAGGTGGTGGACATCTGATAATGTCTTTGTCCTCGACATTCGGTACATAAGTGGAATAATCATCATTATCCCAGTTCTCTTCAATTTTCTCCGTTTTTTCAGAAATGTTCATGGTTGGGGGACAGCAGTACTAATAAAGGATCCTTCGCGTAAGATCTGACGACTTTTATTGGCCTCGTTTGCTTGCAAAGACGTTTGCACAATCAATTGTCAATTTTGGTCTGCTCAACCAACAACCACTTGATAGATATGTTCGATTGATAATTTTTTTGCAAACACAACACTGTTTTGTTTCGACCACACGATAATCACCACTTTGTATAAATATATCCAATAAGTCTCTATCTTGCATGTTCACTAATGAAATCAAGACTACACCAGAGTATTTATAGCCAAACTAGAAGGGAGTGTTCAATTTGAAAATTATCACACAATTGAAGATAATTAGTCTGATGAATCCATCGATTAATTCATCTGATGGAGCATTTCGTTAATCAATATAAATTAGTCTGATAACCTTTGCCCGGTCATCAATTAACATTAATAAATATCAATTGAAGCTGTAATGATTCTCTCAATATATATCGAGCGCTGTGATTGGTTGCCTGATGCCGTGATGCCGGTAATGATTCTCTCAATATATATCTACTCTGTACGAATAAGTTTTCCGCACACCTTCACTATATGTAATATATATTTACCTGATATATACTTGAATCGAAGAGATATGGAGAATTTGATATCACAACTACCACCCCATTCCTATTACTGAGCGACTTCAATGCTCATAACCCACTGTGGGGGTCTAGAACTCTAGAGGAAGAATTATAGAGGAAATCATCGACAACTTCGACCTAGTAACCCTCAATACCGGACAAGGCACCTTCTTCAATACAAGATCGAATAGTTTATCAGCGATAGATCTTTCCTTCTGCTCCGCAACCCTTGCTCCCTTGATGCAGTGAAATTGATTACCATAGTTCATCAGATTATTTCCCAATCTCAATAGAATGCGCAGGATACACCATCAATCAAAGTATACCTAGACGATGGCAACTCCATCTAGCAGACTGGACATTATATCGAGGCAACTTGGAAACGCTCAACTTGACACTCACTGACGTTAACGAAGCTGCAGCTACCATAACCAACAGAATCGGAGCTGCTGCTGAAAGAGCAATTCCTTTATCAAGTGGCAGAAGAAGAAACAAAGTAGTCCCTTGGTGGAATGATGAAGTAGCTGTAGCAATCGCCAAGAAAAAACGAGCCTTCAGTATTTTCAAACATCAGCCAACCCAAGATAACTTGATCTCCTTCAAACGACTCAGATCATCAGCCCGTCGACTTATCACTGCCAGCAAAAGAAGGTCTTGGGAAGCATATGTTTCAACTGTTACTCCAGATAACACAGTTTCTGTAGTATGGAGGAAAATCAGAACAGTGATGGGCAGAAAATTACAAGCTGAACATTTCGAACTTACAAGTAAATCGAATAACTACAATCCTGACTTCTTACGAGAAAAAGAAAATAATGAGATATTACTTGATCTCGAAGATAATGCAGATTATAGCTATAATCAACCATTCTCACTTCTAGAATTTGTTACTGCTCTCCATGAAAGCAAGAACTCGACTCCAGGACAAGACAACATACCATACGAATTTATGAAACAATTACCTGAAGCTGCGTAACAAGAAATACTAGACTTTCACATTGAGATATGGAAGACAGGAACATACCCAGAAAGTTGGCGCGAGGCTATAATTATCCCCCTACTGAAACGAGGTAAAGACCCTAAGCAGGTTACCAGCTACCGACCAACATCACTGACGTGCTGTTTGAGCAAACTCCTGGAAAAAATGGTAAACGCTCGCCTTCTGTGGTACTTGGAAACCTTTTATCCATAGCACAATCAGGATTCAGAATTGACAGATCAACACTTGATCATTTAGTGCAACTTGAAAGAGCTATCCAAGATAGTTTCGCATCAAGGAATTACCTGGTTGCTGCATTTTTCGATCTAAAGAAGACATAGAACATTCCGTGTGCAAACACGACAAACCTTTTCTGAACAGCATGTCTTAGAAAATGGAATTCCGCAAGGTTCGCCCTTGAGCATTTCATTATTTATAATCGCAGTAAATAGCTTGGTTAACAGAATCAACGGCCAAATTTGCAGAAGTATCTTTGTCTTTTGTGCTCCGAATGCTTTCTGTTTTGTGCGATATCTGAAAATTGTTTACCCTTTATTGGATTTCTTTCAGTCTTGCTAGATAGTTTTAGTGGTGATGAAGCCTATAATATTCACAGTGTTTGACGAATCACACGAAATGAATTACGAAGATGAGCAGATGCGGTTGCAGAGCTTGTGGCAGGTGAATATTATTGATATTGAAATAGCTACGCGGTCACCAGTGATAATAAAAATAAATATAATGGAAACAATAATACATAAATTGAAACTCTGTTCGATGGTTTTCCGCAAAAAAACAAGATTGGTTGTTTTCATATGACTATGAAAATCAACCAGCGTTCTTGTAAAACATGTTGCTAGTTTTTTGTGTTCATATGAATGTTACACTGATTATAAAGTTTATAATTATCTAGCCAATTTCATTGCAGGATACTTTATCTGACGAAAATGACGATCAACTATTTGGTGAATCATCTGACGAATACCTCCCAAGTAGTGATGATGAATCTGACGATTATACAGAAGAACCCTCACCTTTACTGAAACGCCGCAAGGTACAAGCAAAATCGCCACAGCCAAGTTGCTCAAATGCACCAAATAATCAAGATTTGGTGAATGAAACAATTGAAAAGGTTATTCAGAACAATGTTGCTCCCAGTAGCAGTGACGAAGAATCCGTCGATGATGGTGCCGTAGGAATTTGAAGCATTTAGTATTCACGGAACCTAATCCCGGAGTAAATCTGAAACTTTATGGAGATTATTATGATAAATCGCCGCTGGCATTCTACTATCTATTTTTAGACGGAGACATGCTCAAAATGGTGGTCAAGGAAACCAACAGGTACGCATCCCAGTGTCTGGCTAAAGAAAGTACACATGGGGCCAGAGTTCGTCAGTGGCAGGATACGAATGTTGATGAACTGAAAAGATTCGTAGGTATACTAATTTGGATGGGTCTTGTACCGTGTGGTGGTCGGATACCCCACGGTGAGTCCTGCTTGTCGTAGAAGGCGACTTAAAGGACGCCAATAGGTGGAAGATGGTTAACGCCATCGCCCGGTGCGATACCACCACATCAACCATAGGCACTGTGAAATGGGTATACTTACCCGTGTTTCAGTAGCTGGTTGATGTTCCGGCCAACCCAACCCAATCCAATTTCCTTTTTCTTCCACGCCTACCTCCCTTCTTTATACAGAATACGCGATGATGAGTTCTCCTCATTTAAAATTATCCGGAAGTAAAATACCTCTCCATTCGGATTTCCGGGCGAGAGGTGCTAGAGGGGGTTCACCATCGGCTGAAAAAGTCCTCAAGATAGACCTATGTAACATCCGAGGTCTAAGTAAGAACATCAACGATGTCCATCGACACCTTCAAATTGAGCATCAGGTCGTTTCATTCATCAGTTTTTACATCATTCACAGCTTTAGTAATCAAAGCCAAGTGCTCCCAAAAGCGGTGATGAAGATGGAAGAAATTCACCTATTTATTGTATATTTATTATATATGAAAATAAGAAGAAAAGCTCTGAAGAAGGGATTGCAGCATTCTTAAGTTTTATAACAGACCTTGGGAATAAAGTTGCTACAAGATTTCAAGACTTCGCAGAGATAAGGAAGCTGCCTCAATTCCTCAACACATTGCGTGCCACGCTGTAATCGGGGGGGCCACACTACTTTTTTTGCAATATTTGATGTATTCAATACCAGAATACATTTTCTATCAACAAATAAGTGTTTTTGTTCAATTTTTAGTAGGTTCCCTCTCTTTTTTTGATGTATCTCATCTTTGAAAGAAATGGCCCTGCAGGAAGAAGACGTATGTTTTGCGCTTGTGGCCACGTCATTCGAATATGAAAAACGCTTATTTGCACGATTTCTTTCTGTTGCAGGTCCTCAGTTCAGAAACTAAATATACCAACTTAGTGGGAGACAATGTCTGAACGTCGTGGAAGCTTGACTCAAGAGGAGTTGGAGGAAAAAGCAACTGAAATAAATATAGATAACGAGAGTGACTTTGATTCTGATGATTCTTTGAGGGTTTCGGATTTTCTTCTGGAGAGCGCATTTCGACGATTCAGATCCGATCCATCTAATGAAGAGGATGGCAAAGAATCATCGGACATTGAAGAAGCCCTTAAAGATTCGGCCATGAAAGAGGCTGTGGATGAAGATGATGACCAAATTGAAGAACATAACGAGGTGCCATCATGTTCCTGTGATTGGAGCGAATATGTCGTACGCCATGAGAACTTCGAGTTCACCGGTCTCAGTGGACTGCTTCAAGAACTATCTACTGAAATAACTCTACTTGAGACAATCCTTCTCCTTGTAGATGATGAAGTCATAAACCTTATTGTTACCGAAACCAACAGATTTGCAGCACAAACCATAGCATCGAAGGGAGTAAAGAAATATATCCGCATGAAAAAATGGGAACCTACCAATCCAGTAGAAATCAAAAAAGTTTTGGGATTAACAATGTGGATGGGATTGGTTCGACTGGGCACATCACCAGATTATTAGGCGACCAAGGAGATTCATAGTCAAGATATTCCTAGAAGATACGATGTTGTGCAACAGATATCAGTTGCTGGTAACTCTGATACATTTTAACGACAATGAAACAATGCGAAACGGCGACTCAACCTGATGGAGACATTGTCATAGATGAAACTTTGGTACCATATGGAGAGGTCGCTTGATATTCGGGCAATATATCCCAAACAAAGCTCATAAGTATGGAATCAAGCTGTTCAAACTTTGTTCGACTGATGGTTACACATAGGTACTTGAAGTCTATGCTGGAAAGTCAGCGAATGGGCAACGTGAAGTTGGATTAGCATCAAATGTTTGTTTGAGATTATGCCAGGAACTGCTTTATCAAGGCAGAACATTATACGTATATAATTTTCACACAAGCTATGATCAATGCTCGAGAAGCGGACACATGTTGTTGGAACTGTACGATCTAACAAGAAAAATATGCAAAAAGAAGTTCTTCAAGCAAAGCTGAAAACAGGGCAGATGATATCTCACGAAGATGAATATGGAATTGTTATTCTGAAATGGGGAGACACTCGAGAAATGAGGTTCCTCTCTATGAAACATGCTCCAATTATGGGACTAACCAATAGAATTGCTGAAGACTATCTGCCTACAGCTGGTACCTTCAGAACCTCTGATGTTCAACCTTCTACTAGTGAAAGAGATTCCTCTTCATAAACAAAGAGTCAGGAATCTGCAGACTCCTAAGATAGCGACGAAAGACCATTAGTTACACCAAGGAAAAAAAACCGGAAAGCAATGGGAAAGTCAATAGCAATTTTGGCTCACAACAAAGGCAAACTGACTGATCTCAGACATACATCCTCTCTAATTTGTTTCAATGTATCCACAATTCATTTATATTATTGAATTCATCATGCACCTGTCTGTTCTGTCTTGAAAAACAAGTAAAGATGAGACACTTCATTGTACATGAAAGTATTATGTTATTGATGTATTTTTCTTAGTATATTACAATTTCTATTATTTTAATTGTAACCCTAAAACATGAATTTTTGATGATATTTATGAACACGAATAAGGATTGAATCTATTTCATTATTTCCATATATTATATCATTCCATGTCAAGACTTGGTATGATATTCCTGTGGACAAGAGATGGACCTGCGAAGAGCGTCGTACCCTCAAATACCTTTCAAGACAAAAAGAAATCAGTCTGTTTTCAGTCGTTGTATTGTGTACTTCACATCCCAGCTAACACCTTTGGCAAATAAATATACCTATTTCTCGAGACAACCAACATTTTTAATCAAGTTACAGTCCACTACAAACTATAACTCAACATTTTGGTCCTTCGAGCCGAATGTGGTCACAGCAGCAAGTAAATGAACTTTTTGAGAACACGTGTGAAATTGTGAGTTGTGAGTTACGAAACGAATAGACTGAATTTGGGACATACAGATTTTTTGGCTATATTATTCCATATAATACAGGATGATACAGTTGGATTATTACTGGAACAATACGTACTCAATAATTTCGGCAGTTATAAACCTGTGGAACAATTGGAGAGGCATTATACTTAGTAGTAGAAAAAATGTCATGTAGCGAATTGGTGAAATTTTTATACTTGGTTGAAGACTCGGAAACGAAGAGTCCTTGTTGAACTGACCACAACCAAATGGCGGAACAGTGAACAAAAGAAGCAGGTAGCAAATAGACAGCAGAACTACAGTCAAAAGTGAACTTCAAGAAAATCCGTTCTTTTTATCACTTCATAACCCATTCCTAATTTTTTTATTTGTGTCAATACAGAAATCGTGGTCTTTGATTTATAGATATAGCGTTAATAGTAGATGAACTCAAACAGAAATGACAGTTTTTGGAAGAGCAGCTGTCTCGGTTCAAAATTCATTTCGCATCTTTCGATAGTGATGTGAGAAAATTATTTAGCAACACAATGACACAGCTCGAGATAAAATTTTCGGAATCAGAACCATAATAAAGAATTTAGTAACGTAGAATTTGAAATTGATGCATTATCAGACGAAGACAGACCATTATCAGAAGTTTTGGAATTTGATACTTTCGAAAACGATTATTTTGAATTGATTTCAATTGCTATGGATGTGATATAAACATATTCAGTTGTACAGAGTGATCATGATAGTCATCATGCAAAACAAGAAAGTCGATTCAAATCAACGCAAGTTAAGCTACCAAATATAAAGGTGCCGTGTTTCGATGGTACCTATATCCAGTGGCTTGAATTATATTTACAGCTTGAGTGCATGCTAATAAGGACATTTTGAACATTCAGGCTGAGCAATTCAAATCATACAGTCAATCATAGTCTCGGCAACAAACTATAAGGTTGCTTGGGATATGCTATGCGAGCGATATGAAAACAAGAGATTGATGATACATAATCACATAAAGGCAAATTTTGATCAATCATCTATAATCAAGGAATCAAACACGAAACTCAGGCAGTTATTCGATACACTGAGAGAAACTGGATATTAAAAATATCTACCAGCTCTGATTGTGATAACCATTATAAGGAAATTTCCTATTCCTGATCATTTTATTATTACAACAGTATTCTCTCCATTTTGTGATTATAAAAATCGATTTCGTAAATCATTTGTAATACCCTTGAATGGACATTTGCTACCATCATAACGCAGGTGTGTTATGACATTATGAGAATTTTATAAATTCCAATCTATTTAGATTTTTTATTGACATAGCTCGTTTTGTGAATTATGCTCATTGGTGAATTCAGATAATGTTTGTCCCAATAATCATAGCTGTTTGGGTTTCTAGCATTGTACGTTGACGAATAACTCTAGCAATTCACATGTATGACGGTTATTAGGCAATCATTCGACAATCGTAATTCGGCTCATTTCGCTCTAGTGTTTCATCAGTATTGGAGCTGACAAAGATACAGATTGCTGTTCTCGGTCATGGGTGCCCGTGTTAAATTATTGTTCAATGGTTTCGTTCGTCCGAATCGATAGAGCCGTGTCTTGTAGGTGAATGCCTGTGATGTAGTTTTGTTTTAGTGCTGGCTGTGAACCGATCTGTGGAATACACCGTGCATTGCATTATTGCAATGAAAAAAGTATTCTTCATACCCACTTTTCACGGCCTAAAATTGGTTTCTCTCTAAAACTAAATGATCGATGATATTCTGAATCAAAATATCTGGGTTTCTGTGAGGGAAGTTTTATTGACAATTCTCATCATAACTCCGAAAGAAGGGTAAATATAAGTATTCAATTTCTCATTTCTTAATAAATTGGTCAGCAATGCATATAGATGATATTTTTCAGAAAAAATCAATGAGTAATGTCAAAAAACTTCCACATAGATACCCGAATATTTCAATTCAGAGACTAAACGTATTTTTTTGTTTCTTTGAAAACAATAACTTCGGATCAAGAAAAGTGATAGTGTGGATAGCATATTTATTTTCATTACAGTAATTCAAAGCACTGTTTCATAATGCATACCATCGAATAATGTTGATTAGATAACCTTATTACCACTGTTTGATGACTATACTAGAGTGAAAAAATATTGGGATAACTGTTTAAAATGAGCTACATTACAATAGCATGTCAAAATGTCAGGTTTCATGCAGATATCAGATAACTATAATAAAATGAGACGTATAACTGCGTTACCTCAAGATGGTTGTGCCAGTAATAAAAACATGCTGTTTTATGTCGATAGTCTAATAACCACTGTAGAGTGGAGAGTTACTGCAACATTTTATGGGAATAACTCCTATTCGACATTCTGTGTTATCATAGAAACTAGAACAAGTAGTAGTTATTCAGCAGCGGTGTGTTTATACAAGTTTGCGAATTGAATAAGCTGCCATAACTACAAGTCACTTGAAAATTCAGTTCATCTATGGTAGCAAATGAAAACATCTGTCCCCTATTTATTGCAGATATCGTAAAAACGGTTATCAGATTTCCAATTATGATAACTAAAGTTTTCTCTCAGTGTAATGTGAAAAAAATACGTTCAATGATGATGTGAACAAAAATTTACGTTCAATGAATTCACTCAATCTAAAAACTGATGAATGTGATACTATTATTATTGACATAATGTCAAGTAAAACCGATCCGAAGAGATTTGGAATCGTTTGAGATAGCCAACGATTTACCGAGTATGGCGGATATGAATAAGTTTATCAAAGAGTGAATGTGAGATTTTGGAACAACACGAAGTTAGTAAGGGCGAAAATATGGTAGAATACCAAGCACGAATACATACGTCAGTACAAATCGGAGCATGTACTGTATAATCTGTAGGGCTGATCAATCAATATACAAATTGTGGCGTAACTTCACAAAAAGAAATTAAAGCCTCAATGCACGGTGGCCTTTATAGTCGTAGAGCGGTCGTGGGATTTTGAGAAAATTATTTTCTATCTGTTTTTCCACAAGATGTTATCTGTAAAGCAAACTATGGGCGCCACTCAGAGTTAACTGAGAAGAATTAGGATAGGACAGAACAAAAATATCAAACTATATACCTTTTGACAACCATGCATATAATTACCTAAATGATGTTAATAGAAATGCTTACACGCAGTGTGTAATAAGTCAATGTTTACTACAAAGAATGTTAATTTAATGACTAATTATTGTAATGAATAAATTGAAATTCATAGATTACTTGAATAAGGTTACAATGTTAGTGAAATTTTATCAATGAATAGGTGAGTAGTTCAACTCTATTCTAGGCGATGCCAAGAGATGTAATGTTAGTGAAATTAAATCTATGACAGCCTCACTGTGGCTAGCAAGTGATAATAATAAGTCAACAGGTGACTGGGAATAATAAATGTGAAAAATACCTAGGTTTCCTACGAAAGGAAATAGCAGCTGTTATTTCGTTTCTCACAAATAGGGGAACACTTATTACAAGGTAAACAAAGTAAGACACTAGTGAAGATCTATGTCTTCAACTCCTCAATGGTAATCAAAAATTACATCACAAGTAGTACTCACTGAGGGTCATCCATCATTATACTCTTACTTAAAATTAACCATTAACTGTATGGGTATGGCTTCCTCATACTCCTTAAATTGCATCAGCAAATGGTATCCAATTTATTCATATACATGGTACCCATCCAAACATAAACAAAACAGGCAACAAACTCCAACAGCTGCAAACTCCAACAGCTGACGAACACTTGTTATTGCCCCATTAGCAATAATATGGGTCGAAATTTGGGAGGCATCGAACCATAAATCCCAATCGTGAAATATACACCACATTTAACCAAAACATCCACAACAGGTTAGGTTATCATTGAATTGCGGCCATGACGACATGTCATGTGCGCAAGTGCATACTGCACATCATCACCAAAAATGGCAAAAATTGCAAATGGCTTCAGTGGAAACCAAAAAGGCCTGCAAAGAATATCACGTTGATCGATGTGTTTTCTTATACTTTTATAATTGTGTGAACATTATCAAATGGCTCAAAATGAACCTTATATCATATTGTACATACCTATAGCTTTTAATCGGCCTATTTCCAATATAATTGGCATTTCGAAAGAATGTGAAAATTTACTTGTTGCTCTGCCAAGCGACAATCGAGAGAGAACGATCTCCGTCAATCTTGCTCGAATTTCGGCGGGGTCAAGATTACACCGTCGAACTTAGACACAGAACACTAAGAAATCAGAGCGCTGGGTCTAATTGAGTGCTATGTGAATTGGCCTTATCTTGTGACTTTGTATTTAACGTGACATCGATTGTCCACACTGTTTCAATAACACAGGTGAGACAATCATATAGAAGTGAATTCTCTATGTTGATATTTTAATTGTTATAAATAGAAGAAGTCTTGAGTTTGTAGACAAAAATTAGAATAAGATAAACACATCCACAAGTGAAACTCTTAGCAGGGAAGCATATCAGCATCTTCACGTATGACTCGATCACAATCACAGGAAGAAGACGAAAGTTATATACAGGTTGTCCTGACAAATTAATGTTGAACTATTATTTCTCTGTTGAAATACGATGCATACTGAGTGTTACTCCGAACTGATTGCACTGAACAAAAAAATGAATAGTAGAAGGGTCACTTAAGTTTATGTACGGTTCAAGTGGACCGTTACAAAATGTGAAACTTTTTTCATTATTTCAGCAAAGATGAAAGTCATGCTTGAACTATTTACGCAAAAATCATTTGGTGAGAGGATGAATTTTTTTTGGGTATTTAGAATGTGGTAGAAAGCATCATTCGTTACTACATTTGGCTACACAAAACAGCACGGAAAACACGATGGCAGATCACAACACGAATGTAGATAGGAATCTCGGTAGGAATACAGGCTCGTAATATACAAATAGCAACTCGGCTGCCACCTCTAACAATTCAAATGGACAACACGAACCTGTGTCAAGTAGTTCTTTCCACTGCATTATTATATTTGATACAACGGGAAATGCACACACTTGTAGAGCTTTGTTAGACAATGCGTCACAATAAGTGACTTATGACAGTTCCATACAAAGTTCTGAGAATCAATCGAAAGATTCATGGAATCTGATTAATAACGGAAGAAACAAGCAGGTCAAGTCGTCTAAAGTATCACACCTCAGCCCTGATGATTTCAACATTTTTGTCACTCATGTTGCTGAAGATATTTTGAAAAACCTGCCTGACATGAATCAACCTTCATGAGATTCCCTGAATGAACTACCCGAAACAAAAAGCACCAGTAACTCATGATGAGGTATGTGCTGCTATTGGCATACAAAACAATTCTAAATGTTTAGAGATACATTCCCTAAATAGCAAAATTATTAAAGGTACAGTGGGGGCAATATCAAAACCTCTAGTCTAGAAATTCTTAAAATCACAAAAGTTCTACCAATTTTTAAAAAACACGACCCCAACTGACCTATAAATTATAGACCAATTTCTATCATTTCAATCATCGGAAATATCTTTGAACTAATTCTGAAGGAACGTCTAATTAATTTCTTCAAGAAGAACAACACTCTTCATGACGGTCAATTTGGTTTTCGGCTAACTGCTCCACAATTCAGGCCGTACGCAAAATTGTTTCTGACATATTCGAAGGCCTTGAGAAGGGCTTCGACTGTGTATCACACATATAAGCATTTAGAGAAATTGGAATCCTAAGAAACTCGAGGCATACCTCTCAAATTAATTACATCTTATCTTCAAAACAGAATACAAACTGCAGTTATTGAAAATAATTGTTCAGACTACCAGAACATCAATCATTGTGTTCCTCAAGGTAGTGTTCTGGGTCCATTATTATTCATCATGTATATAAATGATATCTCCAATTTTATGTCCCCTATTGGTTGTATCTGCTTTGCCAATGACACAACTCTCATTGAATCACACCCAAACCCAACTACTCTCAATGATCTTGCTCTCCAAGCCAAAAACAGGGCTAACTCTTGGTTTACTTCAAACCACCTAAAACTAAATCAAGATGAAACCCAGAAAATTTGTTTCTATCAAACAATAACTTAAGTGCTTTCAGAGAATCCTTAACCACACCTATATTCAAATCTGGGAACAAAAAATATCAAACAACTACAGACCAATAACGGTGATTAATACCTTCACAAAAGTCTTTGAGGAATGCTTAAAAAATAGAATCATGAATTATTGTGAAAAAAATGATATTCTATCAGTCTCACAATTTGGATTCAGAGAGAACTGTTCCACAGAAAAAGCAGTCTTTGAGTTAACTAAAACACTCCTGAATTGCTTTGATAATAAACAAAAATGTATGACCGTATTTCTGGACTTGGCCAAGGCATTCGATACGGTAAATCATAACATTCTGTTTCAGAGACTGGAAAGCTCTGGCATAAGAGGTCTTCCTCTAGAATTAATAAGGAATTATTTAACAGACCGCAAACAAATCACAAAAATCAATAATACTTTAAGTGATCCTTTACCGGTATCCATGGGCGTGCCACAGGGGACAGTATTGAGACCAGTTTTATTTTTACTTTATATTAACAGCCTTTATAACTTGCAAGATATAAAAAGAAAACTCATCTCTTATGCTGATGATACAGCTATTGTATTCATAGGGCATAATTGGGAAGAAACATATAAAAAAGCGGAACAAGGACTCAAAAAAAATATACAGCTGCCTTAGTGAAAGTATGCTTAGCTTGAATATTGAAAAAACGAAATTTATTACTTTTTCACCCACAATAAGAGATCAACCCTTAAATGAAAATATTCGACTCCATGGATCCGGCTGTACAAATGATTTCTACTGCGCATATTCTATGATAAAAAAATCGATAATATACTTGGGAGTAATAATGGACCAACATATTCGTTGGAATGAACACATCAATCATACTACAACTAGGCTACGTAAATTGACTTACGAATGTTACCAGTTGAAAAATATTCTGAATGAAAAAAATAAAATAATGGTGTACGATGCCTTGGCTGAGTCCATTATTCGCTATTGCATTATTGTTTGGGGTGGGACTTTTCGAACTTTCCTTCACTGCTTAGAAGTTACACAGAATACTCTACGGAAAATATTGTTTAATAAAAAAAGAAGATTTGGAACTGAGCAACTTTATAATGAAATAGGAATAATAAATCTAAAGCAGCTGTATTGCTACCAATGCCTCATCTGGACAAAAAACTCTATATTCTCTCCTACATTACATTATCATACTCGAAGAACAGCAAGGCAAGCAATTCCAATTCCCTTGTTCAAAACCACAATCACACAAAAATTTGTAACTCTGGCCTTTCAAATACAGACTATCAGTCTCTCAGCAAAACTCCTTGCAAATACACTTATTCAACAAACTACTAGCGCAAATTAAAATATTAGGATTCAACCAGTTCAAAATATGCGTTCAAAACTTATCTGTTAGCTCACTTTCGTATTCTATTGAAGAATTCCTCAATTCAAATTTTGACTCGATGATATTCACCCACAATCTTTTAATTCGAAATAACATTCATATGTGTTGATTTTCTCTCTCACAATGTTTATATTTATTTATATATATTCATCGTATCTGTTAGTCTGAACCTATGCAATCGTGTTGACTTGTGGATGTGACTTTTACAATAATTCTTGAACATCTGCCTTTGTGAATTTTAATATTCATTCTCAATATTCTAATATTGATTCTTTGGAACCTAGGACTTGCTACAAATGTTGAATGTAACATATTGTAATGATATTCCCCTTAGAGGGGCTCTAGAAACATCAGCAGGAAGGCTGGAGTACGATCTTCCTGTAACACGCATCCCAGATCGTTCTCCAACCTCTCAATGATTCCTACATGCACCAGCATATTTCCGAACACTCAATATATGCCGCGGTGACAAATAACGTGTCAGAAGATTCTGGAATGTTCTGGAAACAATCGATGAAACAATTAGAGAGAGAGGTATTGTTCTAAGAAGCTTCTAGAACAAAAAGAAGGAGACGGAAGATCATTCGAGAACGTTCTCGAACCAAAGCCTACCAATGGATCTTATATATAAGACGGCCGAACAGCTGCGTCAGTCAGTCGAGCAGCGAGTGTCAGAGAGACAGTTATATACCGCGTGATATAAATCGTTTTACATAAATAGTAGTTATGAGTTCGTTATAAATTAGTGTTTCTTCAGTTCAAATAAATCAGTTCGAAAATAAATAGTGTCGTGTTCGCTTCTGCACCTGAATAACGTAACAATATCGTGGTCGAATGAAGCTCTATATCTATCTATCTATTCGTACTACACCAATCTCATCTTCACTGGAGATATTTGCGAGATGAGCACGAAAATGATATCATTTCGATGCGAAGAAATTATACTTTTTTTGTGCTTAAAAGGACCTCATTTTTTGTTCAAAAAATGACTCAAAAACGTTAATATCACGAGACATAGATGAGACGTAACTGAGACGTTATTTTTTCGTTTTTCATTCCAAAAACATATCAGAGACGTGATTCTTCAACGAAGTTGTTTCTATCACCTATGTTATTCTTATGGAATAATTTACGTCTAGGTTACGTCTCAGTTGTCTCGTAGTTCCTATACATTTTTTCTCGAAAACTTTCCGAATTGTTCATTTTTTGATAGTAGTTAAACAATGCGGTTTGTAGGGAATTTTGGCAGTTGGCCCGCCTAATGGAAACCTATTACATTCATTATGACGTATAACGTTCAGTTCACTTAATAATAATTTTATTTAATTAAAAAAAGATAATCATACCGTATAGGATTTGAACTTTGGATCTCTGGGTTGGCAAGCCGACACGTTACCAAGTGGCTATGGGGGGTCCAATTTATCAACGTGCAAGTGTAGGTACGACTCAACTTGTCCCCCTGTTTTCGAGAGATATTTTTTGGAGGTCCATGAGTATGGATTTTCGACATATGGATGGGTATATGGATATTTGGGGGGGTTCATTTTGCTTCATTGGGCCAATATGAGCAATTTAAATAAATATATTAGGCTTATGAATGAGTTTCAGTAAATATTTCTATGTTCTACATAGATTTGATTTTACGGTACTGCTAGTGTCCTCACTCGGATGTGAGTGGAAACTGTTTGCTATGCTTACCTTCTCCTATTACAGAGGTCTTTTTGAAGAATCCACTCGTATGTGTTACGCTTCAACCTAATTCCGCGAGGTGTCGCTACTGATACTGTTTTCAATATTTAATATGTTTTGCTAGTCTATACGGCCGTTTTTTGTGTTGCTAAAATATTCATCTTCACTATTATTTGAAGACCCTAACAATAAAATATGTTTGGTTCCTCTCATGGGCTATTATCAGAATTCAAAATCATTACCTATATTTGGCTTATGATGGGTAATATATGAGATATTTCTGAGAGTAATTCAGCTTGCATGATTATCAATTTTTCTTAAATAATATACATAGTCTGTTATATATTTCTTTTGAAGATTTGAATAATAATAATTATAATAATGAATAAGTTTATTCAAAAACTTTTTCAAAATATACATTGGAACAACAGATATTTATTTTGAATGAAGAATCCTACGAATCGTTTCCAAATGAGCAATATCTATTCAAAGTTGAATCAGATTAGAAAGTCAATGACAAAAGAGAATGTGGTTTGTACGATTAGTGAATGTCTGAACAATCACGAGAATATGGAAGGTAATATGAACAGTATATATAGAGAGAAATAACGTTCACAAATCGAGAACTACTATCAGAGTATCTATCTGAGTGTATAGTGTCAGCAGTAACAATCAAAGGTGAGTTATTCTTTATTAATAATATCATTTCTCCTATCATTTTCCTTGTTCCACTATTCCACATATACTATTGCACAGGACAAGTAAATTATATATCAAAAGAAAATAATTCCTCTGATATCAACAATTCCACGACCAAAAACCTCTAACAAAGAACCTCCGAAGTAAAACAAATAAATTCTATTATGTATGTGTTTTTTTTTTATAGATGGATCTTAATGCAATGAACTCAATCTCTCTTCTAGAAACAGATAAGGCAGTTACAAAGCTGACAGATTTGGTTGTGGGTGAACCAAATACGATATACTCAGCTAAAATAGTGAATACTAAATATGGGGAGACGGTCATACTTGAACTAGAGAAAAACATAGTGTTCCTGCCGCAACGAGTAACCCAGGAGTACAAGCCAAATATTCGATACTTCACAGCGGGGAAGTATGCTGTAGTATTCAGGGGGACCAAGAACGTTGGGAAACCTCATCCTGCCACATATTTCGAAATAATCGAATTGAAATAAATTTTAGAGGTGAGTTACTTTTTTTATAAATAATTAGTGATACATTATGGATGAATTCAGAGGAACAATGTCAAAAATTGATGAAACGCTTAAATTGATCAAAGGCAATTCCGCTGAAAGGAGTTCAATCAAAGCAATCAATCAACATATAAAAAAGTGTAATGAAGCTTTGGATAAGTTAAAACTCAAAGTTGGACAGAAAAGTAAAATAATTTCAAAAATTGGACAATTGAAACGATTAAAGTGTTTAATTAAGTTGAAAAATAAAAATGAGAGGTCGAGGAAGGAGCGTAAGGTTTATTGGGAGGATGTCAATTCTTGTTTCAATAACAGAGTAAAGACAGGAGTCATCATCAATGTAAAGCATAAAGAAATAAAAGCATTTTTTGCTGATGGATTTCATTTGTTTAAAAAAATTATCAACAAAATTCTAAAGGAAATGCCAGCTTTGAAAGTAAATACCTGTTTTTGGGGTGATTTTGTGAAAAAATCAAATGATGAGGAAATAATTAGTCAAAAATATTTCATTTCACCGAATGCAGTTTTAGATAAAGGGACGGATCTCATTGTGTGGTATCAAGAACATGTTGTTGATCACATTTTAAATAAATTGTCTGAGTTTTCTGAAGAAAAGAGCGGTTGGGCATTACAAAAAATTCTATTGTTGGAAGTTGCAATAAACAAATATGAAATTGGTAATGGAACATCTTTTATCAAAATACCATTAGAAATTTCAAGAAAGAAAGCATGTATCAACATTCAGAATGATGATGAAGCATGCTTCTTCTGGAGTATAGTTAGTGCTTTATATCCACCCACAGGAGATAATCGCTATACAACTTCCTATCCGCATTACAGTCTAGTATTGAATACTGAAGGTTTAGAAATACCAATGAAACTGAATCGTATAAATAAATTTGAGAAATTGAATAATATATCTGTAAACGTTTATGCGTTGGAATTGAATCTTTCCACCAAAGGTTCATCTTATGTGGTAGTACCCGTGAGACTCGCTAAAAGTAAATTAGAACGTCATGTCAATTTGCTATTAATACAAAACCATTATTTTCCCAAACTGAATGATTATACAGCACCAATGCCAGATGACAATGATGAAACTGAAATAAAGTTTCACTATTGTTGGATAAAAAATATGTCGCGTCTGATATCGACGCAAGTTAGCAAAACGAAACGAAAAATTCATTTATGTGATCGTTGCTTGAATTATTTCTATAGTGAGGAAAAATTGAAAACTCATTATGTATTGTGTGAGAAAAAGAACGATTGCAGAATATCATTCCCCAAGTATGACTTTGTAGAATTTAGGAATTATGTTTACAAGCAGAAAGTACCTTTTGTAATCTATGTTGATATTGAATCCATTTTAGAACCGTGTAATTCAAGATTATCACAAACAACTACGAAATATCAACTACACAAGGCATTTTCGGTAGGTTATTACCTAAAGTGTTGTTATGATGATTCAATTTCTCATTTCAATAGTTATGAGGGTGAAGATTGCATGGAATGGTTCTCAGGTGAGATTAAACGAATTGCGAAGTTCGTAGAGAACAAAATACTAGATATTGTACCCATGATAGAAAAACCGAATAAAAACGGAAATTTCAGAACTTGTCACATTTGTGAAAAAATATTTGAACCGAATGACGTCATCGTGAGAGATCATGATCATTTTACTGGTCAGTTTCGTGGATTTGCGCATCAAAACTGCAATTTAATTTTTAAGAAATTGTTTGTTTTACCAGTTATATGTCATAATATGTCAAATTATGATGCACACTTCATTATTAAAGATATGGCCAAACGAGGCTCTTTGAGTGTGCTTCCATTGAACAAGGAAAAATATATTTCTTTCACTCTCAATGACAATGATAGTAAGATGAAATTTAGATTTATCGATTCTTTCAGATTCATGGGTGCGAGTCTTAATGAACTCGTATCCACTTTATGCATGGATAATCTTCAAAATTTGAAGCGAGAGTTCAAAGAGTTGGATGATGAAACATTCAAACTATTGTCTAGAAAAGGGGTATTCCCCTATGATTATTTAGATAATGTAGATAAATTGAAAGATACTCAACTGCCACCCATTGAAAAATTCTATAACAAATTGAGTGATGTAGAATTGTGTGAAGAAGACTACATTCATGCACAAAATGTATGGAATGCATTCAAAATGAAAAGTCTAAGAGATTATAGTGACTTGTATATGAAAACTGATATTTTGCTACTTGCAGATGTCATGGAGAATTTTAGGGAAACTGCATCGAATACTTATGGTTTAGATCCCGCTTGGTATTATACAATGCCAGGATATACCTGGGATGCTATGTTAAAATATACAAAATGCAAATTACAAATTTTAAAGGATGTTGATATGATATTGTTTATAGAAAAGGCGATTAGAGGTGGAATTTCGGTTTGTAGCAGTCGATTTTCAGAGGCTAATAACAAGTACATGCCCAACTATGATCCCTCAAAACCTTCCACAACACTTTTGTATCTCGATGTGAACAACTTATACGGTTGGGCTATGTCTCAACCATTACCATTTGGAGGCTTCAAATGGGTTGATACAAATATTGATGTAACAATGATTCAGGATGATTCATCGGTGGGGTACATTTTACAAGTTGATTTGGAATATCCCAAAAATTTACATGACTCACACAAAGACTTTCCATTTTGTGCAGATCATTCCGTTCCTCCAACATCAAAATTAACAAAATTGATAGCTGATGTGCATGATAAAAAAGGATATATTTTGCATTACAGAAATTTGAAACAAGCATTGGCAAACGGTCTGATTCTAACTAAAATACATAAAGTGTTGGAGTTTGAGCAGTCTGAGTGGTTACGGCCATATATAGAACTCAATACTCGTTTAAGGGCTTCGGCTACGACTAACTTTAAAAAAAATCAATATAAATTAGCTAATAATGCTGTTTTTGGGAAAACAATGGAGAATATACGACTACATAGAGTCGTTAAATTGGTAAATTTTTATGAAGGTCGTTATGGAGCTAAAAATTTGATTGCTAGTCCGCGATTCCATAGTAGATCCATTTTTGATGAAGATTTTATGGCAATTGAATTGAGAAAAGCTGAATTAATCTTCAATAAACCTCTTTACATTGGTATGGCTATTTTGGACATTTCGAAACTTTGTATGTATGATTTCCATTATAATTTTATGTTACCTACAGTAGGATCAGACAGTTGCAAGTTAATGTACACAGACACAGATAGCTTCTTTTACGAATTGACTTGTGCCGATGTATATAAAGATGTAATTAAAAAACATATTGATAAATTTGATACCTCTGATTATGAAAAAAATAATGAGTACAATATTCCATTAGTGAATAAAAAAATACCGGGGAAAATGAAAGATGAGACAAACGGTAGGATAATTACACATTTTGCTGGCCTTCGTTCAAAAATGTATACTTTCAAAACACTTGTTACTCAGCAAGAAAGGGATCGTTTGGAAAAGAAGTTGGTAAAAAAGGGTATGAGTAAAAAACGAATAGATATTGAAATCAAGAATTTGGGTATTAAGAAAACATCTAAGGGGGTGAAAAAGTATGTAATGAAGAATGAAATAACTTTCGAGGATTATGTTGCTTGTCTGAATGATTTTAAGAACAAAGCAATATCACAACAAAGTATCCGTTCCTATGCTCATAACGTATTCAGTATAGAACAAACAAAAGTTGCTCTTAGTCCACATGATGACAAACGAATTATTATTCCTCAGTCATTTGATACACTTCCATGGGGTCATTATAGTACATAGATTCTTCTTATGTTTCAGGAATTATTCAATATGCAATTGAGAGAACTTTGTATCAAGACTGTTTGTCAAAATATAAGAGAAATAATACTTTTTATCAATAGTCTATTATTACCTTTGAGCTTAACTTTAGAAATTGTTGAAAAATTCAGTTATTATAAATGGATAAGAATTTCAGAGTGTTCTAATAACGATAACGCTTACCTTCCTACCAATATGCTACATAGAAGTATGATTTTTTCATTAAATGAGCGAACTGCAGTTATCAATCATTGTAATTGGGAATCAACATTTCTAGAACCTGAATATTGCATATGGGTTAATAGATATAGAATTAAAAATTTCAATTTATATTTATGTAAATCATGTTATCACTATTTCTTAGATATTTTGAAAAGAAATAATATTATTGTGAATTTGCATGTTGTAAGAGATCATTTCCATTTACTTTACGATACACGCAACATTCATTCCATATATCAAAAAAGTTCTATGTGGTGTCAAAATAGTTTCATAGAATTATTATTCAGAATCAAGTTACGCTATGAATGCGACATGGACTTACATGATGCTAACAGCAAATTTAATCGTTTCATTGATTATTGTGATGAGGATGAAGATGATGATGATGATTAATGTATTTCAATTATTTATAAAAAATGTGCTCACATTAATGATGTCAGTTGATGTATATTTTTGATGAATAAAAAACAAAAAAACTTAATTTTTGTAAATTTTATTTAGATCTGAATTACAATTATTGTTCAAGAGCAAATTTGCATAAATGACATCTTGATTGAGATGTTGGTGGACCATCTACATGCGATTGCCAATCGGGTCGGTTGTAATGGACGAAACAGGGTAATTTCACTTGCAGATCAAAATTGAGACGGTAGTCCCGAGGTAACTTATTCCATGCATATAAGAGTTCGATTGGTTGTGCTCTTTCAATCAAATAGTGAAGAGGAAACTTTGTGAGTTCTTCCTCACTAAAGTGATGTAAACTCCGTTTAAGATGCCAATGATCCTTCAACGGATAGATACAGTAGCATGACTCTTGATTCATTTTCAACTTTTCTGGACGATACAAGAAAACAAGATATATACTTGTGTACTGATTCAATAAAGGCATTTCCGTCTTTTTATAGATATTTCACGTTGATAGAGGGGGGGGTATAGAGAGAGAGAGAGACAGAGAGAGGCAGGTGAATAAAAAAAGTTTTGTTCATTTTATACATTTATTTATTCATTCATTCATTATAAAGTGCGTATACAAAAAGTATACATTAGATAAAGCGCATACGCATTCATCTGTATGATTATTATGATAAAAACACATGGGCACTTCCTTTTTCAATGGAGGATGGTCGTCCAATTCATGAACTGGACAGCTGCAATATTTCGTGATGAAGTTGAATTTTTCTCTTCCTTTTACATACACTGCATCTGCACCTTGAGTTAGATACCTTATGATATTTCCAAATTGATGTGGAGGAGTGAATCCAACATTCCAATCGATGCAGTGATGATTCTGCATCAACCACGCTGCTTGTTTTTTTAAATCGTGCGGTAGATTGTTGAAGGGAAATGGTGGTTTGAACAAGAAATGACTAATACGACGATGACCATCAAAACAGGCTAGCTCTTTCACAATAAATTTATTGTTCCCCAGTTTAAAGCCTTGAAAATCAATTACTAGCCTCATATTTGGAGATTCTTCAATTTTTGTAAAATCAATTTTTTCTTCTCGAAATATTCAATTTCAGCTTTGAGTTGCTCCAGCTGATGGAGGAAATTAACTAACATGTATCTGTATTGAGGTATCATTATCAACTGACTGACTGACTGACTGACTGACTGACTGATTAAGACCTATCGTACCATTTTATTCAATGGATTGTAGTAAAATTCTTTTTCATGTAATATTAGGCAATATGCAGACACATCATTTCCTGTAGGCTTAGACGTTTCAAATTCTATTCGTAAAACGACAGATCCACTCTGAATAATTTCTTTTTGGTGGGAACAGTCTATATGAATAATTGGAGCTTTGTCTTTGAATTCTTTAGGGCCGAATAGTGGTTGATTGGTTTGGATGTGATAATAACTTTCTTGAAAATTGGCAAACATTTCGTATAGCGATGCAAATCGATTTGTATCAAAATCTAAATTTAAATCTTGATACGGAAATCTCTCACTATTTAAAAATACTCGTACATTCGTGAGATTACAGTGATTGAATTTACTCATATCTTTTAGAATTTGGCCTTTACAAGCATTTTGAAAAGCGATGATGATATGTCTAGGACTCTCCAATTGAGAGGAAGTTTTTACAGACCAAGTGTGACGTGTTGAATCATTCAGAGTGGGATATTCTATTAATTCCCAACTCCTAAATTTAAGGGGTAATTCAACATTACTACGAACTATTTTATTCAAACGTAGTTGTTCGTTAATACTCGGTGTTATATGAGGAACGTTCCAATACAACTTGGTGATTTGAATTTTTGGTTTTTCCGAATTATCCGTTGCAATAATAGCATCAATGTCATCTTTGTCTCTGATGAGAACTAATTCTTGTCTCATATTCATTATAATCTTCCGATAGTCTTCAAAGAATCCCGACCACAGTTTCAACGGTATGCACACATTGAAATTCCCGTTATTATCAATCATAAGTTTATCATCATCTTTTGGAAACCACCCTCCGTTCTTGAATAGTTTACTCTCATTTTCATTTAATGATAAATAATTTTTCAAAGTGGAAACAAGTCCGACGTTCCGAATAGAATCTATCACAACGCCATTCAATTCATATCTCAGTTCTCTGAATAAATAAGCTATACCATTATTGATGAATTGAAATTTGGTAGGTACTTTGTTTTGATCTGTTAATATTTTGCCTTCTATGTAAATGAAGCTGTTACATGGTAATGTGAACGCATCTAATTCCTGCACTGAAATGCGAACTTCATCATTGTAATTAAGGGCTCCAGCGTTGTAGGGTTGATAAGTGTGAAACTGATAATCTTCAATCGTTGTATCACTAAACGGTTCACCTGTTACGTTCAATAAATCCATTATACTAGCACATGAAAGCCTAGAGATTTCAAAAATTGACGATTTTCGTATGTTAATGTCTTCTTTGGCAATGAAAAACCATCTGGCTTCTTTGTGCGTCGCTGTAGCTTTTTATAGTTTTTGTTTGGAGGTTGGAATCGATGAAATTGTAACACCATTGCTATTCAATTTTCCTAAGATGTAAACGAACTGTAATTGTCTCACCGCGGAAATTTACCAAATTACTATCTTGATCGAGCACCCTAACGGTTATATTGTTTATTGTTTTGATACTCACAGGAAAATAGATGACAGTAAGAGGTTGCTCTACTATTTTATAGCCGTTTGGAACTTGGGGAAAAAATTGATGGATTAGGTGAACAGGTTCGCCATGTAAAAATGATCCTGCTGCAATGTTGCAATCCACACAAATCGTATTAACTGCCAAGATATTAACTTTATTCTCTGAGGTATAATCTTTGTTGGGTTCGAGTATGGTTTTCGGAAATCCTAATAAAATTCCAATGGAACGATCAATACTAAAATTTATCCGATCGGTACTCTTAATGGAAACTGTGAATCTCTTTGAGTCTGTTGTGATATGTATCTGAGTGCCCCCCTTCTCATACATTTTATTCTTTATAATTCTCAAAATCTCTTCAATTTCATAAGACCCTATGGGAATTTCGATTTTAAATTCATCATTTGGACCCCACACCAATACATTGTTTGTTTCATTTACATTTGGAATACTATTGAATGTATCGAAATTTATCAATCCAATTTCATAGTCTTCATTTTCATTTAAATACAATGGTGGATTGAAATTATCACTTAAAATTGATGAATCTCCACTGAGCGTAAAGGTATATGACATGACTAAGGTTTCAAAACAAATGAAACGATATTTATGAGTTGTATTGATTATATAAAAATTTTAGACAATATTGTCCGCACTGATACGAATTGAATTTTTGAATTGAATCATAATTATATTTGATCATTACATTACCATTGCTCCTAAAATATTCTACTAATTCATTTGGAGGTGGTAAATTGCCAAAACTATCAAAATAGGTGACATTCTTATTGTTTTTTGAATATGCTGTCCAATGAGTACCAGGCCCACTTTCCACATCAAGATTAACTATACCCGATTCATTTGTTGAAATTCTTTTCGGCAATGAATCGCGCATAAATACACCACGGAAATAGGGGATTCTCAATATTCGTGCATACGAGATAAGATCTCTATCTGACATTATACGTCGTGGTAATTTTATTTTTTCGTTTTTCTCCAATATGGGCCTAGCTGCCGAAACCCCTTTGAACTTGTTGTTGCTTTTTTCTTGCGCAAACCGTACCCCTTATAAGGTCTAAGATAATATCCTTTTCCAGATTTTTGTTGCTCGAGTGCCTTGTTATGTCTTATTTGTTCGGCTAATTGTTCACGATTAGTTTTGGCATCGTTCACTGCTTTAGCGATGCCCGCACCGCCACCTGCTACTGCGCCAAGGGCGCCCAATAATGGCAGTAAAAATGGTAAAAATCCTCCTTTTTTTGGGGCACGGATAGTTCGTTTTTTAGCCACTTTATTTTTCTTTTTCAATCCCATTCCAAGTTTACGTTTTCCCTTCATTGCGGTCGTAACAAACCAAGCTGCTGCTTTTTCTCCAAGTTTGGCGTCTTTTGCTTTAACTCTGTCCCAAGCCTTATTTTCCAAAATTTCGTCTGCTCGATGCCTTTCACTGAGATCTTTGCTTTTAGAATAGGCGATATCGTGCTCTTTACATGCAGTATCTAGAGAATTTATACCAGAATCCCCGCGCTCTAATCTTCGTTGTAATTTAGTGCCCGCTACAAGAAGAGAAAGGGTTTAAAAAAAAATCTCGATAGCGTTGATCGCACTCACGTCCGCAGTAATTATATTTGGGTAAATGCAATTCAAAAGGTAGTTTATCTATTAATGAGTTAACGAAACCTCTTCCTCTATTCGTTCTCTTATGAGCTCTTACTCCGTTTTTGGATTTAACCATTCTAATCTGTTATATATATCAGCACACCTTTATATACTCTTCAGTCTGAACCATTATGAGGTTACGAAAACAAAACGTTACCCTACCCATCGGTAATTATGATTTCCATGATAACAAACAAAATGTTGGAAAACATGGTGAACTATTCGGGGGTGATTCCAAACGAGGATTGATCGTAGGTAGTAGCGGATGCGGCAAAACAAACATTATGTTGTCACTAATCGAACATCCTAACGGATTGAGATTCGAAAATATCTATCTATACTCAAAGTCATTGGATCAACCCAAGTATCAATATCTACGTACTTTGCTTAAACCACTCAGTGAAATTGGATATTATGAATACAAGAATAGTGAAGATGTACCTCCAGCAGATAACATTAAAACAAATTCTATAATTATATTTGATGATGTAGCAACTTGTGATCAAAATATTATCAAAGATTATTACTCTTTCGGACGACATAAACAAACAGATTGTTTTTATATTTGTCAGACGTACACTGCTATTCCGAAGCATCTCTTGCGTGATAATGCCAATTTATTGATTATATTTCAACAAGACACTACCAATTTGAAACATATTTATGATGACCATGCGAATATTGATATGGACTTTCAAAAATTCAAGGAAGTAGCATCTTCTTGTTGGAAGAAAAAGTTTGACTTTTTTGTAATTGATAAGGATTGCGATTTGTCTTCAGGTAGGTATAGAAAGGGCTTCGATACATTCATTCATGATATATAAAGATAAACTTTTAAAATGGAATCAGTCGAAATGGACCCTCCATTAGCAAAACAGCTTGTGCAAGCCAGGCACGCACTAAGAAAAAAGTATAAAATTATAAAGGGTAACACAGCGAGATCGCAAAGTCAATTAGAAAAATCATATCAACCTATTACTCAGTCTATTCAACGATTGGTTTCAACATTGGGAGAGACAGAGGCGGCGGCAGAAACCATAAAACCAGAAAAGTTTGAAAAGTTGGAAAAATTTGAGTCAACACCAGTATCATCACCGAAATCGTATAATCAATTAGCATTTTTATCTCCAACTCCTGAAAATGGATCTGTCATGGAGCTACCAAGTTTTTTGAGAAATGAAAAAACGTATGAATCACGCAATGATGAGGGGGAATTGCCAGATAGAACCAGAGAAGATGCATTTATCGATGACACCCTATCTCAATTTTATCAGACAATCACAAATCCAGAAGTTCTTCAGGAATATTTTGATCAATTTAAATCACCATTACCTCGAACATATATTGAAGGGATGATAAAAGATACAAAAAGTGAATATGATCATATTTTAGGTCTTTTTCATAATCCTGTTGAAGACAAATTCTATATAGGAGATTCTCAAGTAGACTTTATAGGATCCAATGTAAAAGTACGTGACATCACTTACAATGGAACTGCAGGACTTTATGAGTTACTTTTTTTGAAGAATCCAATTTCTTACACCAAACAAGACATTGAAAATTATGTAGATATTATAAAACGGACTAGTGCATATCGTCGTGATAATAATGCCGATTTACCAATTAGAAAATTCCCCGATGATACCAAAGAAAAGTATATTTACATCATAAAGCCTCATTTAGATAAAACTCGCGCTAGATCTGGTTCAGTGCCATCATCTTTATTGAAAGGCGTGCTAACCAGAAAGATGACAAAAAAAGGACAAGGTGCTAAAATGTCAATGATGATGAAATATGAGAATAAACCAATTGATTATAAATATTTTGATGACTATAACGAGCTGGTAGATAGATTACGTTTGCTTGTTGCTTCCCAAGCAGTTGGTAACACTACAGGTCACAACAATGAAATTATTTCAATTATCGAAGAGTTACGCGAGGGAGCAATAATTTTATAAAATGTTAGAACCACTGGTTTTTTATATTAGTATTCAAAATGCCTTTGAACAAATTCAATCAACATTTTCTCAAAACTCTTTCTTCTTCTTCTTCTTCTTCTTCTTCTTCTACTACTTCCAAAGATATTGTCACAGCAAGACAGCCATCAACAATACCGTATTTTATTTGTCAACCTTCTAAATTCCATAGTAAATGTATATTAACTATTCGAGGCACTAGAAACATTTCATCTAGTCGAACACATTACATCTTAGATGATAATAGTGTCAATTATACGATTCCTGTTACTGGAAAAATTGAAAGTTTTAAATGTTTCCCCAACACATTGAAAATATCCTATCAGAATAAAAACGATTCTCTTATCAATCTCATGAAGGAAAATGTCCTCAACAAAGGTGATGTTATTCAATTTTTCCTAAATACACAAACGTTAGATCATTTTTACGTAGAATTTGTTATTCAATGTCCTTTGGAGAAGGATGAATAGAACAGAAAAATAACATCAAAAAAAATTTATAAGAGTTTTATTTAGAAATAAAACGATCAACATTTCTGAAAACTTTTGTCTGCCAATTGTCCTCCTCCTGTTGATTCATAATCTTCCTAAGATCTTGACAGTATTGTTCATCCCCCTCTTCCTCCTTCTCCTCCTCCTCCTTCTGATTCTTGTTTCCAATTTTCTCATTCTTCTTTTTTTTCTTCTCCAGCCCCTTTTGGAACGATTCAATTCTGTGATCTAGTTCACATTTTGGCAGCGATTCCATTTCCTTATTCTTTCTATTTTTTTCTCTCCCCTCCCCTCCTCCTTTTCAGAACGTTTCGCGGACAGGTGAATTGAGTACTCCAAGGGGATCGTCTTTGAATCTATGTATCACTTTGGTAGGTCTTATCTGCATACACCAATTACAAAATTCGAGAACCAAAATGGGTCTGCTAACAAAGAAGTCGGTTTCCAAGTATTGCAGCTTAATAGCTCTACAAACGCAACAAATTTTCTTCTTGAAAATACGACAATTCATACTCATTCTCAACATGAATTTCATACCATATATATTCAAGACATCCCCCACTTTATCCTCATTTGAATTGTTAACGATTCTAAACACAGATTGACTTTCTTTCTCTCTCTCTCTCTCTCTAGGTTAAACTTTAGTATTCATTATGCCTTTGAATAGATTCAATCAACATTTTCTTCAACCTCAAGGAGAAGCAGGAGAAGGAGAAGATGGAGAAGAATCTGTGCTGGCCGCCTCACCACTGAAATCACAATTGAATGCTCCGTTTTATGTTTGTGATTCTTTCGATTACCATGTAAAAATTTTGATTCGTTTTAGAGGAGAAAAAAAAATCAATTTAAATAAAAAATATTATATATTAGACAATGGCGGTATAGTATTTAAATTCCCCATGTCCGCTAGGATTGAAAGCATTACACAATATAATGTTGCAGGAGGTGGAGAAGTTTTGATGAATAATAATACATCTTTCAAATTTCAACAACTAGCAAATAAGTCCATCGCTAAGGGGGATGAGATGAGTTTTAAATTGGGGACAACTCCAACGATTTTTATTGAGATATTGTTACAGTGTCCGCTAGTTAAAAATGAGTAAAGCACAAATTGTAGCCGAACTTCATAAACCAGTCAGAATCAATTATAAAAGACGACATGTTATAGTTAAAGGTTTACATGACTTGATACAGGCTGATTTAGCGATTATGAATAAATTTGCAAAAGAAAACAAGGGATATAATTACATTCTTGTAATCATCAATGCTTTTAGTAAATATGTCTGGGCAATACCGGTTAAGAGAAAAACTGGTAAAGATATCACAGCTGCTATGAAATCTGTATTAGCCCAAATGTCTACTACACCAAAAAACTTGCAAACTGATATGGGGACAGAATTTTACAACAAAGACTTTCAAAATCTAATGAAGAAATATAGTATAAATCATTATAGCTCGTTTTCGAATTTGAAAGCTAGTATTGCTGAAAGGGTCATAAGAACTTTGAAATCATTATTATGGAAACAATTCAGCTATCAGGGGTCTTATAAATGGCTCAACATTCTTCCTGAAATTGTTAAGAAATATAATGACACCAAACATTCTACTACTAAGGCTGTACCTAGTCAAATAAATGAAAAAAATGCTAAATTTGTAACTTCATTTCAACACCTAAAAACTGTTGATCCAAAAAAACCAAAATTCAGCAAAGGCGAGTGGGTACGAATCAGCAAGTATCGACACGCATTCACTAAGTCCTATACCCCAAATTGGACCACTGAAGTGTTTAAAATCAAGCATATTAAATTAACTAATCCTACCACATATATTCTAGAAGATAGCAAAAAGGAACAGATACAAGGGGCATTCTATACAGAAGAATTACAGAAAGCCAAGTATCCCGATATTCATTTGGTATCAAAAGTCATCCGTAGGAAGGGGAAAAAACTCTTTGTCCAGTGGTTGGGTTTCGATTCATCACATAATTCTTGGATAAATGAAAATGATATAGTTTAGGTTTAAAACGTATTGTAAGAATTGAATCGATAAATAAAAAAATAGTCAGTTATATAGGTATTTTATTTATTTATTCATATACCCTATTCCTATTATCTATATTCATTATATGATTTGAACATAGAGCTGATTCCCTGATTCGTCACTCTAATCTTGATATATCTCCAGCAACGATGTTCCAAGGACTTTGTCTCGCCGTCCCCCGAAAAGCGTAACTCCATAGGTATAGTACATGGATCTCTGCACCACCAAATGTTACTAACTTATTCATTGTTTTCGTAGAGGAGTTTGGGATGATGATACGTTACTTCCAATCCAAGTGCATACACTTCGTGATTTATTTCTTTCATTGTATCGAGCACCTTCAATGACCAGTCAATTAGATCCTTCTTCACTCCTAATTGAAGCATATTCATGACTTTATCGAATCTTAGCGATTTTAGAACCTCCATTCTATGCTGGATAATGGGTGTGAAAAGCCATAGTTTTAACAATGATTCATAATTTAAAAACATACTAGAATCACCACTGTAAATTCTAATATTATTATTATAATTTGGTTCGACCTGTTTGAATTCAATGGCAAATCTTCCAAGATCCATTGTATCAACAATTTCTGTTGTTGATACCAGCAAACTATCAATTGCTTCCCTGTTTTTCACTAAGTCAGACCATTCCTTCTCCGAAAACACTAAAGTGGCACCTTTATCAATATCTGTTATCACAACACAAGGGACATAACCTAAATGTACTGATATACAGATCGACACATACTTTGAATAATTAGGGTTCAAATAAAATCTACGTTCACCCAAAAATATATCTTCTTTGTCTTTGAATACATTCATTTCGTCTGATACTATATTTTTTTCCTCTCACGGTTTTATTTAAATAATCAGAAGAAGGTGTGGGGGGCTATTTTTTTGTTCTCTCAAGGTTGAATCAAACAATCACTTCAATAATACATATATTTTTTATTCAAAGATTTGAAAAAAATCAAGATTTCTCAATTAATAACCATGAAATTGATTAATTATTAGGTATCGACTGAAAGGCATCATACTTTGACACTACCATTTTGAATAAAAGCATTAGAAATATTAAAATTACCAAAACTAAGGTTATATATAATATTAAATACATTCTGTATGTTCCTTCTTGCATAGTACTTCCATTTTGTTTTGTTTCATTGAAATGAATAGTTTGCCATTGGCATTGATCTGCTTCAGAATGATCAAAAAATATTATCTTCAATTTATAGTTCAAATGAGTGGCGTTCGCTTCTGGAATTTTTATGCTGAAAACGGGTAATTCACCATAATTTTCCTTGGATGAGCTCAACACTTTCCACGATGATCTATTGCAATCCAGTTTCGTATTTTTCATATCGAAACATATAGCAATATATTGAGCTTCTTTGGGTACATTTGTATATATTATACCATTTACAATAGCTGTCAAAATTATGAAATTTGATTTCAATGAAGTCATATTTTTTTTCAATGAAAGATATTTATCTTTACTCTGTGAGGTACTATTCAAAACTGAGATTATTTTCATCATTGACAATCATTTAGCAGAATGTCAGACGAACCAAAGCCTCTTTCCCCTCTTTCAGTAGCATGCAAAAAATTAACCTCCTCAATAATTGGAATAGAATATCGTTCACATATCAATTGAGCTATTTTATCCCCTCTTTTGAAATTAACTTTTTCAGATGATGAATTATATAGCAGAATTTTAATTGACCCTGTATAATCATTATAGATAACGCCAGCAAGAATATCTATGCCAAATTTTAACGCTAATCCGGATCTGGGTGCAATCCGTCCGTACACTTCTTGGGGGAGTTGTATTTTTAAAAAAATGTCTACGAGAAATCGCTCTCTAGGATGAATAGTGAAATCTATAGGTGTTCTTAAGTCACAACCAGCAGATCCAAGAGTACCTCTTGTTGGTATATAAGCAGCTTGATTAGTTTTCATCACTTTTAGAACCTTAAAATATAAATATAATAATTCAAAAGTGAAGAGACACCCACGCACAAGATTATATTACCATTTTTTCGTCAACAGTATTCATTTTCCTCATTCAATATTAACGATTTCTATTAGAGAGAATATTTCATGTATTTCTCACCTAAAAAAATAATTCACTTATCTCAATCTAACTCTATCAAAATTTTTAAAGTTAATAATGATAATGAAACACTCACCCAAATTTGTTTGCTTCTTCTTCTTCTTTGGTATATAAATTCACTGTGTTTTCAACTAACTGTGTACTTCTCGAACTGAATTTCACCTTATATAAATAGTTCTCCGTCGCATATACATTCACTTATTTTGAAAAAAATGTTTCCATTTCAATTTCCTGGTGCATGTTAACCTTTTATGTATAGCTGATGTAATAGATTCATTAATTTCCATTGCATAAGTCAATTATTTATTCATTCTTGATATACCTATACGTACTGGTACCTGAATGTTATATTTCATCAATAACATTCGGGAATTGGAACTTTCAAAGAATATAGGTACATCGGACTTCAGAATACCTAATTTTCCAAGAAGAACGTACACAAAGCGAAACATTATATCATTTCCATATTTTGTCTTTTGGCGCCATCCAGAACGCTTTGCGGTCCGTTTTTTTGTGTTTAATGTGCGTTTTTCAATGTTTTGGGAGTAACATATACTTATTTTATGAAAAGGAATACTCTAGGAACACAAAAACAGCCATATAGACTAGCAAAACATATTAAATACTGAAAACAGTACCAGTAACGACACCTCGCGGAATTAGGTTGAAGCGTGAACCATACGAATAGATTCTTCAAAAAGACCTCTGTGAAAGGTAGACACAGAAAACAGTTTCCACTCACGCCCGAATGAGGATCCCAGCGGTACGGTGGAATCAAAGGTAGGTTTGGAGAACGGAAATATTGAAAACAGTATCAGTAGTGACATCTCACTTAATTAGGTACTCTAGGAACACAAAAACGGCCATATACACAAACAAAACATATTAAATATTGAAAACAGTATCAGTAGCGACACCTCGCAGGATTAGGTTGAAGCGTGAACCATATGAATAGATTCTTCAAAAAGACCTCTGTGAAAGGTAGACGCAGAAAAAAGTTTCCACTCACGCCCGAATGAGGACCCCAGCGGTACGGTGGAATCAAAGGTAGGTTTGAAGAACGGAAATATTGAAACCAGTATCAGTAGCAACACCTCGCTTAATTAGGTACTCTAGGAACACAAAAAACGGCCATATAGACTAGCAAAACATATTAAATATTGAAAACACAGAATAATCATCAGTTCTACAAACCTTGGAAAACAGTATCAGTAGCGACACCTCGCGGAATTAGGTTGAAGCGTAACACATACGAGTGGATTCTTCAAAAAGACCTCTGTAATAGGAGAAGGTAAGCATAGCAAACAGTTTCCACTCACATCCGAGTGAGGACACTAGCAGTACCGTAAAATCAAATCTATGTAGAACATAGAAATATTTACTGAAACTCATTCATAAGCCTGATATATTTATTTAAATTGCTCATATTGGCCCAATGAAGCAAAATGAACCCCCCCAAATATCCATATACCCATCCATATGTCGAAAATCCATACTCATGGACCTCCAAAAAATATCTCTCGAAAACAGGGGGACAAGTTGAGTCGTACCTACACTTGCACGTTGATAAATTGGACCCCCCATAGCCACTTGGTAACGTGTCGGCTTGCCAACCCAGAGATCCAAAGTTCAAATCCTATACGGTATGATTATCTTTTTTTAATTAAATAAAATTATTATTAAGTGAACTGAACGTTATACGTCATAATGAATGTAATAGGTTTCCATTAGGCGGGCCAACTGCCAAAATTCCCTACAAACCGCATTGTTTAACTACTTTTGATCAATAATGAGCATGAAACTGTGTCATTTGATACCAATTTTCTATTGGAGTAGCTGACTCAACGATATTCTCAGCTTGTCCGTTCATATGTGAAAAGTGATTTGTAAAAAACAGCACACGCATCAAACTCTGTATACGAATGGAGTATAAAATGTTAAGCAAACTTCACGGTTTAAGAAGAACACTTCAACTACCTACATCACCTTTATGCATGTACCTGAATAAGCTGAACATTAGGTGTGAAAAAAGTTACATACGAAATGACAAACGATATTGTGAGACACTATACGTTCGGTGGGAAAACAGCCTGTTCTATAGACACACGAGTTCTGGTAGAGAGCTGTTCGACATATCTCAAGGTTAACAACGAGAGGATATGCTGATTCTGGGCTTGCCGTGTTCGTCTGTCTGGTATTGCTGTTGATGGAATTATAGTCGAGATTTCTGAAGAACATTTCCCATGGAAGTATCTAGAAGAAAGTGATAGGTCGTAGAATTTCAGACAGTTTTTCCAATGATGATGACGAAGAATTTGTGAGTGTGGCATCACCATCCTTATGTTTGGGGTGCTAAATTCCATATTCCTCATATTCTAGAACTGTACAATATGTGATATTGCGCAACAAGGCCAACAACCTACCTAGTCGTACCGAGAAATTGGAGACTTACATATGGTAGCTATTACACAATGAAATGTAGGTCAAGTCTGACCTCCTCGTCAACAATTATTATATATATCAATTCAACTTTTTATACAGTGTGTCCATTTAAAGCGTAATTATTCGATATCTCGAAATCCATTATCACAAGAGAAAAACTTTTGCAATAAAATTTCATTCGTTATTGGAGGTTTCCTTTTCAAAAATATTTTCAACGATACTGGGTGTTTTATAAAAGCGGGACGACTCGTAGCCGAGTTTTTTTAAATAGAACACCCAGTATATTTCATTCGAAAGTCATTCCGCTAAGGTTCAGCACTACATCGCTGTAAAAAATATTGAATTTGGTTGCGGCGTTGCCAAGTTATAATTGATAAACATATTTTTACTACTATTGAAGAGTCATGTTCAATTGGGTATGGTATATTCATTTATTAAAATTTTTCAAACATTTTTGGCATACAGTAGTAGCAAGGTCTCACGTAAACCAATCCAGTAAATCTGCGCGACAATCCTTCACAGGGTACTTAAATTTACCTTATGAATATTGTAAGATTCAGACGACGTTCATCAGAATTTTTCAATTGGAACACCCTATATTTTTCATCACAGATTTATTTCGACATCATTCGCCTTCTTATCGCTGAAAAAAAGAATCAGAATCGGTTTTCGCGTTTTCAAGTTATAAGTAATTTCCTTATGTTTATCACTATATCTCAGGGCTACTTATAAGGCATGGTACCATTATTTGATGAGTGTGGGAATATTGCTTGCCACATGACATTTGAGGTTCTACATAGATCATTCAAGAATTTTTGCGATATGTGCATTGTCCAAATTTGAAATATTCCGTAATCTTGTTACTTATATGATTTGAATAATATGTACCTATGTGAAATAAACAAACATGCCAAAAGCAACGCCTGCCTTTAAAACAACTTCTACAATACGAACAATGGGGATTTGGATTGCGAGAATAAGGACAATTCCTCAAAATTTGGGCAATTTTTATTTTCGTTATTCCCACAATCCAAATCCCCATTTGACTTGAAGGAGGTAAACATAATGAAACAAACAATATTTCTTTACTCCAAGGGTAGCGGTGGGAGGGGGAGGTGGAATTCAGCAACATTTTGAATAAATTCAATATATATTCGATTGTGGCGATGTTTGACAGGTCATTACACAAATATGAGTGATTTTCGAAAATTTTATTTATAAGCTGCAAAAAATCTGTGAAAGTAATTGCATTTTGGATAAATTTGTCAAAACCCACTCTGTGTTAAAGCCTGTAAATGTTCCTATTGTGAAAAAATATATGGATGGTCAATGAAGGGATTTGATTATACCGTAGCAACGCGATATTTCCACAATACAAATAAATGAAAGAACTATGACGTAAAAATTACCCCGAAACAGTAGTAAAAATTAGGAAATTAATAATAACTTGACAACGCCGCAACCAATTTTGATATTTTTTTTTCAGCGTTGAAAAGGCTAAAGATGTCGGAATGATTTTGTGGATGAAAATACAGGGTGTCCAATGAATGTCTTGTGAATCTTGCAAAATTCTAAATGCCCTGTTAAAGAACATGTCGCAAAATTACTGAATGGGTGTACGTGAGACCTTGCTACTACAGTATGCCAAAAATATTTTCAAAATTTGAATTATTGAATATACCATGCCCAATTCAACATGACTCTTCAATGGTGGTGAAAATAGATGTATCAATTATAACTTTGCAACGCCGCAACCGATGCAAAATTTTTTGGCAGCGATGTGAAGGTAAACCTCGACGAAATAAATTCCGAAAGAACAATACTGGGTGTTCCATTTAAAAAAACTCGTCTCCGAGTTGTCCCGCTTATATAAAACACCCAGTAATGTTGAAAATATTTTTGAAATAAGCAACTTTACTAACTGAAAAAGTTTTTCTCCTGAAGTTTTTTTCTATAGGTTATGGCTTTCGAGATATCGAAGAATTACGCACTAAATGGTCACACTGTATAAATATCGCCATTCGGCGCCTCCACCACTGGTAGTGGATCGGGGTGGTTCACGACTGACTAGGTAGGGTAGAGAAACTAAGAGCGGATAGTTCAAAACGAATCAATAACATTTCATTCATTCATTTGAAATGAATCCCTTCCAACTGGCGTTACATGTAACATGTTGTAACGCTTCGGAATATTACAATTTGATAAAATACGAAAATGCGCAGTTATGAGTTCCCCTTACCTGTGAAATTTTAGTATGACAATCGAGTTGATTTCTAATGAGGGCTAACATTTTCAGTCTAACCAGTGGGCATTACTAAAACGTGAGGTCAATCTCAAAGTCAAAAATCCCAAAATTTTGCCAGATGGCCCTGAATGCTGTGACCTGTTTTATGGAAAATGAACAAATTGACCTCAAGTTATGGAAAGACTTGATGGTAAATTGGTAAAAGAATTTTTCTAATCGGTCCAATATTTCCAAAGCCTATCCAATACAAACAAACAAACTGGCAAACAAACAGAAAAATCTTTCTCCTTCATGGTATTAGTATAGAATAACGTTCTTGTCTTAGAAGACATGTCGCAGCGACAATGGCTGCTTAACAAAATGTAATCCATATTTCACCCCCTTTTGGGAATCACATTTCAATTTATTTGTAATGTATTTCAACTCAATGTCGTTAGTTTCAAACTGGATCAAAGACTTAAGAGTCGAAAGCGCTCTGCTACAAATATTGAATAAATTATTTTGCACGAAATACAAATCTTCCCTTCTTTGGTATATATTCACGTGCAAAAAGCCCAGCAACCCTCACTCTTAGGAGAGAAAGACGAATGCAGGTTTTATGGGGAAGGGGAAGAAACCCCTATCCACATACTCACGGAATGTGCCCCCCTACAGAAAGAACCAGAAGGCATCAAGACACCTCGAAGTACAAATAGTTTCTGAGGGATATAGGACTAGAGAAATTATTATAGTTACGGAGAATAACCTCATCGGGTATAGCACACAATAGATATCTCAGGTCTCAGTGTATTTACCCCTCCTGCATACAATACGAATTATGTCTATAACTTTGTTACTATCTTCTAGAATTCAAGATGATAACTTCATCACGCATATTCCATCACGTTCACCAGAATCAGTACACTCTGAAAATGTTTTTGCGATTTCGGGACAGTTGAATATGAGTGTGCCGAATACAATAATTCTTTTTCCGATTCACCTCTTCTTGTTTTCTGTAGGTGAAAGTTATATTGAAAGTCTTGATCCTATTAGGAGAACAATCAAATCTATGTATTCGCCGACGATTATAACAGCATTCATATACCGAAGATCACTGATCATACGCTGGAGTTATGAAAATCGCAGTGTTGACTACTGTTGGCAATTAACGCGTTGGCATCTTTGACAGCCTGTTTACGAGTATATTATTTGACACAGCCAATTTTTGTTCAAGCAAAGTAGGTTTAGTAATATTAACGGAACGCATATAAGTAAAACCTATCCTTGAACTCTCAAGTTCCCAGATAGCATAGGACGTCCCCGGGACGTCCCGTTGAAGTACATTTCAGGTCTGAACGTCCGGGACCTTTTGAGGACGTTTTGAGGACGTCCTTCATGGGACGTTCCCAAAACGTACATAAATGGACGTCCCCAAAACGTCCATTTCAGGTCTGAAAAAATATTCATGATTATTTCGATGAATCCGATTTCATAAACCAATACACGAAATATGATCTATGTGCGGGATGGAAAATGAAAAATCGCATGAAGAAAGGTCATTTGATTTCGCTTAAACAATTTTTTGTTTTACGCACTGACCTCATTTTTACGGGCGCTTTGTATAAGTATTTGTTCCGTTAGAGCATAAGAGATAACGCAGGTCAAATCCGGTCACCAACTCCTATTTTCTTCTTTCAGAAGATTTGAATTCAATTCGAATTAACCGTCATTGCTAGAATCGTTCTGATTGGTCTGAAAATGCATCCATACCGAAAGTCATGGCTGTCAGAATTCATACGATCTCATGACCACCACTCGTGTAGCAGGTGTACTAGTACAGCGTTGCCTGACCTACTGTTTTAACAGTAGATCTACTGTTCTTGTCTGTTCTACTACTGTTTTGTTCATCGATCCAAAAGTAGAATTGAAAAATGGCAGATTTTCACACAAGCGGTTGTAGAAATAGACAATCCACCAATTGTTCCCAACTTGACAAATTTTGTTCTTCATTATTTATTATTATATGTTGCCTCATTCTTCATCAAACGTGAAGAGGATAATTTCTCAAGTAAATTTGCTGACGTCAATGCAGTTAATTCATCCAGCAGTTGGTTTTCTCCATACGAAAACATATTTATCTACAAGGCAGAATCGTTTTAATATCACATGTAACAAAGAATTATTGATTTACTGAAGTTATCAGATTCAGATTGATTAGAGAAAAACTTTTATTTATAATTTGATTTCTGTCGAACATTTCTTTTCTCGTTTTTATATGGGTGTTCATGTTTTTTATTCTTCATCCATAATAGCGAATCGTAATGATGATCAAAATCTACTGTTTAGTTTTGATGATCTAATGTTTTTCCCCATCCATCTACTTCTCTGGCAAATTTTCATCTGGCAACAGTGGTAGTGTAGCCTCCCCCATTTTGTTTCTGTGAATGCTTATTTGTGTTATTATGGTGTTATTGTATGCATAATGTGAAGTTTAAAGAAGATAACGCTGTGGAATACAAGCAGTTTCTTATTTGTCAACATTGTAATATAGGTAAGTTCATTATCGAGTACAATATTAATATCACCCATAGTGGAAGGACCTATATATCTAATTGGATCCATATAAAACACATAAATAGTTATTAGGGATAGTAATCACTGTCCCGTGAAAAATTCTGTCTAATATTGATGAATAACTCATAATTTGATCACAACTTCCTCAAGCTCAATGTTACCTACCCACCAAAAAACGCAAAAAACGTGCTTTCGAAAATTGTTATGGAATTATTCATGCTTCTTTGAGCATTATATAGCATTTTCTTGTGTAAAAAACTCGTATATTTCGCGATATATCGTTTGGTTGAAAACACTGAAATCGATAGGAAAAGTACTACAAATTTTCATGCAGCAAGGAGCCGCGCAAAAACCTGGCATATCGAAGGATCATGAATCCACCGAAGGATCATGAATCCACCGAAGCCTCCACATAGAGCTGACTCAAGAGATCTGCTGAGACGATGAGTGCCACATCAAATAAGAATTGAAATCGATAGGTGCAAGTCTGAGAAAACCAAAGAAGAAAGTTCTTCAATCAATATTCATTGCCATGTAAACTTCTATCAATATATTATATAATGTATTATCTGAATCAGTAAATTTTATTTTCGACCAATAATGGCTTCAGACCTGAAACCGACCTGAATCGTACGTCCCTCAGACGTCCTCGAAATGTCCCCAAATGGTCCAGATCAGACCCGAAACGGACATAATTGGTATGACCTAGGACTTCCGATTTTGTAACATCGTACGTCCCCAAAACGTCCTAAAGACGTCCGCCGTACTTAAGAACGTCCCTGGGACGTCTGAAATGTCCGAAGCGAACGGCTTCAGAACGTCATTGGGACGTACTTGTGCTATCTGGGTTACGATAAAATTAAGATTGGTTAAGTTGAGTAGATTTCAATGAACCGACCATTAGAAGGAGAATCGCATTACTTGACAATCCTTTCGCAGATTTTTTTATGAAATAGGTATTCTTGTGAACGGGTCCGGATCTAAGCGTTTTCGTATTTTTCAGCAGATTGCACCATTTCGAAGCGTTACAGCTTCCTTACAATGAGTTGTAAAAAAATATTTCCCATAAAACTTGTAGTTAAATCAGTCTTCTATAAGATTGATAATAGGTATTTTTATGATAGGGCTCACCAGTGAGGAGATAATGCAAAAATAAACAATTTTTGACGCCATTTTCCAAAATGGCGTCTCGCGCGGGTGGTCATCGAGGTCGCAAATTTGAAGACCTAATAACTACCGTGAATTCTGAAACATATCAAATAATCAAACCTACGAGACCTTCTACAGGGCAAGACTTCCTCATGGTCCCTGGCTACTGGACTATAAACGAACCCGGTGAATTAAGTAACTTGTGAAGTCCACTGCATAGGCCAACCCGATATGATGTATTGGGGTGTCGTTACAAAATTTTCATAGCAGGTGGTATTACAGAATTCTCATAGCAGGTGGGACGTGCCGTTACAAAACTCTCATAGGGGTTTGTTACGGTTCAGTTATGACTAGCACAAAAACCCTTTAGTTTCACCAATTTATTTATAGTTTCTTAGTACATTACCACACTATCATCAGCTTGCCAAGTATATCCGTACACTGGAGCTGAATAGTTTCCTGACTGAACCTGAAATGAAGAATGATATCAGTATCAACTCAAAAATCGAAGGATTGATTCTTCATCACTAAACTCAACACTCACCTTCTTTCTTCGGCCCACCGATAATCTATCATTATCCCTGGGTTACTTAAATCTCATAAGTTCCCTCAATTGTTCAGCTGTTTAGTGGGATACAACCTCACCTTGGTAGTGTCCCTCTCCTTGATGGGCACAATCAAATGGTTTGCCATGGAATCACAATTTACTTGTCAGGATGAACCTCCAGTACCAAGTAAGATTTTCCGATGGTATTATTGGTAATTGGTATTGTTACGATCATATCAATCTTCTACATGTCTATATAAATCCAAAGGTCAAGTAGTTGTCAACTTGTCAATGTCAATGTTTGAATGATGTCGTAAGTGACATATGACACCTATTATGTATTTGTTGCAGACTGTTGCTATCAAAGCTATGGTAGTCACAGATCGTAGTTCGTGACGTGAACGTCATTAATTTGACAGATGCCAAGGTTGAGACAACTGACATAATATTGGAAACTTCCAAACTCATGACAGGTGGTTGACCACAAAGTCTCTCATCTCGCTTCATCTTGGGGCAGTAATATGGAATAGGGCTAGGGAATACCGTTTGCGATTTAGCCATTTCTCAAGGATTTTCTGGATGATGAAGGATAGAGCGGTTTTCTCTCCTTTTCGAGTTTTGATATCTTTTGGGACGGATTCTGGAAAAGGAAACGTGCTCACGGATTTCTCTAAAAGGGATTCAGAATATTAAACAATAGTACTCGAAATTGGTTTAATTTGATACTATCAACAAGATTGTTGGATATACAGTTCATATTTCATTGAATCACCATCATTCAACTTCAAACACAAGTTCGACACATTTGGCCACCTACAATCAGAGGCCTTTTTGTATATTGCTATTCTGCATGCCAATACTATACAGGGTGTTTAAAAAAAACCTGACCCCCTTACTAGGGTAGGTAGAACACTGCAAAATAAGTTGGGTTTACTCAGTACAAAAATTTCGTAACGGCATCCGTTATCAAGATACAAGGTGTTGAAAAACTGATGTTTCAACACATTTTTCAAGATTATGTCGAAATTACTGGCATGTCTCTTGGATTCTGACACATCGCATGCATTCGTTTTTATATCTGACTCTCATAGAGGGCGCTAGTTACACGGTTCATACCGAGTAGTTTTGAACATAACTTTTTTGAGGTTAAATTTTTCAATCCTTTGATGTGAATTTGAACATCATTCAATTTCACACCAAGAAGGTACTCTTGGTAAAACTAGATACTGTGTTCCGTTTTCGGAATATTTCGATTTGAAAATGATGAAGTGATAACTGTTGCTGGTATTTATAAAGCTATGTATTAGAGCAAGTATTATGAAAATTCATCACCTATTCATTGAAAACCTAAAACAACAATACATTTCTAATGCTGAACTTATTGATTCTACAATGAATCACAAGAATAACATCAAAACAGATTTGACTAAGAACATGGATTACACAGTTTTGTTGTATCTTGAGCAGAATAAGTCTGAGCTACATAGGTAAATTCACGTCAAGAGTTGAAAGACATAATTGAACATCACTTGAATGACCTAACAGTTGATCCTCAACTGTTAAGAAGAATAATACAATCTTAAGGAAAGGAATTAGAATCGTGTATTCGTCGAAACGTAGGACATTTTGAACACACACTCCAACTGATTCAATATTTCATGTTTCTAGTCAAATATCTCTTAATTTTCTACTTGTGATTCTTTGTTTCATCAATAACTTCAGCACAAGAACGATTATATTGTTTTTGAATCAGAATAAATAGTTAATTGAACTCGATGAAATTCATTTTATACCAGCATCAATACTACTCCATTATTTTCAAATCGAAATATTCCAAAAACGGAACATAGTTTCGAGTTTCACCAAGAGTTCCTTTTTGGTGTGAAATTGAATAAGGTTCAAGTTCATATCATATTTGGATTGAAAAATCTAACCTCAAAAAAGTTATGTCCTAAACTACTCGGTACGAACCGTGTAACTAGCGCCCTCTATGAGAGTCAGATATAAAAACAAATTCATGCGATATGTCCGATTTCAAAAAACATCCGTACAAAATTTCATCACAATGTTGCCAGTAGTTTCGACATTATCATGTAAAATTTGTGAAAAAATCATTTTTTTAACACCTTGTATCATGGAAACGGATGTCGTTACGACATTTCTTCACTGAGCAAACCCAACTTATTTTGCAGTGTTCTACCTACCCTACCCTGTATAGCTTATCTGGGTACCAATCAGCCTGCTTGTAGAATAGTTGAGCTTCATTAGCTGATAGCCCAGTACCAGGTCCGCACGGAACCTGTATTCGACCTACTGTGCGTTTGGTGCATTTCCTCTGTGGCTCCAGGGAGTTATGTAAGTCCTTGGCAGAGAAAGTGTTTTCAATTAATGAGGTAACCTTAGGTTAGCTCGGTAACCCCCTGTGGACCTCGGAAGGGATAATCGGCCCTGTTAGAGAACCAGCCCTGAAATCATTGCAAGTTCACTGTGTTCGCTTATCATTATCACAAGCAGGACTAGCTCGACTGGAACTCGGGCTAGGGCGTTTAGTTTTGTAAATAGTCATATGATTAGGTACTTACTGTAACTATATTGTACATAGGCGTCAGTGTGCCAGTTCAGGAGCATCCAACCATTCCTAGGATTGGTATAGCCAAATTTGTTGTATTGTGAGGGTTTTCATCTGGGTATCCAGTATAACTATCACTACATCTCATAATTGAGAAGAGCTACAAGACCCTCATAATTACTCAAATTTTATGTAGTTTAGTTATGATATTTATGAAGTTATGCAAGGTTAAATATTTAAAAGGTTAGAATAGGAACTTGCGGACACTTGTCATTCTTCTAATTTTTTTGACGGCCGTTACCATTAGGGCGTGTCAGTATTGCCTGCAACCAACGCAATGATGATAACCGTCCACTGATTATCCTTTGTATACACTGTGTCCAAGATAAGAATAAACAGCATGGGGATCTTGGAAACGGTAGGAGATACGAATTCGGTCAAATTAGAGAAAAGTAGCGCATTTATGTGCCTAATGATATGCCATTTACAAAGTTTCAATATTCCGAGCAGTCCCGGAGATATCCGAGGAAAACCGAAATTTGAGAATTTCGTTTTTATTTTCTCCTCGCTTTATTTTCGAAGGAAATGTAAAACGGATAACACTTTGTCATTGCCACTTTTTAAGGACTACATGATAACGTGAGCAGAGTTTCTCTGCGACGTTTCGTCTTTTAGAAAACATCATCAACTTTGTATTTTTATATGGGCCGAAACCAAAGTATACACTGTATACGACTCCATTTCTCATTGTGAATACAGCAACATATCACACGATATGATTTCAGAACAATTTTCTCGCACAAATTGAAAAGTGATTTCTCCACCTGTTTTTCTTCAATTTTAGATAGCAGGCGCTGGGAAAAATGACACATTATGTTCTATTGTCATAATAATACTGTAGTTTGGGAGTATTTTTGACTTATTACTGTTCTTACTTTTACATCTCGTTACTTGCCTAGATTGTGTCAAAAATGGAAGACGGTAGCTTTTCGAATATTGAAAAATATCAACATTTACAAAGTTTCAAAATTCCGAGCAGTCTCGGAGATATCCGAGGAAAACCGGAATTTGAGAATTTCGTTTTCATTTTCTCCTCGCTTTATTTTCGAAGGAAATGTAAAACGGATAACACTTTGTCGTGGCAACTTTTTAAGGACTTTTAGAAAACATCATCAACTTTGTATTTTTATATGGGCCGAAACCAAAGTATACACTGTATACGACTACATTTTTCATTGCGAATACAGCAACATATCACACAATATGATTTCAGAACAATTTTCTCGCACAAATTGAAAAGTGATTACTCCACCTGTTTTTCTTCAATTTTAGATAGCATGCGCTGGAAAAAATGACACATTATGTTCTGTTGTCATAATAATACTGTAGTTTGGGAGTTTTTTTGACATATTACCGTTCCTACTTTTAAATTTCGTTTCTTGCCTAGATTGTGTCAAAAATGGAAAACGGTAGCTTTTCGAAAATTGAAAAATATGATATGTTGTCATGTTACATTTTGTGCCAATGAGAATGTATTGATGCTAAACGTAATAAGTATCTAGAGAGGCGACAACCTGGTAAATCGATATTCAGACGATTAGTTTTCAATTTGAAAGAATACGGATCATTTGTAAAACCTGTGGTTTTCCGACAGAAGCAATCTTTAGCGGTTACTCACAGCTGTTGGTTTTAACAAGATGGTGCTCCAGCACTTAACGTTAGAATTGTTTGTGATTATTTAAACCGTCGCTTCCCAGGACAGTGGATGGGTACTCATAGTGATACATCCTGGCCTGCAAGGTCCCCCGACCTAACCCCATTAGACTTTTTCCTTTGGGGATATATCAAGAATCAAGTGTACTTCAATCGTGATTTTCAAAATGAAGAAGATTTGCTGAGTATGGTTACTGCAGTCTTTAACAATATTGTTCTGAATATGCTAACTCAAGTTTTAAATTCATCTGCGAGACGAGTGTCCTTGTGCTTAAAAAATAACGTCGGGTTATTCGAACATTTGTTATAAGTTCTTAATTTCCTGTGAGTAATACATATTAGCTCCCTGTTATTACATATTATAAACTACATTCATAAACTTAACTTTCAATATTGTACTCAACAACACAAAAATTTCGGCAAGTGGTAAGTCAAAACTCATACTTATATAAATAAGACTAATCAATTCTCATTTTTTCCAGCGCCTACTATCTGATATTGAGGAGGAAACAGGTTAAGTATTAACTTTTCATTTTGTGCGAGAAATGGTTCTGAAATCATATTGTGTGATACGTTGCTGTATGCACAATGAAAAATTGAGTCGTATACAGGGTACACTTCAGTTTCGGCTCATATAAAAATACAAAGTTGATGACGTTTTCTAAAAGACGAAACGTCGCAGAAAAAATCTGCTCACGTTATCACGAAGTCCTTGAAAAGTGGCCATGACAAAGTGCTATTTGTTTTACATTTCCTTCGAAAATAGAGCTAGGAGAAAATAAAAACGAAATTCCCAAATTTCGATTTTTCTCGGATATCTCCGAAACTGCCCGAAATATTAAAACTTTGTAAATGGCATAACATAAGGCACATAAATGCGCTGCTTTCCTCTAATCTGACCGAGCTCGTATCTACCGTTTCCGAGATCCCCATGTTGTTCATTCTCATCTTGGACACAGTGTATACCTGCTGAACAGTTGAATAATATTGGCTACTAAGTTGGTGAACAATGTATCGCTATACACTGGTGGAATAATATAATATAATTATATCTGGATTCATTGGACTTCCCTTGAGTATTTATTTAATTGAACCAGCCTCTCTCCTGAGCTAGACGATAAATTAATTCTTGCATTGTTAACACCAAAAATTGTCCAAAGAGCATCATATCATTTTTGGTCAATACAGGGTGGAGGCGTGGGAAGTGCCGTCACAGAACTCTCATAGGGACTGGAGTGGGACTTAGAGTTGTATGTATGCGTAGAACTGAATGAAGTAAAACCTACATATAAGAGGTCTAACCAATCAAGAAGCATCACTATTAATTGCCGCCACTCAGTTATTACTACCTTAAGCACAAAGTACTTACCAAAATGCAAACAGTGCACCAAATAATCACTGTATTATTGAGAGTCTCATCGTTTCGTATGATAAAGCTCATCCATGCCAACAATTGTGAAACAGTACCGATATACAGGAAAAATAGGGACCATCCAAACAAATCGTTCAACATTCCAACTATCTGATTCAGCTCCCGGAAACTCTGATTAACTATTCTCAGTGTTAGTATTGAATTCGCCTGATGAGTTTTCTCTAACAACTCTTCCAGATATTTATACCTGCATTTCAAGATGAGAACAAATTTGCAGAAAACTATGCATAATATTTCGAAATAATAATAATTGAACGGTTTGATGATGAAGTGTGAAATTGTAGCTACACGTCTCACTGTTCCCACATAAAAGACATCATACAAGATCAAAGAGATGCACGATGAAGTAGATGCTAGAAATACTAAGAACATATTGACCAGGTCGAAGCTCTCTAAAAACTTGATGGAATCCTGTTCCCAGTAGTGCATTTGTTTCAAAAATGTTCTCCATGTATGCTCTCTGCCAAAGGTCGTTCTGAGTATCGAGATAAGCACAACTGCTGATCCAGTAACCACACAGAGAATATTAATAAACATACTCAAAAATGGTAGGTAAGCTTCTTGTAGCTGGGCAATGATGGTATCCACAGTGGCTAACAAAATCAATAGACAGAATATCGATGAACAAAACTTTCGCAATCTTGTTAGCTCAGAATGGGTGTAAGAACATAAATTAGGCACAATACAGTGTAGCAGAGATAACCTGGTTATGAATATTAACAAAATATTCTTCAATTTCATCGGAGAACACATTTTCTTGCGTCTAACGTAGAATTATTATCTAGTTGTATGTTCTCAATTAAGTTTAATTGAAATGATTGAATGGGTCTGATAATTTACCTAATGGATTCATTTTCATCGGGGATACAATCAATTTATAGCAATCCATATTTTCTTACAAAATCATACATTAACGATATACTGGCTGTCAACTAATCTATTGGAAAAGCCTAACTTCTCGAATATTGAGTGTATCAAAATGAAATTCAGTATGCGTATATGGTATGTGGAGAGGAAAGTTGTCGCATACTTTCCACTTTCTAGTCATTTCCGGTTTCACCGAAAATGACTCCAGTTTTGAATTTTTCAATGAAAAAATGTGCGATAATCAAAAAAAATTTACGAGAACGCTCTAACTCACCTCATAAGCTGGTTCTTTTCACAAGATTGTCTTGACTTATCACCATGTTCCTCGTCCAGTGACGTGCCCATAATGTAAATTCATTATGCGAAGATTATAATGTAAAAATAACAGTGCCCCGCAATACATCAAAACAGACGCACAGAGAAAATATGCCATTTACAACTCCCGAAGAGTATTATGGGCGAGGAATAATCATTTCATTTTCAGACACATTCATTTCACATCTAGATGATCGGTTTTTTCAACATGAGGATATTTCAACTAGTTTTGATGTACTACTCTCGAAAGATTAAATAAAAATAGTAGGTAAAACACTTTTCAGAAGTTCAGAGTTTTGATATTGTTCTGGGAGCAGTCACACTATGGTACAGTATTTTGAAAGAAATTGAAAATAAACCAAGAAATGTTATGGATGCCCTGATTTTCCTCGAACAAAGAAATCGTGAGTTATTTCCCAATCTTTACACCCTTTTGAGAATCTTCGTCACTGTACCAGTGACAACCTCTTCAAATGAGAGGACATTTTCCACTATGAGGCGGCTCAAAACCCACCTCAGAAACTGGTACTGGTGGGGGACGTTTTCACGTCAGCAACTAGTCCCCAATGGGACCTTTTTGCAAACCCCAAGTGTTTTCAATGACTGATGTGGTTCGCTCAAGAGAACTGGCTAACATCCTTTTCAGGCACCGCCCATCAGCTCTCTTCAGAGTTTTTCAGCTGTGTTTTGTAGGCTAGTAATGTACTCACTACCATATGCGCAGTGGCAGGCCTGCTAACTATCATCGTTAACCCCCGAGACCGAGGTCTACTTAAGCAGCTGGCCCGCTCTCACGCTCAGCTGGTAGTTTTTCCACACCTACCTACATACACCGTCCTACTTCTTCTCTGATGCTCACAACCACATCATTATATCTTTCTGCGTGTTCTGTGTAGGCTTTGTTACTAACTCCATGCGCCACTTTAGGAGCAGCACTGTTAATTGGAACGCAACAGCGAATCGTGCAGGACTATCCCCAGCCGATGCTCCGAAACTTTACAATATTTAATTCGTAAATAAAATATTGAAAAAAAGTTCCTTGCCCGTGCTGGAAATCGAACCCACGACCTTGCGGTCGTGAGACGGACGCTCTTCCACTGCGCCAATCCCGGCCAAAACCCACCTCAGAAATACTATATAGAAAAACATAGGCTCAATCGACTAGCTATTCTGAATATTCATCAAGAAATTCCAATAAGTGTTGAAGAGGTCATAGATTTTTTGAGCAAATCAAAGAAGCGAAAATTGATTTTTTGTCTGTAATGTTTCACTAAATATTATTGATTGTGCTCGTTTTTGCATTACCTCACTGAAGTTTATTCATCGTGATTTCGAAGTGAGATCCCAATTCAATTAGTATGACAATGTTTTATGAATTTTTTGTTGTTACTAAAGAAATCTTTCATTTCATATTTATCATTCAGTTCATTTTCATGTTGCTAGTGTATGCCTGTAGTCCGGGTATTTCCAGGATGAAATGTTTTTTCTTCTATGCAACTATTGATTCATTGATTGAACTGATAACCCCCCTCCCTCCAGAAAAAAATGTTGGGCACGCCATTGTTCTCGTCCGTACCTTCTTCGACGCAGGCACACACAACAGGAAAAGGATTCAATATCACTATCACCATGAGAGATATCGTTGATTGTGTCTCACCTGCGCGGCTATATCCCTCTCTTCTCTCTTCAGCGCTGAGCGCGTGAGTGGTTAGAGCATTCGATATACCGCGAAATATTTGATTTCGAATGTGAATGAAAGAGTGAATAATTATTAATATCAATTTGAAATGAACTTTGAACAAGTATTGGTGTTCGAGAAAAAACGGAGTTATTGGCGATTGGATTGAAAATAAGAATATGAATTTTATATTACTAAGGAAATATACTGGATATTTATTTATTCACATTCGTCAAGTATGTCATGAATAGCAATGATTTATAATATTTTGCAGTTATTTTGTTCGAGTCTTCTTTACAAACCACTTTCAGGTAGGTATGCGCATTCCACTTTGATTATGAATTATTTTGACAAAAATTGAACTGAAATGTACCGAAAATGGCTATCCATTGTAGGTACACTTCTTAAATGGGAATAAATAGTTCAAATAAGGGGAAGTTTTTCAGCATAATTGAATTTATAATCTCATTTTCAATCCAGTATCGTAAGATTCGAGAAAAATTCATTTTCGCAGAGTGCTTGTCAAAAATGGTTGACATTTCAAGAATAATAGTTAGACACGGGGGTTGCTTGGATGAGTTTACGTCCGTTCATGGCCACCAAGAGTGACTTTGAAAAAATGGAGTAGGTGAAATTTTGAAATCGACAGATTCTGATCCAGAGAATTTAAGAATTCTATAATATACTAGGTGTTCCATTTGAAAATTCAAAACTGGAGCCATTTCCGATGAAACCGAGAGTGAGAAGAAAGTGAAAAATATGCGAAAATATTCCTCTTCATATACCCATAGTGAATTTCATTTTGATACACCAAATATTCTAGAAGTTTGGATGAAAGTCACATACAAGAATTGATTAAAAATTTGAGACCAGCGTTGTATAGGATAAAATACTTGAACAAATACCTGAATCCATCTTTATTACGGATGTTGTATTATGCTCTAGTCGAATCTAGAATTTCTTACGGAATACTTGGATGGGGTGGTGTGTCTACATGTCATATGATCAAATTGGAAAATTTACAAAAAATATTTTTGAAAATATTATTAAGAAAAGATCCGAAGTACCCCTCAACTCTGTTGTATAAAGAAGCTAATATCCTTGACATTCGTCAACTATTTTTTTCACAAATAGCCATATATCAATTCAAGAACAAACACTTACTCAACTACATTGATCATGGGTATGGAACGAGACAAAAAGAGAACAAAATGGCGGAAACTTTGTTTTCTGCTAAAAGAATTGGTCAGAGAAGTCATGTTCATTTAGCAAGTAGAGTTTTCAATGTGATTCCTATGAACATCAAACAAGCTCCAAATATAAATATTTTTAAATCTCGCATAAAACACTATATTTTATCGTGCGATAGAAAATTTATAACTGATATAGTTGATATGAGATGAATAAATCATTTCAGTTTATATGCAGATTTTTAATCAAAAAAGGCTAAGGTTATTCAATTTTCAATTATCATGAGTTGTATTGTGTTGATCCTGTTATAGTCATTTATATATTATATATTTTATTTTAAATTTTACTTATAATATATTAACCGCATTGTCATTTGTTAGTAGATGATAATACCCAATTTCTCTCCTCTGTCACATGCTCAATGAAAAAAAAAAGAAAAAAAAAAAGAAACAATATAGGAATCTCGTGCGCAAGCCATGCTTTTTACGAGGTATTTCCTTGTTTATTTGATTTATATATTTACATGTAAAATCTTTTTGCCCTTATATATTCTTTATTTACTGTTAATGTTCTATATTATGTAATGTGAAATTTGTAAAACAATACTATTTTTGTATATATTCGTCAAATAAACTCAATTATTATGTGTGTAATAGAAGATTCGTTAACACCCAGTGTACCATAGCTGTGGCAATAAAAAATATGAGAGGGTGTCTGATGAGGTCATGTAGTAAATGATGGAGGGCTGATAGAGTGAGTCAAAAAATCTTAGTATTTCATGCACTGCTCAGCACTCGAAACGTAATATCGAGCTTTTCGATCAATTTTAATTCATAATCATACTTTGCAGCTTTCTCCTCCATCATTACTATTTCACACAAATATTAGGTTTGATTTCAACATTTTCGTACAAGTTGAAAAATGGCTATCGGCAACATCGCATTCGTCATCCTATAAGCCTATTTCCTGGCGGTGTATGTTATTCGTCATCTCTGTTCAATTGTACCATCGAGTATAGATAATGCACGATGAGAAGAACGAAGAAAGCTCAGAGAAGATAATCCAAACGAAAACTGGAATATAAAATGAGGAAACTAAAGAAGAAAATGGATGGCCCCACATCCTCAGAATGTATCATTTCAGGAACTCCATACGAAAAAAAAAATCACTTACCCTAGGTGAATATTTAATAGTGCCAAGTAGAAACTTGTATACTATTCAGGACAGAGAAACAAGTTAATAGCCACAAGAATATTTGTGTTCCTGGAAATGTACACCTACCATCATTAACCTGTCCCATCGAATTCTTGATAGATTACCGATAGTGAACACAGCACTTGTCATAAGTGACTTATTCACTTGTCATTAGTGACTTATCAACTTATCAGTGACTCATTCATTTGCGATTTGTGACTTATCCATTTGTCATTAGTGACTTGTTCATTTGTCATCAGTAGCCTAATCACATGTCATTGGTGACTTATTTACTCGTCATCAGTGACTTATTCACTTATCACTAAAAAAAAATGGTTGCTAACGACAAATATTGAGACACTAGATACCGGGTATATCATGATCATGAGCCGAAAAGAACTGTCCATCAGATGCACTCGTACATTCTTTTTTCTCCAGTAATGCAGATAAAAAATTATAATTGAAATTAACTTTTTCACTCATTAAACGTCACTTTCTCTCACTTCAAGTATCATCGGAAGTGTAATATAGGATCCTGTAAATGATGACAACAATTATGTACAATAATTCTGGTAGAGTTATGTATTTCATTATCGTCTTCAAAAAAGAATAACAGATCGAGAACTCAATACCCCACAGCTCAGAGCGCGGCACACAAACCGACAATATGGTATGGCAGTTAGTCAGAAGGGCACTTCCATGACTAGACATTTTGATTGCATCAGCGAGAAAACATGTATACTTCACAAATGCTAACATTATAATGAAACCGTTGAAAGTGGGAGTGGTCGCGGTGGACGTGGGCACCCGAATAATATATCGGAGATTCAGTATAGCAAAAAGATGTATAACCAGAGGTGAGCTGTCACCTGCACTAATCGACTTGATAGACTGTCTTCATCAATGAGTTCGCTCAGAGCAAGTGATTTTGTCAAAGGAAAATAATTCAATAATGGTAATAAACGGCAAAAAACACACAAGTTTTTCTTTCGAGACTTCGTGCATACGATAGGCAATTGGCATGAATGACTCATTATTCGGACCTTGCACACACAAATTGTTTAAACTATAACAAAAACAAAAATGAATCGAATATTTGACAATCACGAATACCTTCGAAGCATATTTTGCTTACAGGTTCATGCAGTGCTTCCTCAATCTCGACATCTTCCGATGAAGCAATGTCTGATGAAGAGAATAACCCACCAAAACCGTTAGAAGAAGTTTTAGGTGATATTAGTCTAGATATATTATCTATTTTGGGCTCGGGCCCTAAATATTCCAATTTGAAAGGGCCTGAAATTCACTACAAAATTGCCAATCGTTGGAACATAGTACTTAGAGAAGGCATTGAGAAAACAGAACGAAAAACTCTCATGTCTAAATATCCAATAATCAGAAACTGCAAAAAACCTAACATCTCCTGTACTAAACCCAGAACTGAAGGCCATCATAGGCGAGGGGGCAGGTAGGCAAGCCTCGTTCTTGACCAGAATTCAAGAACAACTAGGCTGTGCAATTTCAGTACTGCCAGGGCCCCTGAACAATCTCTTTTGTTTCTCAACAGAAGAAACGAACCCGATTCAACTAAGTTTAGTGGAATCGGCCAAACTATCAGCTGACTTGCAACACAGTCTATTGCTTCACCGCCGATATATGCTACAGCCAATTGTGAAATGTGAAGCCGGAGGTTAGAAAAATATTTGAAGAATTTCCCATCGAAACTCTTAGTTTCGTCGAAGGATTTACCGACACAGTTGGAAAATCCAAAGACTTACAAAGAACGTTTACGAGTGAGTTACAGAAATTTCAACGAGCAAATCAATAAAACTCAAAAAAACTTCCAGCGCCCGCAGCAAAAAAACAGAGGAGAGGAAATACTACAAGAAGGAAGAAAACAAACAGGAGAGGTCGACGAGCAGATGAAACTAGCAGTGGAAAATTGTGCTGAATCAGTGGTCCAATATCACGAAAAACCGAACGGTTCTTGATGGGGTGACCGGAATAAAACTGCGTATCTCAGAGAAACCAGGAAATATATTCAACATAACTGAAAACTGCAAGATGGTTATTGATCATTTGACGGAGCGATTACCGCTTGTAGCAGTGAGCTGGAAGGTCAATTCCTATCCCCTTATTTCCTTAGACAATGAGCTTTTAAAGAATTTCGGTTCATATATGAATTAAGAGCAACTGCATATATTCATCACGCCACCACACTTCAAACTCAATGATTGTCGCACTGTAATCAGACTTATATACGAAAACGCATATCTCACAAACATTGATCGCAAAAATGCTCATTTTATATGGCCTTTAGCGAAAAGCCATAGAAAATATCTGAGATTCAAATGCAAGAATACAATCTCCAAGTTCAAGTGCCTTCCTTTCGAATTGAACGTGAAACCCACATAAAAAAAAATCGCGAGGAAGGCATTATTTGTGAAGCGTAAATAGATGACATAATAACAATAAGTTCATCAGTAAAAAATAGTACTAGAGACACATTAACTCTCTGAGTGGCGGTGGTACACGCGTTGTACCTCCTGAATTGAACTTATCCAGCGGCAATGGTACAAAAAATGAACCACGCACCCAAACTATTTTATCTTGAGTATTAGTGGTTTTATTCCTGAACCACTAGGACAGCGACATCTATGGAACACCAGCGTTGGGTGAATCGAAGGGGCCTGTCGATTTTGTCGTGCACACTGTTGCTGTGGTCATTCATCGTATTGTTTTGATGGAATAAGTGTTGTTGAGCATTGTGGAGGTTAATTACGTACAAATTGTCCATATTATTATAATCGTTATAATCACTTGGATTGGTAAGCATTATTGTATTTATACTATCTTATTTTGTTTATAGTTGAAGGGAAACAAATTTTATTGGTGGTATGTTATACGTACCACCGCTCCATATGTATTGTTCCTATATCATTCTGTATTTTCAGAGTTGTCTGGATTCCAAGATGAGTTTCCTTTTCGATTGGTAGATATGTCTATTGAACAATTACATAATGAGTTGGAACACTTCGATGATATTGTGGAACAGATACCATCGGGATCAGAATCTGGAGGTGACGATTCAGATTCTGAGACAGCTACCGAGAATGTAGAAGCGGAAGTCAGGTAAATTTTCATTTCTGAAAGTGAAGAGTCTGAAACCGATCAGCCACTAGCAGTGTCAAGAATGTCAATCGAGTTTATGATCCACCAACATGGTCAAATGCTTCCAAACCGATAGCACCACCAATATTCACTCATCAGTCCGGCGTCCCAGATTTCATCAGGAATATGAATGAACCAAGGCCTTATAAAATTTTTCAAGAAATAGTTTTAGGGGAATTCATTTCCCACTTAGTGTTCCAAACAAATCTATACGCGGAACGAATGAAAACGTCATCTGGCAAAAACTATATTCCTACGAGTACCAAGAAAATGAATACATTTTTAGGAATCAATTTGCTTATGGGCATCAAACATTGTCCTAGCTATAAAGACTACTGGTCAAGTGCACCTGATCTAAATGACGCATTCATCTGTGGTCTTATGAGCCTGAAACGATTCAGTTGGCTACTGTCACATTTGCATGTGAATGACAACTCTATCATGCCAGGACGGTCATCCCCCCAATTTTGACAAACTTTTCAAAATACATCCCATGCTAGATGTTTTATCAGCTGATATTGAAAAATATTTGTTTCCCAATCAACAAATAGCTGCTGACGAATCAATGATGAAATTCAAGGGACGTAGCAGCTTGAAGCAATATATGCCAATAAAAACCATGAAACGTGGTTAAAAAATGTGGATGCTTGCTGATAAATATGGATACTGCTTGAAATTCGATCTATATACAGGCAAAACCGATGCCCAGGAAAAAAGTCTTGGTTCTCGCGTTATCAATCATCTCACATCTCATCTACGTGGAAAGGATCACATTCTTTACTTCGATAATTTTTTCAATAGCGTTCCATTGATGGAGGAACTAAAAAGACATAATATTCATGCAGTTGGTACAGTGAATATGTCACGTCGTTATCTACCTTCTTTCAAGCCAGATAGAACTATGAACCGTGGGGAATATCAATGCTTCACAAGCAATACAGGACTAGCAGCCATTAAGTATCGGATGCCATCAAATCTTTGAAGAAATCTAAAAGTCTTGATATACATGAACTAAACTCTCAAATTAAAACAGATACTAGCGACATTATCCTAGTTCCACTTACTAATCTAATAAACTCCATCTTCATTTCAGGAACATTTCCAGATTGTTTTAAATTTTCCAAAGTAACAACGTTGTTTAAAAAAGGTGATAGAAATAATATCAACAACTATTTCCTATTTCCATTATCTCAGTTTTTGCGAAAATAATAGAAAAAATTCTGAATAAACGATTGAGGTGTTATTTTGAGTCAAATAATTTTTTTAGCAACACACAATATGGTTTTCGACCAAATCGCTCTACTGCTCTCGCAGTCTTGAATGTCGTGAATGATATAGTATCTACCTTGGAGGATGGGATGCAAGCTGCTATCACCTTGTGTGATCTTTCCAAGGCATTTGATTGTGTATCACATGATATATTACTTGAAAAATTAAATTATTACGGGGTTAGGGGAGTACCACTCAATCTGATACAATCCTATTTGAAAAACCGCTTTCAAGCGGTAAGTATTGGAAATTCCTTATCTGATTTCAAACATAATGAGCATGGTGTCCCTCAAGGGTCAATATTAGGACCGTTGTTGTTCATAATATACACAAACGACTTAAGCAACTATATGGTTCCGGTGAAAACTGTTTCATTTGCAGATGATACGACATTCATTTATTCTGGAAAACAGATCAGAGCTGTACAGTACTCACGAAGAATTAACTAATAAATCCGAAAATTGGTTTGCAGCCAACAAACTCAAACTGAACAACGATAAATCGCAAACTCTGTATCTTTCGTCTACGTATGCCATTGAAACTCATTCTGCAAATTTACCAGGAGTAACTCTGGATAGTGATCTTGGAAACCTCACTTTACTAAATTAAAAAGTAAACTCAGTAGTGCTCTGTTTGTCCTACGTCAACTTCAAACTGTAACCAATTTTAATGCACTCAGAACAACATATTTTTCGTTATTTCACTCGCACATCAGTTACGCTACTATTCTTTGGGGTGGTTCGTTTGACTCTCTCTTAATTTTTCGTTTGCAGAAAAAAGCTGTCAGGATCTTATCCAGTGTAAGCTATCTGGAACACTGCCAACCTTTGTTTATTAAACACAGAATAATGCCCTTGCCGTGTTTGTTTATTTTTCAAGTTCTGATAGAGATTCACAAAAACTCCTCGATGCTCACTAAGCAATCTGATATACACAGCCATGGTACTAGACAAGCAGATAACCTGAGATCAAAAAAGTTCCGCCTAACTAAATCTAAGAAAAATTCACTGAATTATTATCTCTACAATATACTTCCACCAGAATTGAAATCTTTAAGTATAAACTTATTCAAAATAAGGATAAAAAACTTACTTTTGATGCATTGCTTTTATTCCACAGAGGAATACATTGGACATTTCAGACCTTGTAGAGAATAAAACTCGTCTCGCCAAATTTCCAATTTTATGCTACTTCTATGTTTTTTTTATTCTTCAATCTATTTTCTATGTTTTAATGCTATTTTACAGTAATCTACAATATTTTTATACTATATGTGATGTATTTCTATAGTATTGTCGTTTTTATGACGTGCTACAAACATGCATTGTAATGTAGTCAAATAAATATACTCTACTCTATACTCTACTCTAAAGTGGAGAGATAAAAGAACCGTGCACATGATCACCAACTTTCATGATCCAGAAAGTGTGAGTGAAGTAAAACGCAAAGAAAAAATGGCAACACAACTAAAGTCCCGTGTCCTGAGGCAGTCATAGATTATAATCAAAATATGAATTACGTTGACAAATTCGATCAGCTCTTATCTAGCTACAAAATTGACAGGCGTAGTAAGAAATGGTGGCATAGAATTTTTTTTACTTGCTTGACGCAAACAGTGTTAATTCGTCGGTGTTATTTTTGATAGCAAAGATTGTTCCATATCGTTAACCAATGGGAAAAGGAACAGCATCAGTGAGAAAATCAAGCAAACTCTGAACAAAAACTCGAACACAATTCGTGAGATTTTTAAAATCATAGGTAATTTCGTTGCAGCATGCCCCGCTATCCCATAGTACTGGCTATACACGAAGCAGCTGGAAAGAGAAAAATGCTTAGAACTAAAAATATATGGTAACTTTGAGAGATAATTGTTTCTCTCAGAGGAAGCCAAAGATGACCTGGAATGATAGCAAAATCGTGAGATTTTGTTGCGAATAGACAATGTGACAGCAATATACTACATTAACGAAAACCTACACTCCCTAACTGAAAAAGTCGGCAAATGCGAGAACAAAAAAACGAATTCACATATTTTCTTCTTATATTAATAGATACTAAACACAACCCAATAGCAGATGTAGAATCACGCACTGTGTCCATGAAAAAGGAATATGAATTATCCAATGCATGTTTCAGAAACATTTGGTGAACACTCTATACCCCCCAACATTTTCACAACAAAAATCGACACAAAATGCAAAATATTCGTGTCCTGGAAACAAGATCCTGCATAACTAACTGTTGACAGATTCGGTATATGTTGGCGAGACCCAAAGTTCTACGCTTTCTCACCTTTCTCATTGATGACGAAAGTGTTACAGACGAGGCAGAAAGATTCGTGGTTGCACCTCTCTGGGTAACCTAGCCATGTTACCTACTTTTTCTGAAAATGTCCACTCCCTTTCGTGCGCTTAAAGCGATAAAAATAAAAAAAAAAACTTTGTTACTAAGCGAATGTATGTTACTATCTTGTTTCAGGAGGCCCCATCCGCTATGGAGGGACCTCAACCTGGTTGCGTGAATTTCATCAGGGAAGTACTCATTACACGAAACTTCCCCTCGATGGCATCTCATGGAATAGAACCTTATACTGTAGATGATTTTATATCAGCACAACTATAATAGTATAATGTCATAATTATGTTATTCTATCTGTATTCCATACATTTTTATAAAATCTATGTTATTTAAATGTTGTACATGTGAAATACATGCTTTTTAGACCGTTGGCCCATAACACTAGGGGTGTCGATTATCTACGAAGGTATGCCCTTCAAGAGACATGAAGATTGAGTTGGATTATCGGGAAAAAAGTGGTTAGTTGGATCGGTACCCCGGTCGCCCATCTCCCTAATCAATCAACTTCCTGTTGAAAGTAATGTTGAAAATTGTTTTATAGAAGAAGCTTTAAAATTCATTGGAATAGTCGCATCTCGCCAAATTAACCGGGCGCTAGCCGATTTGCATACGTCTAGGTCGGTCCCGAATGGCGGCATACGGACCGCAAGTTACCATTAACCGACATTTCTCTCAGATTATTTACGATGGTATGCCCTTTGGTTAATTCCTTCATTTCGACCCATGAATCAATGCCATAACATTTGCATACAGTTTGGGTGGGCGAATTTAGACATATTCGAAGGTCACTTCACATCATCGATTATATATATCAAGATTATATAATTTTGTATGCCATTCATCAGGTGATAGATTCAGTTATACTGAATAAGAAAATAGCGTTTGCATACGAATGTATTGTGAGCATACGTCGATTTTGCTATAGGGAGTCAATTTTTTTCAGTTTTTCTAATATTAAAAAGTTGAAACTGGAAATTCCAGGATGATCGAGTGCCAAGGGCTCTCAGGGAGGTTTCGGGGTCACTAAGCTCGAATCTGGCACCTACTACTAGTGCCGGGGGCCGGGGATGATAGAGGATGACTCTAGGGGGGATGTCAGGGGGCGCATCTCATTTGCAGAACCGGCAGATAGTCTTGTTGGATTCTATGAATCTGATCCTCTTGGAGTTACAATGGGAGTTCCTAAAGGATCAATCTTGGATCCCATGTTTTTTGTTATTTTCATGAACGACATTGTAATATTCCCCTGAGAGGGGCTCGAACATCATCAAGAAGGCGTATAACGATCTTCCTGTATCACGCGTATCAGATTGTTCCCGAGTATCCCAATAAATCTAACATGAATCAGCATATTTTCGAACACCCAATATGTGTCGCAGCGACAGAAACATCTCAAAACAATCGATGGAACTATTAGAGAGAGAGAGATACTTTTTTATGAGAAACTTCGCGAACAAAAGAAGGGTACCGATGATTTTCGGGAACATTCGACAAGCATATAGCCAGCCAAATCATCTGATATATAAGGACGACAGGACAGCAGGTGGTCAGTGATTGTCAGAGAGACAGCCATATACCGCGTGATATAAATGGTTCGACATGAATAGTAGTTATATGTTTACAGTTGCAACTGTGAATTAGGAGATGTTTTGAAAAAAAAAAAAGATTCTCCTTCCTAATTTACAGTTGCAACTGTGAATTAGGAGATCAACAGTAAATTAGGCAAATATCCGTGAAAAAAAAGTTTATTTAGGATGGCAGTTCAGACGCGTCGTACAGACATAATAATTAGTTTCTTAGTGGTTTTTGAACCAAAAACTGATTTTTCCAAACTTCGACCTCGAATAACTCGAAACGGGTAAATCGGGACGAGTTTTGTGTAAGTTCTAAAGTTAGAAAGAATTTGATTGTCGATATCTTGAGCTCTTACAGGGTGTTGAACGAATTTTGCTGCCATTTTTGCTAATTTTACTGGGCTAAATGTAATCCCCGCAACTCGCAAATCGTATGCAAATCATTATTCCATGCATAGTTTATGCTTAACTAACCTTGATCAAAATTTGGGAGCTTCGTAGATAATCTTGTACATACAGGTCAATGATGTAAAGTGACCTTCGAATAAGTCTAAATTCGCCCACCCAAACTGTATGCAAATGTTATGGCATTGATTCATGGGTCGAAATGAAGGAATTAAGCAAAGGGCATACCATCGTAAATAATCTGAGAGAAATGTCGGTTAATGGTAACTTGCGGTCCGTATGCCGCCCTTCGGGACCGACCTAGACGTATGCAAATCGGCTAGCGCCCGGTTAATTTGGCGAGATGCGACTATTCCAATGAATTTTAAAGCTTCTTCTATAAAACAATTTTCAACAATACTTTCAACAGAAAGTTGATTGATTAGGGAGATGGGCGACCGGGTACCGATCCAACTAACCACTTTTTTCCCGATAATCCAACTCAATCTTCATGTCTCTTGAAGGGCATACCTTCGTAGATAATCGATACCCCTAGTGTTATGGGCCGACGGTCTATTTCTATAATGTTAATATTAGGTACACGTCCTGTCAAATGTACCATTTTGTGACGTTTTTTCATTTAATGTTTTGTGTTAAATTTTATTTATTGCATAACATTCCTTGAAATAAAGATTATGATTATTATTATTATTATAGCCTCTGTTACTCCGAATACTTCGAAAAAGTATGACGTTTGGTTCATGAAATGGTGGGAATATTTCAAGAGAAGTAGACAAAGCCCTTTTCAGTTATTCGCTAGAAAATATAATAAATATTATAGATCTACATTTTCAAAACTGTATATCATATTCTAGTATTGACGTTTGCTAATCGGCGATAAGTTTGTTCATGCCAGTGGAAACCGAAGGTGATCTCATTATTGAAAGTTATCCTAAAGGTATTTTCACCCAGGCAACTATATGAGGAATGATCACATCACTGTGACGTCCCTAATTGGTGATTTTTCGTCAAAGACATAACACACCAATTTATAACGTCACTATGACGTACTTTCTATGACGTGAGAATCACGTCATCATCTCGACGTCAAGTGAACGTCACTTAGAAGGGTGAAATGAGACGTCAGTTTCATGACGTTGCAAGGACTTCCTGTCGACGTCCATGTTGCCCAGACCATTGTGCAACCGTTAGTTTTGTGACGTACCTATATATATGGGATGGGCATTTTCAGTGTCAAAAATTTCACACACAGATATATAGAAACTTGTACGTCTTCGTAATTTTATATACAGTGTGTCCATTTAGTGCGTAATTCTTCGATATCTCGAAATCAATTATCACAAGAGAAAATGTTGGAGAAGAACTTTTTCAGTTAGTAAATTTGCTCAATTCAAAAATATTTCCAATAATACTGGGTGTTTTATAAAAGCGGGGCAACTCGAAGACGAGTTATTTTTTGAATGGAACACCCAGTATTGTTCATTCGAAATTTATTCCGCTAAGGTTTACCTCTACATCGCTGTAAAAAAATTGAATTTGGTTGCGACGTTGTCAATTTATAATTAATAAACCCATTTTTTTTACTATTGAAGGGTTCATGTTCAATTGGGTATGGTATATTCATTTATTGAAATTTCGAAAATATTTTTGGCATAGTAGTAGCAAGGTCTCACGTATACCAATCCAGCAATCTTGCGAGATAATCCTTCACAGGCTGCTGAAATTAACATTCTAAATATTGTAAGATTGAGACGACGATCATAAGAAGTTTTCAAATGGAACGCCCTGTATTTTTCAACACAATTTTATTTCAACATCATTCGCCTTTTCATCGCTGAAGAAAAGATCAAAATAAGTTGCGGCGTTTTCAAGTTTTGAGTAATTTCCTTATTTTTACTACTATTTCGGGGTAATTTGTACGTCATGATGGTTCCTCCATTTTATTTGAGTGTGGGAATATTGCTTGCCACATGACATTTGAGATTCTACATAGATCATTCAGGTATTTTTGCGATATTGTTACTTATGATTTAAATAATATATGAAACAAACAAACATGCCAAAAGCATCGCCTGTCTTCAAAAAAACTTATACACTACAAACAATGGAGATGCGGATTGCGAGAATTAGGACAATTTTCTGAATGGCATTTGTAATTAGAATTTTGTTGCCATTAGGTAATTCAACTCAAATTGCCACGCAACAAAATTCTTATTGATACATGTCAAATTAACTTCGACAAAAAAAACTATCGTGAAAAAAAAACCTGACTTTTTACACTCCGTATCCATGTTACTGATCCAGATCCGAATTTTGTCAAAGAATAAAATTTAAGCGGAACATAGGCAAAATTAACATGTTTTAGAACGTATATACTTATTCATCTCAAAAACTGTTCGTTTCTCGAAAAAAATTGAATAGCGAAAGAGCCTCTAAATTGAACGATCCACATAATTTGATCACTGAAATATGCCAGAGGCGTACTACGAAAAAGTTTGGGGGGATAAAGAAGCCTCTACCCCCAAAAACGTATCACCCTGTCGATTTTGGAAATCTTTAAATGGCTTGAAATTATGATCTTCTAGGAAGTATTGACCACACCAAATTTCATAATGATATCTTGGAAAGTAAACAAGATATTTCAATAAAAAGAAAAAAGTGATTGAATTTTGACCCCCTGTACAATGATTAAAATGATGAGATCCATCTCCCATTTCAGTTTGTGCCTTAAAACCTGAATCACCCTGTATATACAAATGATAATATAGGTGTACCTATATTGAAACCGTCACTTAAATGAAGTTGCAGTGACGTATCTATGACGTCTGAAAATCACGTCGGTGTGACGTACCAGTTTCGTGAGCTTCGTCATCCAGAAAATTCTTCAATAATTTGCTATTAAGATTTTTGTTGGGTGACAAATTATGCATGAATATACGTTACTCAACAAAGTGAAGCTGAATTCGCGAACATCATTTTCATTGCTATATATATATGTATATATATATCGTCCCCTAGAAGGCAGAATATCGTAAGCAACACTATTGATGGAAATAAGTAACGATATCCTACATAAACCGCTCGAGACCACTCATTGATCATGAAAGTATCTTATGAATAGAACAGAGTAGAATAGAATTTTATTTTGTCCACTGAATGTCACAATACAGGTAAGTACAATACATTATGGGACACGTCACAAACAGATGAGCTAGTTCACTTATTGGTACAATAAGAACCTGGTTCGTATGATAAAATAATGTAAAAATAAAATAAAATAAAATCCGGACTTACAATGTCACATTCTTTAAAAATAATTTCATCATTTGCTAATTAAAATAACAGATATTATTCTGTACAGTGTGGTCTAGCATATAATGCAAATTAGACTACCTACCACTCTCATGATTTGTAATGTGTATGATCTCAGTCAGAGTTATCATTCAGAAATTCCTGCAGTGAGTAATAGCATTTCTGTACCAAAAAACTCTTGAGATATTTCTTGAGCAATGTTGTTTCACATTCTCTGAACTCCTTCATTGCGCAAATTTTATTGTAGCATTGGATTCCCAAATGATTGGGATTTTCCTGTCCGATTGATAATCTGGAGAATCCTAAATTGATTTCGTCCTTCTGTCGGGTATTATGACTGTTTACCTCCTTTCTAGTCATCAAAGTGCCCTGTTTATTAATAATGTGAAGAATCAATGAGTAAATATACAAACTTGGTGGTTCTCTATTAGACAAGTTCAGCATGCATCTTATAATTTTTTCTAAATAATAAATAGTTGGCCAGAGTTATGGGTTTTTCCCCAGGAAACTAGACCATATGAAAGGGACGACTGAATAAGTCCAAAGTACAGAAGTTTGAGCACGTCGATCGATACTGTATTCCATAAGATCCTGATAATGAAGCAATATGAACTCAGTTTTGAGGCTGTATGATCAACATGCTCATTCCATGTGAGTTTTTGATCTAGATAGACTCCTAAAAATGTTGTACAGGCTGAGTTCTCCAGGGATTTCCCTTCTGTTTTTAGTAACATGCTTTCGTTTATGGTTACATTTTTCGTATTAAATTGGACAGCTATTGATTTGTTTACATTCAAAGAGATTTTATTATTACTGCACCATTGAGAAATGCTTCTAATAGATTCATTGGATTTATTTTGTGTTTCTCTCTTCGATTGTCCTGAGACGATTACATCAGCATCATCCGCATAAAGTATTGGATAGCCTGTTTTACTCAGTTCTTCAGGTAGATCAGTTATGAAAATATTAAATAATGTTGGTGATAGGCATGATCCTTGTGGTGTGCCTGTTCGAATTTTGATCGGTTCCGATCTAACACCATTGATCTCAACCTGCTGCTCTCTATCCGATAGGTATGAAATTATCCATTCCAAACATGGGCCTCCGACCCCTATGCGATAGAGTTTAGCTTCTAACAGATTATGGTCAACTGTGTCGAAAGCTCGGCTCATATCGAAAAATAATCCCATGATGTTTTCTTCTTTGTTCAAAGCTTCGTGGATGTGTGTTATGGCTTCATCCAATGCTGTCATTGTAGACTTGTTAGCTCTAAACCCATGTTGTGAGTTGTCTAGAATATTTAATTTTTCAAGATAATTGCTAAGCCTTATATTATACGTGTGTTCATATATTTTACCAATATGGCACTGAATCGCCACCGCTCTATAGTTTTTGACTTCCCTTTTATTCCCCTTATGTTTGTATAGTGGAACAACCCTTGAGCACTTCAATTGTTCAGGATATTTACCTTCACAAAAGCTTCTATTTATTAAAATACTTAGTGGGTGTGATAGAATATCACCAACAGCCTTCATAACGTTTCCTGGTACATTATCTATACCCGGTGATTTTTTTGTGCAAACTTTCGTGATAGTTCTGCTAATTTCTTCGGGATATGTGGGGTACAAATAAAATGAGTGAAGCTGGGATTTGATGTTTAGGGTATGACTTATATTATCTGAGCATTTGCTTTCATTTTCCTCTACAAAGTAAGTATGCGATAGACGGATCCGTTTTCTGGAGATTATTGCATGAAAATTGTCTATCGTATCTCTAGTATGAAGACGAAATATCTTAAACGCCTGGAAAATATCGTAAGGGACGGGCCCAACTGTGTAAAATATCGCAACCGACAAACGACTGTAACGTAGCGCGGATGTTCCTGGCGCATATGTGGCTGAAGTTAACTTCAGATTTGAATCTGCGCTTCCGCCATTTTATAGTCGCCCAGACAAATATTGGTCCAACAACAAGTTTGACAAAATAATTCATAATGAGGCAATTTTCGCTGAAATATATGATGTTATTGGGAATAACTACCCTTTGGAGTAAACATCCCCAACGAGATCGATTCATGTTTTCATATTTTCCTCAATATCCCGACGTTGTCAAGCAAATCGTAGGGTGAATATGGAATCTCTGATACAAAACCAATATCACTGATACCGAGCTTCAGAAAGAATAACTCCCTAATAGGGTGAAATCAGCCCTCATATGATTATATGTATTCGAAAATTTTATTGAACTCAATATTTTCAGTTCGATTTGAAGATGGTTTCTGCATAGTCCCAGATACGCTGGTACGTTTCATATATGATTTCATTGAAAATAACTGCCCATTGGGGTAAACAACCCCAACCAGATCGATTCATGTTTTCATATCTCCCTCAATATTCTGACGTTGTCAAGCAAATCGTAGGATGAATATAGAATCTCGGCTCCGGAATGATATAGCGATGTTCAAAATGACGAATTTTGAAACGGCGATGTTGAAATAACGATGATTTCAAACAGCGTGTGATACAATAGCGACATGTAAAACAGCGACTTATCAAAATGGCGATAGTAACAAAATAGCACTTATAACATAACAGCGATGTTATTTTAAAACGATGTAAGAAAAGAACGCTCTAATAGAAACCATTTATTGAATTATCTTTGCATTACAAAATATACTGATAACACTATGGAATAAACATATACATTCATAATATTGCATGAGTTCATATCATATCGACAAATTTAAAGCAATGGCCTCTAAATAATCCTTAACACACCGCAATGAGTACCTTTGCGTAATAGTTTGGAGGCATTTCTTCAACTGAGTATACTTGCTTTTAACGGACTCTGTAGTCCTAAAACCAGCTCTGTATCTCAAGGTGAAGTTTTCAGTTTGGGTTTGTTCCAAAAGAAATCTGTCCAAAAGTTTAGACAATGAAGGACGATGGCAATCCATAGCTCTTTGGAAGGCATTATGCCATGCCTCCAACGAATTATTAGTTCTCGGGATATCTGTATTGATTCGATCATACATGTTCCACATGGGTAAAGGGTATTTTGGCATAACTCCTTCCAGTCTCCTTCCTACATAGGTATTTTCCCAATAATCTGTTATAGTAGTCATTTCGACGGGAAACCCTTCTTCTTCAATAATTTCGTACGCAAACTGTACGTCTTCTGTTGGAACGAAACTCAATGCGAGCAGGGTTTTACATTTTAATCTGACTTCCTGTCTGTTCACATATAAATTAGCTAGTCCTGGGGTTGTCTGAATTTGACGCCAAAGGTTTTGAGAAAGATGAAAAAAACATCCGCTCACATCCGATTTAGAAAAGATTTCTTTGAATGCATTCACAGCTCCTATTTCAAAATCAAACATAACAGATTTAGGTTCTAGCGTTGGCTGTAACTCTTTAATTTTTTGGAACAGCCTGGAGTAAGTCTCCTTTTTCTTGCTACCAAGAATTGCGTACAGCATCGGAATTGCTTTATTTCCCATAAAAGCATGTATTGTATAGATCTGTAAAGCAAACTCGGGTGCTATCTTGAATGTTCCGTCAGCACACCAAAGATTAAATTCGGTCAATGTCTGCATGTTCGCATTCGTCCCAAACAATAAAATCCTATCACTTGTGTCTACTTCACTAGAATCGAACAATAAGAAATTGTCACCTTTCAACGTTTTGTGATACTTTAGAGTTATTTTGGATTCAAAATTGAATGAAGTAGAATTTTCTGATTGGTTCCTTTGACGATGGACAATCTGCCTTGCGGCGTTATAATTAGGTGAAGCAACCACACCTTCAGGGTTTACATTTTGCGCGCATTCTTGTATAATCAACCTTGGACGATCATTGGTCATTCTTGCTTTTTTTCTAATTTGATCTTTTACTACATCAGCTTCATTGCTCCCTATATCCGGTCCATGTGTATGTTCACCAGTCGGGGTTGGATGGTCAACATCATCTTTCCTAACTATAAGTCTACCTCTGCATTCAGTCTTAGAACATCGCCAATTTTCGGTATTAATATACGACTTATCCTTTCTGTATTTGTAACCTCCGAAAAGAAGTACCTTTTTGTGAATCTATAAACTGCATTTTCAAACAACTTTGACAATAAACTCATTAATAAATGTCACGTTGATGACAACAATATTATAACTTCTAGCTGCTTAGTAATGTTAACCATCGCTATTTTATTTATTCGAGTCGTTTAAATGTTACGACGACATTGCATAACATCGTGTTTATTCCACATCGCTTTTTTATTACAAAATACATTTTATTACGTCGCTATTTTGTTACACGCTGTTATAGTACATCGCTACTTTGAAAATCGCGAATTCGTAACCCGCTATTTTGAAAATCGTCATTTTCAACATCGCTATATCATTCCGTAGCCAGAATCTCTGATACAAAACCAATATCACTGATACCGAGCTTCAGGAAGAATAACTCCCTAACAGGGTGAAATCAGCCCTCATACGATTCGATGAATTCGAAGATTTCATGAAACTGTATATTTTCATTCAATTGCAAGATGGTTCCTGCATAACTCCATGTACGTTGGTTCGTTCCATATAGGGTTTCATCGGAAATAACTACCCATTGGGGTAAACAACCCCAACAAGATCGATTCATGTTTTTATATCCCACAATATTCTGAAGTTGTCAAGCAATCGTAGGGCGGATATAGGATCTCTGATACAAAACCAATATGACTGATACCTAGCTTCAGAAAGAATACCTCTCTAATAGGGTGAAATCTACCTGTCTTAGAACTTCTGAGGGCACATGCGAACGAATAGCATTGTGTTCACCGAGAAAGTCAATCTCTATAATTTCTCAATTTTTTTTTGGAAAATTCAATAAATATCATTAAAAATTTTCAACAAAATTGAGAACATATTCGTATGAATAGCTGACGTTCGTTCTCATATCTACAGGCATACACAGATAAAGAATCGAAGTTGTCGACGTGCGCAATGCGCATGCTGTATAGCGCTGTCGACTATAAATTGGACACATAGTTCGATTTATTTCATTACTTTTTGGTCTTTTCGCTTGGTCAAGTATATGGCAGTTTGAGAAGATAACCATCAGTTCCGATTTGACAAACCTATCAGTTAACTCTAGATATCTCTATTGTATTCCTCTCGAGAAACAATCCTTTATTTTTTATTTGTTTTGAGAATTATATTTTGATTTCTTCTTTTTCATTCGATTAGAAGATTTGACTTATCATTTTGTTTCTTTTTTCATCGACAATTTTTCTTTCAATTTTTTCTATAGTTTTTTCCGAGATGCCGAAACGGAAACATGTATCATTGAATTTGGAGATATTCATGAATTTAGTTAAGGCAGGTGAGGTGACTTGATGATCTTGAAGGTTCTGGTAGTTCTGGCTCGGTATTCCATTTAACATGCAGTCACCTAAACCTTGATTCATCCAAAACAAGTAGATATCGGTTGTGGAAATTCTGGTGCAGAAATAAATGTAGTCTTATCGAAAAACTTGCGGATGTTGATGAAGATATTGATAAGACATATGTAGATTCTGATCATTCATATGAACAATTAAAGAAGTCTGCATTGACAAAATTCTCAGTCAGTCCTGAAGATAAAGACTCAGATGAATATACCCAACAAGAAAAGTCGACATTGAGTGGAATCCATGTAGTCACTCCAGGAAAAGATGAAGCATCTGCTAACAAATGTTGCTCAGTATCATGTCCTCCTCATGATGATATTTATCTTTTCCATAAAATCGCCTACATTCAATGGAATAATATTCATGAAGCAGAAACAAGACGTATCTACCTAAAGAAACATTTTTGGGACTATGATATCTCATGTGTTATATCATTCAAAGGTTATCAACGTAGACAAAAAAAGCGTGGTCCAGTTATGGTTGAATATGGAAAATGTAAACATAAGCAATGTAGGAAGTTTAGAATAGAATATTACAAACCGGACGACATGAAGATGTGTAAGGTCCTGATTCGATACGATAAAGAAGTCGAAAATCATGAGACTGAACAACATTCATATCATCTGATGGGTAGTTTGCTCCAAGAAATAAAACAAGATTTATTGAAATCGACTCCCATGGATATGAGAGATGAGGACATCAAATCAGCAGATACTGATTTACTGAGTCGAGGGAACTGGCAAGACATCAGATCTACATCTGTCTATCAGAAAGCAAAATCTGAAGCCAAGGCTGATCTCGATAAAAATGCCTATTTAGATCTTGTTATGAGGTCGATCAAGGAACCTTCCGAATCGAAATATATTCACTGGCCAACCACTGACACATTGGTTTACCTATATATTAGAAAACAAGTTAATACATTAGTACCAAGAGGCAAGAGATAAATTGGATATTTTGATTCAACAGGAAGCGTCGTTACTCCTATCAAATCTGGAAAAGTTTTTTATTATGCATTAGTTGTCAATGTTGCTGATAAAATTATTCCAATTGTAGAACTCATAAGTTCTATGCATGATGCTGCTACAATTTCTAGCTTCTTCATGAAATTCAAACGTTTCGTTACCATCGATATAAAACGTTCCTGGCCCATTTTCAATGTTATTGTTAGTGACTGGAATTTGGTGGTATTTGCTTAGGGTTGAATGAGATGACTATATTCTCGTATCTCAAAATATCATATCATGAAGAAACACAAACAAGTTCAGGTACCAGAAAACCAGTTATCATTTCATGAAAATGATCGGTTGTGTTTTGGAAAAAATGAAAGTAGATGGAGACAAATATAAAATTTACATGGAGATGATTGCTTCTCTGATCGAAGCAACAACATTCCATGAACTAAAAGGATTATTCCATGCTATGTGTATCATTCTTTTGAGTCCTCATCTAAGTAATTCTTTGAAGCAATCCTTCCAGAAATTCGTCGATAAAGAAGGTATTACAAACATGGAAAAAATTCACAATCTCGACATCAGAGAAGAAACTGAGGATGAGGCCTTTGTCAGAGGACAATACAAACAGTCGCCATTTTATATAGAATTCAAACAAATATACGAGGACGTACTACAATTATTTGTTTCTGATGACCATGTAACAGCTGTTGATTGCCAAGTAAATTCTTTCCAGTGTAAGACGTTCCTGGATCATATTTTGAAAAATTATATGCCTTTCGCTCCATTATGGACAGGCATCATCAACTCCTTCGGCGTGGAAAAAAAGTTGATAGATTCAGTAATTCCAATGTTGAGTGCTGGTTCGAAATAGTGAAGAAAGATATATTCAAACATAAATTGAATATGGAACTTGGAAGATTTGTTAAGGAAGTTAGAGAGAAAATATTAGTCGATTTGAGAGCTGTAGCGATGCAAATCGTTAAAAAGCCACGAAGAAGAGGCAATGGCAGCAAACAACAAATGGAGAGACTGAGGTCTGAGATCGATCAACCACTTGCTGTTGAGTCATGAAAACCTAGGATTCGTCGAGAGCGGCCAAGTTATTTTCAACTACAGGCTATCAAAGAGCATATCACTGGCTCAGATGATGATAAGTTACGATCTCCGATCATGAAACCAGATCGAGGATCACTTATCATTTCTGAAACGCCACTTATAGCGACCGATTTACGATCACCCAGTCATAAATCTGTCGGTTGATGAACTTGTAGAACATGACCTGCGTTGCTTGAGCAATGGCTTATTCTTCAATTCTGAATACTACCTACATGATTGTTTGGAAGATAGAGTTCCATTCACAGTAGCTATATGCAAATTCGGAGATGCAACTGTTAAATTGGCTAGTTCAGACTATGCCACACTTTTATCGACATATAATAATAATATAACATCGAGACCTATCCAAGGAACTTCCAAGTGGTTGACAGACTACTGTCTGGATTATACAGCATCCGCATGGCTCAGTTCTTGTAGTGATATTTATTATATAGATTCAATTTCGACTCAGATCTTATTTCAACGTGATATTCCTATGCGAAATTTCAAACCAGACACTATTCCACTGGCTAATATAAATTTTATACTTCTTCCATTTAATTCCAGAGGGAATCACTGGATTTTGGTGTTATTGGATATGGAACACTATGATATCCATATTTTAAACCCAGGCCACACAAATGAGGATTCATTCGTGTATAAAAAAAATGTAGAATACCTACTTCATGCACAGAAATAAAATGCAGAGAGCTGATCAGATTACATCACGATGGAAAATTTCGAGACATTCAGAAAACGTATATCCCAAACAAATGGACTCACATAACTGTGGTGTATATGTTTTATATTACATTTAATATTATCTCAAACAAGAACACTCGAGTCTTCCTGGAGATATTTCCGTTCACAAGATACCTTTGGTCAAGAACGTTTTCGACTTTCAGTACAGAGGATTATTCTGGTTTCTTCAGAAAATGTATCTGACGTAAGTCAAATGTGTGGCACAAATAAGGAAGGTAGCTTTATCAGATGTAGTAACTGTTTGCGTTGGGTACACTTCGATAAATGTGCGAAATCACACAGACTATTGAATAGTGACCTAACAATAAAGACAGCAAGTGAGCAAGATTTTGTGTTCAAATGCTATTTGTGCAATTTGAAGGAAGATCCCTTCAAAAGTGTGAGAAGTAACAAACACATCGATCTTGATGAATCTGAGCTGCGCCAATTCGTGAAACACCATTCACATTACCTACAAAATATAGTCAATAATCGAGATGTCAATGAAGGATGTGGAAGATTTCGGGAAACAGCTGACCGTAGGAAACATATGAAATGGGAATACTTCACTGAATTCACCAATCTCGAAACATCAATCAAACTTGGAAACATCGTCAAACAAGAAATTGTTTGTGATGACTTAGAATCAATAGTATATGTACTTCTTACATTACTCACTAGAAAGTTATTTCACGAGTATTATGGAATACCCGATGATGGCATGTTTGGTTACGAAGATAAATATAAGGAAGTTAATGATATCCAAGATGATGAATTCTGTTTTTCAGTAAATTATACACTGGATACTATTCATGATATGGCATACGATTTTATTCACTAATTAACAAACCGTTGACCATTCGCTTCGCCATTTCTTGTTTACTTCAGACTGCAGTAGCTTTATGTGTTTGAAATTTTCAATTTGTTAGAGAACAATCATGTTATCTAGTAAACACAAATCGATTCAAAGTAAGGCAAACACGACGATGTCTAGAGGACAGAAAATGGTTCAAAGTTGTGAAAGTAAAACCGAAATTGTGGAGACCAGAGGATGACATTCGACTAAGGAGGCAGTATTTGATTCGTTGATATTTGCGAAAAATTACAATGACAATTCACAAGCATGTGAAGAGCTAGTATCAAATATTACTCATAATGTAAATGATGAATTCACAAATGAAATATGTGATGTAGTTGAAGAAGGTTATTTTATGAATCATGAAAATAATATAAAAGTCAAATGTCCTTCAAATGTTAAGATTCTTTCAGACATTGTATTAAAAAAGCTGGCTTCATTGAAGTAAACAAAAAAGATACGTCACATGTCACATGATGAAAAAGTAGAGATAAAGAGCGTAAACACCTGTGAGGCTAGAAAAACTAAATTACAAAAAAAACTGAAAACAATCAAATGTATGATCAAATGGAAGGGAATAACCTTCAGCAATATACAGTTGTGGCAAATATCAACAATATTAATGAATATGATGATTCCGATCTTGGTCCATATAATATATAATTATATTGAGTCAAAATATGAAAATATTGGTTACCTGTCCAACTTGGCGATTGGAAAAATATTTTTTCGAAGTTCATTATATAATATCCATAGAAAGAAGAGGCAAGAATCGTCTTATGATTTATTTCACAAAAATAAAAGGAGCCAACAATTTGTTGGAGGATGTACACTTTCTATCTTCTAACAAATCCAGAGCCACAATTCCAAATAATCTCATTACCTCAAAAGCAATAATCAAAGATATAGATACTATATTCACAGAAGAGGAAATAAAAAATAATATGAAAACAATTGACAATAAAAAAATAGTTTATGTAAGGAGATTGAAAAAAAAACTAGTAAAGATGGCATGACTAGGATACCTGCGACATTTAGTATATGGAAAACCAGTTCGCATAGTAAGTGATCATCATGCGTTATGCTACATGCGATCCCTGAGAGACTCTACAGGGTGATTAGCGAGATGGGCATTGAAACTCTCGGAATACGTTTACATTATTGCACACAAAAGTGGGGCAACACATAATGACGCTGACTGTTTATCCAGAAATCCAGTGGGAAAGCCAGAAGAGTTCGACATGGAAGATATTCACGATATCCCGACATTCCTAGTGATACCATCCGATATTACTGCAGAACAACGGAAAGATACTGAATGGGCAGAACTTTTTAGGGCATTGGACAACCCAAATGACCCATCAACGGGGTTTTGTACAAAATCAACCCGCTCCCAGAAGGGCTGGATAATCTTCTGATAATACCGAAATCACTTATAAGCGAAATTTTACACTCCCACTACTCCGATGCACTATCAGCACATCTGGGAACAGCTGAGACCCTACACAGGATAAAAAGTAGGTACTACTGGAATACTTTACAAAAAGATGTAGAAAAATTTGTGAACGGGTGCCCAGACTGCCAATCTAGAAAAGGCGAACAACGCAGAAAACCGGCGGGGTTATTGCAGCCAATCAGGGTAGGTTTACCGTTCGAAAGGATAGGCATTGACATATTAGGACCTTTCAGACGCAGCAGGAATGACAAAACAGTTATCGTGGTAGCCACAGACTATGCCACAAGGTGGGCAGAAACAGCGGCCCTCCCGTAAGGACAAGCCGGCCCTGTAGCTGAATTCATTCTGGAAAGAATAATAACGAAGAATGGTTCCCCCCGAAATTTGCTAAGCAACCAAGGCCAAACTTTTCGCTCAGGCTTAGTCCAGGAATTAATGAAATGTATGGGAGTGTCAAACCTATACACAACGGCCTACCACCCGGCATGTAATGGATTCACTGAAAGGTTAAATAAAACCTTAGCTAATATGTTGTCAATATTCACCAATACTGAGCGAACAGACTGGGATGAATATCTGCCTCATGTTACGTGGGCGTACAATACTTCGAGGCAGGACAGTACAAAATAATCACCGTTTATGTTGGTTTACGGGAGAGAACCTGTACTTCCTACCGAAGCCTGTCTAATGGAACCTACAACCTCGTTGGACGCAGCAAAAATTAGAGAACAGGCTCTTGCAGTGAGAAGTTTAGCGGTGCAAAACGTTGGTAATAGGCAAAGATGATAAGGAAACATAGGCTCCTAGAATTTTCACCAGGAGATAAGGTGAAAGTATTTACTCCAAGAAGGATAGTAGGCTAATCAGGAAAACTACTATTAAGATGGCACGGACCTCACTACATTCTGAGAAAAATCGGCGAAGTGGACTACGAGATCCAGAAAGGCCCTACCCGCCAGAGTAAAAAGGAAGTGATTCACGTAGGGAGGATACTTCCCTATAATGATCCCTGGACACCACCAGCTCAGGTATCGGAAGACGACGAAGATTAGACTTCAGCTTGAAATAAGTAATTTATAATTTAGGTATTTTTACAGATTCTACAAATTAGGTATATGTATATATTTCTCTCTCTCTCTATCTCAGGTTTATCACTTTAAATACTTGGCTAATAACTTTTTTAGGATTACCATCCTTGTAGCAGTTTCTACTCATGCCCTTCCGCAGTCTTTGGAGGTATCGGCAGGTGCCTTTTGGAAGGCATTACCAACCACCGTGACCTACGAAGCAACAATACCTCTAGTATATGAGGCAAACTGGTTTGAAGGTGACTACAGCCTGGCTGGTAAATCTTCTAGTGTATGCAATGACGGGGATGTAGAATGTACAGCCCTCAACCAGCTAAGTGAATTAGATAGAGATTTTCGAACTGAGTTTATATCCTTGGAGCGGTCCTGGAGCCCTAATCTTTTACGAAATTCTAGTAATTCAGAGAAATCTCTCTCGCGTAATAAGAGGGCTCTAGATTTTCTTGGAGAAGGATTGTCTTGGTGCTGTGGGGTGGCCACACAACATGAGTTCGACGCAATGGCAGTTGACGAAGGAAAATTACGCGATCAGGTTTTCAAACTGAACAAAGGACTCTCTAAATCATTGATTGAAATTTCTGAAAATTCTGCGAAATTCAAAGAATACGAATATATGTCAGCAACAGCATTCAGAACAATTGAGGCAAAAATTCATAATTTCGAAAAATTAACACACAAGGTTGAGAACAGCGCGGTGCGCCAAAATAACGAAGCACGCAGATTCATGTTTGAAGTTCTGAGAAATCAATTTAATAACCTGAAACATATTAGAGTAACAAGTAACAAGTAACTAGAGCAGTCAAACGCCAAGGTATTATGAATTCTTGTAGACAGCATCAAGTACCCATCCCAATTTTATCACCCATCATCCTCCGACACGACCTCAAAAACCTAGAAAACGAATTATCTTACTCAGGTCAAGATTTAGCTATCCTAAAAACGGATATCGCAAAATTTTATCAATTACCACTGTGTGATTGTGCTTTCGTAAACGATAAAATCATCTTAAATATTAGGATCCCCATCAGACAAAAAACACATTCCTGGGACCTTTTTCAGCTTATAACAACTCCATTTGCCTGGGAAAAGCAAACCTGCGTTATTCAACATCAACCCGTATTTTTGGCAGTCTCAACACATATGCAGTCTCAAGAACAACAATTAAGACAAATTTCTGGTACTGGACTGAACCATTGTAAACCGTTTCACGATAAACTATGCCTTCTGCCCCGCTTTTCGGCAGACGCTCTTCAAGGACCAATGTGTGCCAAGAAATTATTTCAAGGTGCAACAGTCCAAGAACTGAATCACCATTGCCCTATGAGCTGTCATATTTCATCAACTCCTATAATTTCAGAAATAGATGAGGAAATTTATATTTTAACACACCCGAAAAATCTTACTCAAATTATTTGCTCAAAATACACATTCACATTCCCCGCAGAATCCTACACTGCACCTGGATCGATAAAAATCACCCTACCTTGTAACTGTAAACTAACAATGGAGGATGAGGAAGTGATTTCCCCGCGATTCCCATGTCCAGAATCATACCCAAAAATAGCCCGAACAACCCACATCCTCCCTGCTGCTTGGACAAATTTGAAATCCTTCATACTAAACCCAAAAATGCAAGACAATCAGCCAAAATTCAACAATTTCTCGGAATGTTCAAACGAAAATTGGACTTTAACTATACCACACGTAAATTTGACATCATCAGACGACCAAATCCGAGAAATTTTAAATAATCTAGCTGATTTCACTCAAACATCTTACTCTGCTACATAGCTCATATACTCTTCAAGGAAAGGCCGAATTTAGGGTATTTCCCAGGATTAGCCGCTCCAGTACACGCAAGTCAGGGGGTTACAGTTCAACACGACATATTTTTTGGAACGATATGTTTAGCATTTATATCATTCATAGTATTTATCCTCATAAGAACTTTTCTCAATTGTTATTATAGCTATATTTCACGAAAACAAGATAACTCAGTTCAAGAAGAATCCTGTCTAGAAAAACAAGAAAAGGCGTTAAGTAATTTTATCCTGGAAATTGACGACAGTTTGTCCCCGCTATCGCCGGGAGACAAAATTAAATGCAAATTGTTAATGGTAGATGTAAATCAGGATAAGGTATAGATATTGTAGCGAAATGAAGATATACAGGGTGTCCCTAGACCAGTGGGACAGTTGAATATCTCCTGAACCAATAGGAATTTTAAAAATATTATAATTTCACATCATATCGCATTATGAGGGCTAACTTCAGGAATGACTATATTTTATACGAGGGGCGCAAGAAAGGCTCACAAAATCGAACATCATTTTTTTCGAACGGAACACCCTGTATTTCATTGCATTTTCATATTCTCCTTGAAGAGCTAAATTCAACGACCTAGCACACTTGGGGTCTAGCGGGAATGATTTCCGAGATAAAGGGTGTGGAAAATCGAGATTTTTCATTTTTGGGAATTTTTTGTGTCAAAACTATTCATTATTGGTCAAAACGGCTTACATGTTTATGTCTCAACTTTTGATTTACTATTAACTCGTATGTAATAGAAACAAATACAGGGTGGTGCAGAATTCTCAGTTTCAGTCAGAATTCTACACCACCCTGTATTTGTTTCAATTACATACGAGTAAATAGTAAATCAAAAGTTGAGATATAGACATGTAAGCCGTTTTGACCAATAATGAATAGTTTTGACACAAAAAATTCACAAAAATGAAAAATCTCGATTTTCCACACCCTATATCTCGGAAATCATTCCCGCTAGACCCCCAAGTGTGCTAGGTCGTTGAATTCAGCTCTTCAAGGAGAATATAAAAATGCAATGAAATACAGGGTGTTCCATTGGAAAAAAATGATGTTCGAGTTTGTGAGCCTTTCTTGCGCCCCCCGTATAAAATATAGTCATTCCTGAAGTTAGCCCTCATAATGCAATATAATGTGGAATTATAATATTCTGAAAATTCCTATTGGTTCAGGAGATATTCAACTGTCCCACTGGTCTAGGGACACCCTGTATATATTTTTTTAATTGAATAAACGCCAATTCATTGTGTAACCGGTTACACCAAAGATAAATAAATAAATCGAATAGAGTTCTGATAATATTTTATATTGGACAAAAAATAATCACATAGGCGCCTATGTGTCGAAATATTGTTCATGAAGTACATGAAAGTACCAATTCTCGGACGTTTCATCAGTTTATTCAAGCTGCCAACAATGAGTTGTCAGATGAATATCCTTTTAAATCTTGGTTTGAACCTGGAATGTCAAAAAATGACCAATATGTATGAAATAATACGTCGATAATCAGAATTATGATTTTAAATCACCAACGTTTTTGATATTGACCAAATATTTTAGTTTTTTGAATTTGTCATGTTCCAGATATGTTATACAAACATTTTTTCATTTATACATACCTTGTTAGTAACATCAATGTAACCAACCTCAATGAGTTGTAAGTACTGCACCCCTTAGTCAACTAGCTTTGCTTATAATTGTTATAACATTTTGTAGTCTGGCCCTGATGATGGAAATATAACTTTCCGAAAGCTTGGACGAACTTGCATGAGTTTTACTTTTACTTGCTGCTTCCCCACTACTAAGTTTCATCTATATAAATATATATATAGGAATTCGCAAACCTTCAAATTTTTATTACATTTTTTCCTATATCTGATGAATATCATTCAATATTCGTCGTCGGCACATAGCCGGGAAAGTAGTTGTTTTTCATCAGATACATTATTGAAAATAATGTCGAATGAATGACTCATCTAGGGATTTTCGAAGGTACATATATATATAAATTTAAATATAATTATGAGAGTATGAGAATAATTGAGCCATTGAGAAAAAAAATAAATAAAAAGAATGATCAAGGATTACCAAGCCAAACTTAGCAAAAATAAGCATACAAAATGTAAGAATCATCAAATATCATTTTCCTTGAAAGAGCAAAACGTGTAATCGTGATATTGAATTATAATTAGCCAAAGTATATATTATGTTTGAGAGAAGAAATGTTAATGGTGACCATCACCAAAGTAAAATAAATAAAATAGATGTTGCGGAACGGCAATATCTTTATCAGAACATATATATTAATTTTTCATAAGTAGTTTATTCGAGAGTTTATTTTTACCGCGAAGAAACTGAGCCTCAAGGCGACCAAGATTATGCGTGTCCTTGGACGAGTTTTCGATCACATATACGAAAAGGTACCAGTAGTACCACTGGGTCTCGCGCTAAGTGCATATCGCTCGCAGCATATATTCGAGTGAAACTCAACCCTTCGCTCTGCCCGCTTCACCCTTAACCCGCTTAATTCGCTTAACCCGCCGTCGCTTCAGGTAAGGAAAGTTTGGATCGCTGGAAGGGCCCTTCAGAAGAAGATCAGCAGGATCACAATAAGGTAAGTCGTCTTGCCGGCTCACGCTGTATTTTTTATTTTTGAAGTGCTCTTTTGGCTCGCTTTGGCTTCACAGTTAAATCCACTGCCGTTCCCCTTCATTTGGTCCTTCGATCCACGATCTTGAAACCTATATTTGATCTTAACAATATTTTCCAAATTTTCCGTGTCATTATTTTGCTAATCAAAAATATATAACATTCAAGTTCATAGTTCTGAAACAGCTTCAGATCAAGGAGTCAGGTTAAAATTCGTTATTTTCAAAAAATTCTGAACCATTTTGCTGCTTAAACCAAGTTTTTCTGATGATATTGATAAAATTCACATTTTAGAATAATTTCGCTCGCACCAATTTCATTTATCATTTCTTAATCGCCGGACATCTTGAGCACGTGAGGTTTTGAATTCGCCGTGTTTGTCATCGGCGTAGGTGGACGGTGGACAGCGCATGACCAGCCATCCAGGTGTTCACAGGTGTTGGCGACCTATATGCGCACATTGACCTGTCTGAAGAACAGCTGATCGCCTGTTATTTACATTTTATTTTATTCCTTGCCAGCTGATCGCCCGCGATTTTATTTGCATTCAGTTGCTTGCGCTCGCTAGGAACGGATTGTATTAATTTTTTCAATTTCTTGCCGTAGTCTATGCCTGCGAGTACGGAAGTGTAATGGATAAACTCAAAAAGTACAAAACTTATCGCACATCTGCTATTAATGAAATTAATGTTTTGACTGCTCTCGCAGACCGCGCAAAAACCGATAGGTCGGTCCGCAACTTGTTTAGAGTACGGTGTATGGAACTTGATGTATTGAAAGAAGAATTTCTGAAGCAACACAATAACGTAGTTACAACGTTACTCACTATTCCAGAGGCTGATTTGGACGTAGAAGAGGTCATTCGTGAGGGATTTTTATCAGACTTTTACATGATTAAAACTGTTTTCACTGAATTATTCGATAATGACTTTCTAGTTATGTCCAATGCTAATAGCACCACGTTGCCAAATCTACGATCAAATCAGTGTCATGTGCGATTACCAAAAATTGAACTGAAGAAATTCAGTGGCGATTACAAATCTTTCACTTCATTTATTGATCATTTCAATTCGTTAGTTCATAATAATGAATCATTATCTGAGGTGGAAAAATTCAATTATCTGATTTCGTCATTACAAGGCCAACCCTTAACGATAGTTCGCACTTTGCTGCTCACCTCAGATAATTATAACATTGCTTATGCTACATTAATAGAACGATATTCAAATAAAAGATTGTGTGCACAGGCTCATTGGACAGAAATCGAGGGAACTGCAAAGATTGATTCCGAAAATTCAATTTCACTTCGAAAACTGTTGGACACATTTAGTGAAAATTTAGCCGCTCTCAAATCTCTGAAATTTCCTACCGATCAATGGGACTTCATAATGGTCATGATGCTTTTAAAACGACTTGATAATGCAACCGTTACGCGATTTGAAATGGAGCATCGTTCGTCAGATGTACCTAGTTACAAAAAACTTGTAGATTTTTTGAATGATCAGTGCATTGTTCTGGATACTTTGAAAATTTCTAGTTGCACTTCAGATAAGCGGTCTGTTCCAATGTCGCCAAAACCAAATACTTCAATCAGTCGCACCACATCATTCTTTGCTAACAAGTCACCTGCATCTACTTGTGTGTTTTGCAAAGAAAATCACTCCTTATATACTTGTCAGGCTTTTGCTAGTAAAACACCCTCTGAAAGATATTCCTTTTGTAAAAGCATACGCCTCTGCTTCAATTGCTTAAGTAACTCACATGATCTAAGATCCTGTAAATCTACTTACTCGTGTAAATCCTGTTTCTCCAGGACTCATCACACATTGCTTCATCAAGATAAACCTTCATCCTCAAGTGGAACCACGAGTGTTCCTGTCTCAGATTCTCCTGCCGGAAGTAGTACTAATAGTACTTTTGCCGCCTCCGGTATAGTTGCAAATTCCCACAGTGTTTTATTAGCCACCGCTTATATTGATGTTCTAAATAACCAAGGATCCTATCAACCCCTTCGCTGCTTGTTGGACTCAGGAAGTATGAGCTCATTTATTTCTCAAAAGGCTGCAAGTAAACTGGGATTACCGAAGTCATCATTTTCAGTTGAGGTCAAAGGGCTAGAGTCCATGAAATCGTCAATTAGTAATGGTTGCGTAACCTTCTCCTTCAAACCTCTCAATAAACCCGCCCCCCTATATCACACTGACGCAATAATTTTAAACAAAATTTGCGATGATTTACCCGAATGTAATGTTCCGTATAAATCTTGGCAACATATTTCTAATTTGCAACTTGCGGATCCTCAGTTTTATAGTCCAGGAAAAATTGATATTTTACTGGGAGCCGATGTGTTTTCTAAAATTTTATTGAACGGTCGAATTGCAGGAAATTCACACGAACCAGATGCCATCAACACTGTATTCGGTTACATCTTGATGGGAAAAACTAACATTTCACGTGAGGTGGCGATATCGTCATTTCTTTGTAATTTTCCCTCATCTGATATGGAAGATACTTTGACCCGATTTTGTGAGACTGAAAATGTTCCAAATGCTTTATCATCTAGTCCAGATGATGTCAATTGTGAAAAAATATTTTCCGAAACAATAACGCGTGATCCCCATGGCCGCTATATTGTGTCACTTCCACTGAAAGGTAATGACCTGAAATTCCCAGGAATTCGTGATCTAGCACTAAATAGATTTTTTTCGTTAGAGCGCCGTCTGCTGAAAAATCCTGAATTATATTTACAATATTCCAACTTCATGAGAGAATATTTAGACCTTAACCATATGGAATTAGTCTCCAGTCATGACTCACCTCCAAGCTCGTACTATATTCCCATTATTGTGTGCTCAAGCCGCATAGTACTACCACTAAATTAAGAGTGGTATTCAATGCATCTGCAAAATTGCCAAATCAGACATCACTAAATGATCATTTATATATCGGAGAGAAACTGCAGCAGGATATTGTTGCAATTCTCCTCAACTTTCGATTGAATCCTTACGTTCTATGTGCAGACATCAAACAAATGTACAGGATGATATTGCTTCATCCTACCCACCGCGATTTTCAGAGAATTATTTGGCGATTTTCTTCAGCTCATCCAGTCCAGGATTATCGTTTACGAACCCTCACGTATGGAACCAATTGTGCACCCTATCTAGCCCTTCGGACCTTGAAACAGCTTGCTGACGATGAGGGTAGGGCATTTCCGCTTGCCTCCCATGCTATTCGCAATTTCTGTTACATTGATGATTTTGTATTATCCTGCCCTACTCTCGAAAATGCCCAAACACTCATGACTGAGCTTACTGCCCTAATGACCCGAGGGGGATTCGAGCTGAGAAAATGGTCAAGTAACGAACCATCTCTGTTATCTACTTTGCCCGTTTCCTATTTGTCACACGATCCGCTTGTATTTAACTCCGACTCGCAAGACACGTGCTTGAAAATATTGGGTTTAAGGTGGAACCCCCTTCTTGATTGTTTCTCTTTTTGTGTCAATCCTCTCAAAAATCGATGTGTTACAAAACGCACCTTATTATCTGAATTGGCGCGGATCTATGATCCAATTGGATTTATTTCTCCGATTACCTTCTTTTGCAAACATCTCATTCAAAAGCTCTGGTTATCAGGACTTGGATGGGATGATAAACCTGATACCGAGATTGTAAGCATTTGGGCTAAGTTTCAATCAGAGTTATCGTTGCTTTCTAATTTGAAAATTCCTCGAAATTTCTTCAACTTCTCTGCCGTCAACTATGAACTTCATGGTTTCAGTGATGCTAGTGAAAAGGGTTATGCTTGCGTGGTGTATTTTCGTACGTGTGATGAAAATAACTGTATATCGACCAGTTTCGTTTCTGCAAAATCCAAAGTCGCCCCTACTAAAACAATGACCATTCCTCGACTTGAATTGTGCGGTGCTGTGATTTTAACCAAGCTCATGTCTTACGTAATTCGAACCTTTTCTAATCAATTTACCTTTTCAAGAATCTGTGCATGGTCAGATTCTCAGATCACCTTGCATTGGATAAAAGGTCATCCCCATCGATGGCCTACTTTTGTTTCCAACCGAGTCTCGTTCATACAAGAAAACATTTCACCGTCTTCTTGGTCTTATGTAGATTCGGCCAACAATCCCGCAGATATTGCATCCAGAGGAGTCCTCCCCTCGGCACTGATCTCTCACTCTATGTGGCTTGAGGGCCCTCCATTTCTACGAGAAAACGAGAGCTTGTGGCCAGTGGCACCTTTATTTCCATTTACAGTTCCGTTTGCGGAGGAAACAAAAACTGTACTTATTGCCTCACTTTCTCATAGCTTCATTGAAGACATACTCACAAATCATTCATGCTTTCGAACGATACAGAATGTGGTGGCTTATATTTTACGATTTATTTGCAATGTCAGGAAAGCTCCTGAACGATTTGGTGGTATACTTAAGAATACTGAACTTCACAGGTCACTAATAGCTTTAGTCAAGCACACGCGACAAACTTATTTCAAAGACGAAATCAACGGCAGAGGGTTCTCGAAACCACTTAAAAAATTACAAATTTTTATCGATGACGAGGGCATCCTCAGAGTTGGCGGACGCTTGAAGCATGCTTCTTTATCTTATTCGGCTAAATATCCTATTTTGTTGCCCCGCCAAGCTCGCCTAACAAGGCTACTAATCCAACATTTTCATGAAAAGTTTTTCCACTCCGGTTTTCGTGCAACTCACTTCTTACTTTCCCAACAGTTTTGGATTTTATCTCCAAAGAGGGCAATCAGTGCTGTTCTTTCAAAATGCTTGAGATGCTGGAAAACCAATCCACGTAATTTTCAACCCCCTATGGGTAATCTACCAATTTCCCGCATTTCCCAGGTAAAGCCATTTTCGCGTTGTGGAGTAGACTTTGGCGGACCATTTTTCATAACATTCACTCGACATCGCGCTGTACGAACCAGCAAAGCCTATCTCTGCATTTTTGTCTGCTTTGCCACAAAAGCTGTACATCTCGAACTAGCAAGTGACTTGTCCTCTGAGGTATTCTTAGCCGCCTTACAGCGGTTTATTGCGCGTCGTGGTCGTGTTTCACATATCCACAGTGATTGTGGTACGAACTTTCTGGGTGCAAATCGTGAACTCCTTAAATTAATGGAGAATGCCGCGAGTCATGAAAAAATTACATTCCATCCAACTCCCGCCAGTGCTCCACACTTCAATGGTTTATGCGAAGCTGGAGTCAAATCCGTCAAGACACATTTGTCACGTGTCGTTGGCCAGCAAATTTTAACATATGAAGAATTTTATACAGTGTCAACTTTGATAGAATCGATTTTAAATTCGAGGCCACTCACCGCCATGAGTGCAGACGTCGAAGATATTAACGCCCTTACGCCTGGTCATTTCTTGACTTTGGAGCCGTTGTCCGCTTTGCCATTTCCAGATTTTACGTCGATTCCTCTCAATCGTTTATCACGATGGCAAATGATGCAACGCCTCCACCAAGATTTTTGGCGCCGATGGCACCAAGAGTATTTGCATACGTTGCAACAGCGAGGCAAATGGTTGGACCCCGGTGTGTCTCCAAATATCGGATCACTTGTTCTTATCAAGACTGATAATGTTCCTCCCTGTTAGTGGTCTCTGGGACGAATAGTTCAGTTACATTTGGGCGATGATCAGGTGGCTCGAGTGGCAACGGTAAGAACTGCAACAGGAAACTTGAAGCGTCCGTTGGTCAAGCTGTGTCCACTGCCCGACAGTGACAATGATTAATGTTATTTTCTACCTGTTGTGCTCTATATATCTGTGCTGTGTTACTGTATCAGAATTTTTTTTTTCTTTTCAATGGGCAATGCCTTTTCGCCGGGGAGAAAATGTTGCGGAACGGCAATATCTTTATCAGAACATATTGTAGCGTTTAGATTTTCTGAATATAGTTTTGGTTTTGATTTTCATACAGGTCTTGGAAATATTCAGGTAAATAAATCATCAATTATGTACATATTCACAGAGAACACTCAGTCAGATTAATGATGCAAATACCTGGTATAGTTAACACTTTTAATTGCAGTTGATTCATATCACACACCTTTTATTTTGGAAATTTATCATCAATTTTCTTAGCATCCTCTCTGATATCAGTACACCTGTAGGATGTGATGATCCAAGCTGAGGCTTTTTTTTCTGATCCAAATAAACAGGTTCTGATATTGAAAGGGGTCAATGCCGAAAGACAGGTTGATAAGTGAAAGTTCTTTTAGCCTGAAATCAAAAGGTTAATTAGTTTTTTTTGGGGACTTATAAGAAAACAATCGCTTACCTGTAGTGTTCTCCAACTAGGATGAATGGATTTGCTTGACTATTTCAGGGATCATTAGGTTGACTGTTCCCTTAGGACGTGTCCCTTTTGAAGAAGAGGTTTATTAATTTTCTAGGATTTTCATTGTTGTTAAGAATGAGCTCACTTGACACCTTTGACATTTTTGATGTTTTTTCTCCAGGACGTCATTGTCAGTTTGACACACTTCACAGTCGCATGTCTTGTCAGCAATTGTTACTGCCGCTGGCTTGGACGACTATGGAGGATGGCTCACGACAGTGTTTCGTCGACGAGTTTTGAAGCAGCCCGTGGTTCGTCGAAGAGTTTTTCAAACAGCCATTGGTTTAACCCATGTGAAAAATAATTTCTCCTGTGTGTGACCTTCTACGTATTGTGTTGGCAAAAATGGTACCAGGGATTTTTGGATGAAGTTGGGGAAAAAGGAGGGGTTTTGGAGTTGGAAAAACTTCCGGCCCTGTGGCTTTTCTCAGCGGCCATGATAGAAGAAGGCTGAAGGTTTTGTTGGTCCGGCAGTAAGCACTATAAATTTGGCTTTTTAGTCAAACCCATTTTGGGGATTTGTATTTTCGAGTGTTTTACAAGCTCTAAGGCCAATAGCCAAGTCATTTTTGTGTAATCGTTGAGAGATTGTATGTTGCCACCTGGGAGCCCTACAGCATGGCCCCCCAATTTTTTGGTGCTGGTTCGACCCTTCGCAGAAGGTAAGCAGTTTAAACTGGCATGATTTTATTTTCTGAATTGGTATGTCTCGCCATTCTGGCTGTATTTTTTCTTTTTGTGATCCACGTGGTAGGAGATGTACAGGATGTTAAGTGAGCCTATTTTTTTCAATAGGGTCGTAGGAGACCATATTACTCGGTAGAGATCGTAGGGTCGTGAAACGACCGGATGGAGGCTGTTTGTGTCTAGTTTCCATTGAGGACACCACCTTTCCCTCGTCAAGATCTCCCATAGGACGATCTTACCATCTTGTTCGGGGATTTTGACCAGTGGAGACCAGGAGTACTCTGGACTCCAGGCGCAGCACCGTATGCTGAGCTGCTGAGCTATACTTCGTTGTAACGCCAGGAGGAATACCAGGAGGAGAGACAGCGGAGCTTAGCCCACCAGTTCAGCGGAGGGCCACCTTTTCGTTTGTGTTCGTCGCAGTGACCTATGCTGCTCACCTTTGCACCCAGTGGACTGTGATCGGGGTGATCTTTATCACTGGAGAGGACCACGCCAGGTTTTTATGAAAAACTGAATTTTTCACCTGTTTTCATGTTTAGTTTTTTATAAATTTCATCATTCACCATCATATGAAAATGAAGGCTTTTGTGAGGCTTTCCCATGGTACTATGTGACAGCGGTTGTCATTTTTCATATTTCTTTTTACACCATATCAAACTGAATTTTTATACTATCCCGTGTTACTGTTGGATTATGATGATTTCTTGTCTCATTTCTTATTTGAGTATTGAGTAATTATCTTAGTGTATTAATTGCAAGTTCTAAGGCCTCTACAGCGATTGACATGTGCCTTGTCCATTTGGGTGTAATAAATAGGTTTTGAAGATATTTTTGGTTTCATTCATGTACTTGTCTGTCCCAGCAATCTAAGAGAATTTTTTATACATATTTAGGTGTAAATATTTGGCTTTCTCAGTTTCCCAAGTATTATCAACTTTTCAAATAAATTGAGTGGCGCCCTTAAAAAAAACTTGAATTGATGGGCATTTAATTCTAACGCGAATTCACTTATCTGTTCTCCGATGAAAAGCTGCCGTCTGCATACATGTAACTTATTTTCTTATATTCTGTAGTAATTATTTGGAGGTTGAGAAAAGTAGGCTACATAAATGGCGCCCAACGTGGGGCACCCGAAAATCTGGAAATTCAAGTTTTTATCAAAATTGAATTCAAAATTTCAAAATTAATTTTCCTTAGATTGTTGTCTGGACATTTATATGAATGAAATATTTTCCAATTTTACAGGGGATGAGAGGTATAGGCACTTTAGCGGAAATATATAGACAGGAAGGTTTTCCACAGAGAAAAAATAGACTTTCTTATCCTGATTTAGTTTTTGCCTGTCTATCATTGTGTTTGAGAGCACTGCAGGTGGCAATTGTTTTTGTTTTTGTCTGTAATAATTGCGTATTTGGGAGTTAAATAGTTGCAATTTGGGATTTTTTCATTTTTTAGATAAATTTGCAACGTTGCCAAGTTCGAAAAATTTCCAACTTTTGACAGATTTCTCTTTTGTGAAATATTTTGCAGAGATTAGTGTTTTCTGCTTGACATAATTTTTGTGATTGCACATTTTTTTATATTTCATTTGTTCTTTTTGTGAAGCATAAGTCAACATGGAGTCACTCAAAGTTAAACATTTGCTAATTGGAGAAATCAACTATGAGTTGAGGATTAGAGGTGTTATTTCAGACAGGAATATGGATGACAAAAGAAAGACTTTGGGACGTTTGTTTGCTAAAGAGTTACAACAGGGTCAAGATGTTCTTAACCTAGTAGATCCGTCATTTAATTTTGCAGTTGATAAAGTAGAGATTGAAAACACATTAGCATCGATAACAACTTTGATTAGTGATTTTGAAGGTCCATCTTCAGACTCTACATTTAAAAGAGCTTTGTCTAGATTGAGTCATGTTACTCTGAGAATCCAAAGAATTCCTCTGAATAATGCAGATGCAGATTATGCAGCAAAGTTGTCTTTTAAAAATGAGTCATATGCTACTGCTTTATTATTAGATGCGGACTTGCATGAGAAAGTTGTAGAACCAGAGCCTGTACAGAATAACATGCCACTGATGAATTCTAGTGTAAACCCTGGAGTTAGTATGGCACAAAATCATTCTTTCTCACCTTTTTTGAAGTCTACCCCTGTTTACAAATAAGGAGTACAATTTGATGGAGACCCCAAAAATCTTCTGTCATTCATAGAACGGATTGATGAACTTGCACAGTCTAGGTATATTTCCAAAACAGAACTATTTGAATCGGCTAGTGACCTTTTCACTGGAAAAGCCACTTTTTGGTTTCGTTACATCAAAACTCAAGTCAATGATTGGGATTCATTGGTTTTGAAGCTTAAGAAAGATTTTTTGGTAGCAGATTTTGATGATGAGATTTGGCAGCAAATTAAAAGTAGGAAACAGAATAATTCTGAGCCAGTTGTCATTTACATTGCCTGTATGGAGGCTCTTTTCAATAGACTCAGTCATGGAGCAGCTGAGGTAACCAAAGTAAAATATATTAAGTTGGGATTAAAATCTGATTATCGACGTAGACTAGCTCTCAGTGATATTGATTCCGTTTCAATGCTTGGAACGTTATGCAAAAAATTAGAAGAAGCAGATTCGCTAGGCGCTATTTCAAATTCCAATCTTAATAATAGATCAGTATCCATGGTAAATGACCCTGAAATTGCTTTTGTTGCCAAAGATCAGTCAGAAAGATTGCCTTCCAATCGAAATAAAAATTTCGGTGATAGAAATCAGAAAAATAAATCCAGGAATGCCCCTAGTACCTCAACTAACACTTCTTCTCCTTCGACTTCAAGTAGTAAATCTCCAGTTATTTGTTGGAAATGTGGTTTAGCAAACCACACGTTTCGTGTTTGCAGATCTGGTATTAAGAAACAATTCTGCTTTAAATGTGGTACACCAGATGTTATGTTAAAAGATTGCGACAAGTGTAGACAGGGAAACCTGTAAAGGAGAATTTTGATGAAGGCTCTCAATCTTCTCCAAATATTTTAGGAGCCAATAATATTTTAATAGAGTCAGATGAAATAAAGGAGGAAGATTTTCAAAACTTTGTAGCTCCTCTTTTAATTAAAAATGGTAACGATAACAGGCCTTATGTTAAAATCAAACTTTTTGATAAAGATGTCATTGCACTTTTGGACAGTGGTGCCAATATGTCAGTCATAGGTCAGGGAGGTTTAACGACAATAAAAAATCTTGATTTAATAATCAGAAGCCCTCACCTGAACCATGTTTTTACTGCAGATGGTGCCCATCAAAATGTTGAAGGAGTTGTCGATTTACCTATAAATATTAGTGGAAAATTTCAGATCATTCCTGCACTTGTTGTACCTTCCCTGTCACAATCTTTTATACTAGGCAGTGATTTCTGTAGTAAGTTTGGTGTAACCATAGATTTTCATGATCTTAGTTGGGACATTAAGTGTCGAGTTTCAGATGAAACTGTCGACATTGTTGCCAATTCTCCAGAATTGTGTAGTATCTCCGAATTGAATGTTGATGATGAGCTTACAGCAGAACAAAGAGAGCAAATGAAAAGTCTTATCAACTCTTTTGGTGAAATTAGTAGTGATGTTCGTTTAGGTCGTACTGACAAAATTACTCTTGAAATAGATACTGGCGACTCGAAGCCCTTTAAGCAGAGGCAATATTCAATGTCTCCATACATGTTGAAGATCTTAAATGAAGAATTAGATGATATGATTAAATTAGGTGTCGTCGAACCATCACATAGCCCTTGGAATAGTCCGGTGTTACTTGTCAAAAAATCCTCTGGTGAATATAGGTTTTGTTTTGATGGGCGTAGGCTAAATGAACTTACCAAACATGATAGCTACCCACTTCCACGTATCGATAGGATACTTACTTTATTACGAAATGCAAGATACATTTCAAGCATTGATTTAAGAAAAGCATTTTGGCAAGTGCCGTTAACACCATCTTCTAAGGAGAAAACAGCTTTCAGTGTACCTGGTCGAGGTTTATACCATTTTAACGTTATGCCTTTTGGTTTGTGTAACAGTGCACAGACACAACAAAGGTTATGTGATGCATTGTTCGGTCCCAAGTTTGAACCGAATTTATTCACTTATCTGGATGACATCATTATCATCTCTTCTACGTTTGAAGAACATATGAAACTTTTATCATAAGTAAAGAGTATTTTGCAGGATGCGAATCTAACTATCAACTTAAAGAAGTGTGAATTTTTCAAGACATCTCTTCGATATTTAGGCTTTGTCATTGATAGAGAAGGTATTAGAACCGACCCAGAGAAGGTTTCGGTTATGGTCAATTATGCACGTCCTATTACCAGCACAGAAATTAAGCGTTTCATGGGTTTATGTTCCTGGTATAGGAGATTTATTGAGAATTTTTCCACTTTAATTGCCCCTATCAGTGCTTTGTTGAAGGGTAAAGGGAAAAAACAACCCATTGAATGGACTTCTGAAGCTGAGGCATCTTTTATTGCTATCAAGAATGCTCTTGTGTCAGCACCTATTCTGTGTCCTCCTGATTTTGCTCAGCCTTTTACCATCCAGTGCGATGCAAGTGATGTAGGCATAGGTGGGGTGTTGACCCAAGAAATTCAGGGTGTTGAAAGAGTCATAGCATATGCTTCAAGAACATTATCGAGAGCAGAACGAAATTATAGCGTGACAGAGAGAGAATTACTTAGTCTCATATTTTTAATTGACAAATTTCGTCCATATATAGAAGGCACTGTTTTCAATGTAATCACTGATCACCATAGCCTCCTTTGGCTAAATAACCTTAAAGATCCTTCAGGAAGATTAGCTAGATGGTCCGTCAAGTTACGGCAGCATACTTTTCAGCTACGTCATTTAAAAGGCATTCATAATGTAGTACCTGATTTTCTCTCAAGGATACCTCCTGGTGAAAATAGTCTAGAAATAAATTTAATTGATGTCAGGCCTGTTGACACAGACAAGTGGTACTTCTCTCTACGCAATAAGATCCTTCGAGACCCTGATGCATATGCACATTTCAAGGTTGAGGATGACCAAATTTTCAAGTATGTTCCTTCTGAAATACCTATCAAGTCGAATATTATTGAATGGAAAATTATAGTTCCTAATTCTCAAAGAATTGCAGTTATAAAAGATTCACATGATCCTTCTGTATGTAGTCATTTTGGTTTTTTCAAAACACTATCTAGAGTACAACAACACTACTACTGGCCCAAAATGAGATGTGATATTCTAAGATATGTTAAATCATGCAAGGTTTGTCAGTCACAAAAATTATCAAACACTCCTCGTATGGGACTTATGGGAGCTGAGCGTACAGTCAAATTCCCTTTTCAGACTATTGCAGTAGACATTATGGGACCTTTCCCTAGATCTTCTAAAGGCTTTACTTACTTATTGGTAGTCTCAGATTTCTTTACAAAATATACATTATTGTGTCCTATGCGTGATGCGAAAGCACCTAGTGTCATCAAATTCATGGAAAACCAAGTATTTTTAGTATTCGGGGTACCACAATTTATAGTTTGTGATAATGGTCAGCAATTCGCTGGTAAACTGTTTAAAAAGTTAGCTGATACCTACAAGGTACAAAAAATATGGTACACCCCTCGTTACTCGGCGCAATGTAATTTTGTAGAAAGAACGAATAAGACAATAGGTCAAGCAATTAGGAGTTATGTAATAGATCATAAAGATTGGGATAAAGAATTATTTAGGATTCAGCAAGCTATTAACACATCTATACACGAAGTCACCCTGTATAGTCCAGCATTTTTGACATTCGGTCGTAATGTACCTCTTTCTGGTGAATATTATGGCAATCTTCCTAGCACCCAAGATATTGAACTTTTACCTGACAGCAGGGATAGTTATGTTCAGAATATCAGTGGTCTTTGTGATGTCTATAAGACAGTTCAGGAGAGATTACATAAGGCTTACCAGAGGAATGCATCTACTTACAATCTTAGAAAGAGAGATCATGTATTTAATGAAGGCGATAAAGTCTGGAGAAGAAACAAAATTCTTTCAGATGCTTCAGTTAAATTTAGTGCCAAGTTAGCCCCCACTTTGTGTTATGTACAGTGAGAAAGCGGATATCTCGCTTAGTTTATTCTTTGGATAATGTCGATGGATCTCCTGGTGGAGAATGGCATATCAAAGATTTAAAACAGTATTTTGGATCCAATTCAGATGTCTCAGTGGGGTAGATAATCTATTGGATAGATATTTTTGCTTGAACCATAGTTATTTTGATTTGTATACCTATTGAATAGGTTTGGTTTTAGGTAAAAATTAGTTTTTGGAATTTTTCAAGATGAAAGTTCAATTTTTTTGGTGCGTTATGGCACAAATAATTTTAGAGACTACTGTCATGTAGTAAAGTATGGTTCCGTTGTAACCTAGATTAAGGATACATGGTGTATTCCTTGAAAGTATGCATACTGGACACTGGTGTTTATCTTTTTTTATTTTTTTGATGATCCAAGAGGTCTGATCAACCTGAGCATCATTATTTCCCTGATGTAAATATTCAATTTTCTGGATAGGTTATTTTGTAAATATTTTTTTGTAGTTTTGATGAAAAAGGATTTGACTTTACCAATTATGACATTTCATGATTATGACTTTCCCCTAATATAGACTTACCAATTTTGACTTCCATTGAGGAACGTTTAGTACACGCAGTTACTATTTAATCCAAAGTAATCATAAACTAGTTACTACTCAGTATTTGTAGTTCAAAACCCTTATAAAAAAATGTGTCAACAAGTTGCCAATTTTTTCTCTTAGGAGAGGGGTAGATGTAGCGTTTAGATTTTCTGAATATAGTTTTGGTTTTGATTTTCATACAGGTCTTGGAAATATTCAGGTAAATAAATCATCAATTATGTACAGTGATGCTCAAATTAAAAGTAACGACTCTTGGTCGAATTGAAATATTTTTGTCTATGCACATGTACTATTCATTGCCTAGGAACGAACCGTTTCCCTCATTAGCATTTTATGACCTGGTTCGCGCTGTAAAGGTATTAGAGGGTATACCCAGCGGTATACCTAGAGGTGTTATAATAATAATTATTCGAACGTGAAAAATAACAATGACAGAGTTCTTCTTTGGCAACTACAATGAAATAAATAGGAATTTATCTGGACTGCTTCACTTTGATTCAGTTTTGTTGAGAACGATATAATATAATTAATTATAACTAGAATCCAATCTTGGAATGAAGAGATTTAATTTCAAACTATACAGGGTGTAATTCAATTTATGGCTAAAAATATAGGACATGGTTCCTCAGCTCATTTTGAGAAGAAAAGTTGATATGAACATATGCCCTAAACCTCTCAACTTCCGAGCTATAGGGTGTTGGAATTTTTATGAAAGTAGGCATTTTCTTATGATAACTTCGACATACTATTCTAGATATTCTCATGAAATTTGACATGCACCAACTGAAACAATGTGGTGTAGTTTGTAGGTAAGATGTGTTTTGTCTAATTTTTATTGAAGTGAAGTCGTTGATTGAATTTGCCAAAATGGTTTCATCATTTTCAAATATGTAACTCAAATCATTGCAAAAGGAATGAGAATTGCATTTATTTTTTAGAAAAATCTCCAGTATTTACATCCCATACGGACACGAACTGGCCATCAGTGCTTAGTAGGTGCATGTCAAATTTTATGAGAATATCTAGAACAGTATCAAAGTTACTATAAGAAATTTTTTTTCTTAAAATTTCAACACCCTATTGCTTTAAAGTTAAGAGGTTCAGGGCATATATTATGTTCATATGAACTTTTCTCAAAATGTCTACATCCTATATTTCTAACCATCAATTGAATTACACTTTGTATAACCAGGAGAAAAAGATCGATAAAATTGTAATGAAACAATAAAGATATAGTACTGAATTTTATGATTTCACGTTCATTCAGGTAACCCATTCATTTTCAATATTATGCTGAGTTGAATAAAACTCTGAAAATTTTTGGGTAAATCCGAGGATGAATCTGGCATATAGCGCACTTACGAATACGGAAAGAAAACAGAATTCCCTTATTTCCAATAGAACACCACTTTTTTTTTTTCATTATTCATTCTACATATCACTCTGATATAAACCATAAAATATATAAGGTAATTCATTACTATTTTCAACTGTTTCAGAGTAATAACGATTTTTGAGAATATTTCTGAAAATGATTTTCTTTCAAACTGAAACACTGAAACTCTTGATTTCTTACAAAGGAGAACTGGTTCACATAAAATGCTCTTTCGAGTGGAAATATGAATTTCATAAACAAGGATATCCACAGTGTGATTATTATCAGCATGCAGATCATAGATTTCAAAACCATAATAACATTTTATACTGTTGAATATATAAGCACAAAGAAATATCGATAAGTGGAAAACTTCTATAGTTATTTCACCCGGCTATAATTATAAGGTATTATTTTTTGATCATGAAGGATTTAATAAATTTATTTATTTATATTGAAAAAAAAGTCAAAAATACACATCAAACATTTTGGTATTTAACAGTGCACTGCATGTTATGTTCTGTGACCACGTGCTATATATACAGTGTGTCCACTTTAAGAACTTTACCACCGCCTGTAAAATCCATATTATCTTATCTGATCGATTTCGAAAAACTTTTTTTTTGTATAGGTATTTGAAATATCCATCAAACAAAAAAAGTGATTTAATTCTTGGACTGTTATCGTGGCCATCAACTGCGACCAATTTTATTGACCCATATTTCGTAAATTACTATTGGGGATTTTATTTTTTCACTAAAACTAATGATAGATTCTGGACCTAGATCACTCAATGTAACCCTGTACCGATTTTCATCATCATAAAACAAAGAGTGTCCGAAAAATCGGATTAATAGATATATTTTTTGTATACTTGATCAGAAAATGTAGTACTGTGGTATGTTTGGGAAGAACTAATGTCAAATGGATATTTAGGACTACTTCGAACATATCAGCCCCGATTATTATCATTCAAATATACAATGTGTCTGAGAAAACAAAAAGGGTGGGTAGGCAATTTTTTCATCAACCAAAAAATAATAAACAAAAAAATTCGGACACCCTGTATTTTATGATGATGAAAATTAGTACAGGTATGTTCCGAGTGATCTTGAATGAGAATCCGTCATTATTTTCTAGGTATAGAATCATGCATCATGAAATATTGTCTACTTATTCGGTTCGGTTCAGTATCTGCTATGTCCTTTGAGATATCAAATTGATGACACAACACTGTTCTGAAGCAAAGAAATATTTTTGTGATTAACGGACATGGGAGACACTGAACTTTATCAAATCGATCAATAACCCTGTTTTTCAAATTTATCTGCACGATTTATCGAAGCTCAAGTATTATACTTTAAAAATAAAATTTCTGGAAGTAGGTAGATATTCGCGTTTCATGATAATTATGTGTATACCGTTTTCATATCGCACATGCTGATGAGAATTATTAGTTCTTATATCAAAAATAGGTATTCAGAGAAAAATAACTCTTAAAAACGATTAAGAAATATGATTTCATGGGAAAAATAATTGGAGGATATACTAACGACAAACTTCAATTTAAAAAAAAATTAATTATACCGATGCCGCTTTATTCAAGAAGTACTTCAACTATATCTATCAATCCATAGAATCAACTAGAATCAAACAGTGAATAACCATGAGTCAGCTTCATCAGATGAAGCATAGAATATTACTCTAGCGATGTGAATATTAACCCCAAATCTTAGAAATATTCAGATATCTGACTATCTCGTACCACAACTCACCATAAGAAATGAGTGATTGAAACAGCGGGCGGTTGGAATAGATATTAGTCTGGGTGCATAAACTGAAATTTTAAAGGGATTTTCACAGAAGTCGTTACTTTTAATTTGAGCCCCACTGTACATATTCACAGAGAACACTCAGTCAGATTAATGATGCAAATACCTGGTATAGTATTTTGGTTTTGATTTTCATACAGGTCTTGGAAATATTCAGGTAAATAAATCATCAATTATGTACATATTCACAGAGAACACTCAGTCAGATTAATGATGCAAATACCTGGTATAGTTAACACTTTTAATTGCAGTTGATTCATATCACACACCTTTTATTTTGGAAATTTATCATCAATTTTCTTAGCATCCTCTCTGATATCAGTACACCTGTAGGATGTGATGATCCAAGCTGAGGCTTCTTTTTCTGATCCAAATAAACAGGTTCTGATATTGAAAGGGGTCAATGCCGAAAGACAGGTTGATAAGTGAAAGTTCTTTTAGCCTGAAATCAAAAGGTTAATTAGTTTTTTGGGGACTTATAAGAAAACAATCGCTTACCTGTAGTGTTCTCCAACTAGGATGAATGGATTTGCTTGACTATTTCAGGGATCATTAGGTTGACTGTTCCCTTAGGACGTGTCCCTTTTGAAGAAGAGGTTTATTAATTTTCTAGGATTTTCATTGTTGTTAAGAATGAGCTCACTTGACACCTTTGACATTTTTGATGTTTTTTCTCCAGGACGTCATTGTCAGTTTGACACACTTCACAGTCGCATGTCTTGTCAGCAATTGTTACTGCCGCTGGCTTGGACGACTATGGAGGATGGCTCACGACAGTGTTTCGTCGACGAGTTTTGAAACAGCCCGTGGTTCGTCGGAGAGTTTTTCAAACAGCCATTGGTTTAACCCATGTGAAAAATAATTTCTCCTGTGTGTGACCTTCTACGTATTGTGTTGGCAAAAATGGTACCAGGGATTTTTGGATGAGGTTAGGGAAAAAGGAGGGGTTTTGGAGTTGGAAAAACTTCCGGCCTTGTGGCTTTTCTCAGCGGCCATGATAGAAGAAGGCTGAAGGTTTTGTTGGTCCGGCAGTAAGCACTATAAATTTGGCTTTTTAGTCAAACCCATTTTGGGGATTTGTATTTTCGAGTGTTTTACAAGCTCTAAGGCCAATAGCCAAGTCATTTTTGTGTAATCATTGAGAGATTGTCCGTTGCCACCTGGGAGCCCTACAGCATGGCCCCCCAATTTTTTGGTGCTGGTTCGACCCTTCGCAGAAGGTAAGCAGTTTAAACTGGCATGATTTTATTTTCTGAATTGGTATGTCTCGCCATTCTGGCTGTATTTTTTCTTTTTAAGTGAGCCTATTTTTTTCAATAGGGTCGTAGGAGACCATATTACTCGGTAGAGATCGTAGGGTCGTGAAACGACCGGATGGAGGCTGTTTGTGTCTAGTTTCCATTGAGGACACCACCTTTCCCTCGTCAAGATCTCCCATAGGACGATCTTACCATCTTGTTCGGGGATTTTGACCAGTGGAGACCAGGAGTACTCTGGACTCCAGGCGCAGCACCGTATGCTGAGCTGCTGAGCTATACTTCGTTGTAACGCCAGGAGGAATACCAGGAGGAGAGACAGCGGAGCTTAGCCCACCAGTTCAGCGGAGGGCCACCTTTTCGTTTGTGTTCGTCGCAGTGACCTATGCTGCTCACCTTTGCACCCAGTGGACTGTGATCGGGGTGATCTGAATCACTGGAGAGGACCACGCCAGGTTTTTATGAAAAACTGAATTTTTCACCTGTTTTCATGTTCAGTTTTTTATAAATTTCATCATTCACCATCATATGAAAATGAAGGCTTTTGTGAAGCTTTCCCATGGTACCATGTGACAGCGGTTGTCATTTTTCATATTTCTTTTTACACCATATCAAACTGAATTTTTATACTATCCCGTGTTACTGTTGGATTATGATGATTTCTTGTCTCATTTCTTATTTGAGTTTTGAGTAATTATCTTAGTATATTAATTCATTTTACATAGCATTTCAGACCTTGTAATTTTTATACTATCCCGTTTTACTGGTGGATCATGATGATTTCTTGTCTCATTTCTTATTTGAGTATTGAGTAATTATCTTAGTGTATTAATTGCAAGTTCTGAGGCCTCTACAGCGATTGACATGTGCCTTGTCCATTTGGGTGTAATAAATAGGTTTTGAAGATATTTTTGGTTTCATTCATGTTTTTGTCTGTCCCAGCAATCTAAGAGAATTTTTTATACATATTTAGGTGTGAATATTTGGCTTTCTCAGTTTCCCAAGTATTATCAACTTTTCAAATAAATTGAGTGGCGCCCTTAAAAAAAACTTGAATTGATGGGCATTTAATTCTAACACGAATTCACTTATGTGTTCTCCGATGAAAAGCTGCCGTCTGCATACATGTAACTTATTTTCTTATATTCTGTAGTAATTATTTGGAGGTTGAGAAAAGTAGGCTACAATATATATTAATTTTTCATAAGTAGTTTATTCGAGAGTTTATTTTTACCGCGAAGAAACTGAGCCTCAAGGCGACCAAGATTATGCGTGTCCTTGGACGAGTTTTCGATCACATATACGAAAAGGTACCAGTAGTACCACTGGGTCTCGCGCTAAGTGCATATCGCTCGCAGCATATATTCGAGTGAAACTCAACCCTTCGCTCTGCCCGCTTCACCCTTAACCCGCTTAATTCGCTTAACCCGCCGTCGCTTCAGGTAAGGAAAGTTTGGATCGCTGGAAGGGCCCTTCAGAAGAAGATCAGCAGGATCACAATAAGGTAAGTCGTCTTGCCGGCTCACGCTGTATTTTTTATTTTTGAAGTGCTCTTTTGGCTCGCTTTGGCTTCACAGTTAAATCCACTGCCGTTCCCCTTCAATAGAGATGTAACAATAACAATTATTAGTTCAATGTAAATGAAAACCGTAGGTACCTAATTAATTTATTCCAAGAGAATCCCTATAGTCAGTAAGTTAGCTATATGTTATTGTTGGATACCAGCATTAGGTAGGTATTGGAATGGTAAAATTTTTTTTTTGTTTATTGAAACAAATTACAAAACAACGGGTAACTTATCAAATTCCATATAGAATATTGTTCATGAAACGAAAGTAAATAACAGGGCCATTTCTCTTATTCAATTCAAATTATAACTCGATAATTAGATATTTATTACCTTTGCATGTCCACCGAGATCACACCAGCAATACACTAAGGTACTGGCAAAGCATCCCTAAGGAAGAAATCACTGTTCAAACCCAATCAACCCCATCAGCGCCTCACAAGGGTAGCACAATGACGAGGAGTGGAAGAATCCTAAAATTTCGGCATTCAAGGAATGGTTGCCATAAAATTGTAATGGAAACAAGACTGCCAACAAACTAATGCCCATTTAGTTTGAAAATTCGACACTTCTACAGTAACCTGGTGAGCTTCGAGTATCTACAAGTCAAACACCGCACTTCGTAAACAAGGTCAAGTTCGCCATCCAACACCCGGCGTACATGAACCGAAAGTTTGCTGACCACAGGCATGTTATTGGAAACAATAACACTTCACACAAGAAAGAAGAAAACTGATAAAAAATTCAAACGATAGGACCAAAAAACTTCATCGTAATTTTTTATCAACCCAGTTAAAA
>OU896717.1:4542008-4593992 GCA_918026855.4 Phaedon cochleariae | reverse complement strand
TACCGAATAGCACTATTAAAAATATTATTAGGATCAAAATAGATTTGGGGCAAAATACCCTTTTTCCGCCCAGATTTCTACTTCTGTCACAACTATCGTTTGCGATCCGCAGTCGACCGTGATGAACGAAGCGACGTTGCCACTCTACATGAAAATAAGGAGATATCAAATAAAATGTATAATCGAGAAAATGTACATGGGGAAGAAGTTAACCCTGGTCTTGAATTTCAGAAAGATAATACAAAAACTTCAAAATGGACTCACCCAAGATTTCTACACATAAGCTCGAATAGCGTATAACTGAACACCTCACGGTTGGAAGTTATTTTACTGAAAAATCCTTTAGACCCTTCCTTCCACATCCTATCCTATTCCGCATCGCTACAATTTCGTGGTCTTCGAGGAGTCTCATGGGCCCCGCACAATAACGACCCGACATAAGAACCATATCATTCAGCTCAATGTTTGAGAAATGCATCGTCACATTCCAAGCAAATTGTCAGAAACAAAACTTCACATTCAGTGTTGTTCCTGGGTCTGATTTTTTCGTAATAGATTTTCTTGGAAAATGGTAACAGATTTGTATCAAAAGGTAATAGATCCTAAAAATCTGACATTTGACATTCTGAATGTCATTCTTGTAAAACCATATCGCACAAATTAGACAGAAATAGATTTTTTAGTAACAAAACATCATATTTTGGTGCTAACAGTAACAAAACATCATATTTTGGTGCTAACACCCAATAGTAATAGATCTATTACAAAAGTAATGACAAGGACCACACTGTTTACATTTACTAGTATCACGTTTTGACGTTTTCCAAAATAACATACATTCTCAGAACAACAAACTGCAAGAATTCAGATGACCATGAATTACTAATAGGCGACTTTTACGGACCAATCAGAAACAGCAAAGTAGTGCCTGCGTGGTTGCGATTCATCCTGATTGGGCACAGGTGATTGAGATTAATGTATTAGTGAGGAAGGATCATATCTTCAAATGAAACTAACATTTTCATAAAAAACTAATTTGGAAAAAAGATCTATTAGTTTAATTCAATGAAATGATACTCCTCACACTAATCTCACAAATCCAATCAGCTGTGTCCAATCAGGATGAATCGCAACCACGCAGGCGCTACTTTGCTGTTTCTGATTGGTCCGTAGAAATCGCCTATTAGTAATTCATGGTCATCTGAATTCTTGCGTCCGAAACTGTCAGAAGCATGCGCAGTTTCACAGAACTGTATGATTTTTGGGTTCTGTGGACTTGTGCATGCTTCTGACGGTTTTGGATTGTTTATTCTCTGAACGCGAACAATCCTAGTTAGAACTGTCAAAGGTCACAGCAAAGAGGAAATCTATGGTCACAGATACTACTGTTCTGAGAAATGATGTTGACAGATCATATGATAATAGTTTTTTTGTGTGTTTGTAAAATAATTGTAAACGTAAAATAAAAAATAAAATAATTGGATGTTGTGTCGTGATAATCGTGATAGGGTCGTGATTTTCAATGTGAGATTGCCAGGCCATAGTCGTCGCCATGTCGTCGTCGAGTCGTTTTCGATGGTTTAAGTGCGAATATGAACCAACAAGAACACAGGACGATATTAGTCTGGAATGGATTCGATATTAGTATTTGTTTGCTCTCGGGAGTTTTGCTGTTCGAGCAGGTATGAGAAAATCTACTAGGTGAGTCGATTTTCAACTTTGTGGAAGGAAGGGGGACGTTCTATCATTCCCCTCATGTTTCTATCCGTCTCTCGTGATCCATGGAGATAATCACCCCACAGTTCTCTCGGTGAACTTTAAAAAATAAGGCTCCTGTACATATTACATTCCTCAGATGAAGAATGTCCCTTTCTTCATCTGAGTTACATTCACCTCTATTAGTTTCCATAACCTATTTCAATTCATATTCATTCTGTGACAAATTTTTATCAGGATATTCGTCTCTGAAACAATCTGGCATCACTGTCTTGTTCTGACTTTAGTGAATGACGAATTGGAGAATCCCTGGGATTCCGCAGATTTCACTTGCTTCCCAGTGGCGTACTCGAATTTCGAAGCATTTTATGTTCAATTTTCAAAATGAAATTTCTCGTTAATGTGAAGACTTAGGAAAAATCTAATATTTTAGTAATTTTTGTTAGACTCTCTCATATATATGTCTTGAATATATGCACTCATTTTAAAATCAGCCTGTATATCGTCCATCTCTCGCTGAAACTCAAAGTATTCCGCACCTCGGCCAGTTTTTTTGTTATTGTCAATAATTGTCTTGTAGTTTCTCTCTGAAACTTTCCATCTGTTTTCACATTGAAGGGGTGTGAAGTGTATATTATGGATGTCCCTTAAAATACTAGATATTCTTTCCCACATTTTCTTAAGATTCTTCAGGTCAAAGCTGCCCACTTTATTCCTCCAAGTTTTATACAACCCTATCAGAAGAAGTGTGGAGTCTCTACTCCATCTTACATTCTCATCCTGCTCCTGTAGTCCCAGATAACACAGGATATCCTATGGATATCCATTTCATGTCCAATTTTGGTCGGGATCTCCCTGGATTTGAAATGGACATCCATAAGATATCCATATAAGGATTCGAAAAGGATATCCTTCAGTAGATTTCCTATGGATATCCATGAGATATCCATAACAATTATGAATGTGTTTAAAATGCAAATTTGATTCTGATAGCATCAATTTCTGAATTTTTTTCCATACTTGTTCACGAATTGAAGCATTTAAGGAATACCCGTATTTTTCGTTTTGTTTCGGGATTTGAAATGGACATCCATAAGATTCATTTTACTTGGTTCTTTGGGATTTTCTCTCCTCGTTTCTATAAAATAAAAGTATTCGTATTATTTCAATATATTTGTAGAGGGACAAATCAGATGATTTGCCCCAAAATGTCACTGCGTTTAACAAATTTTTCTATCAGGGAGTCTAAAAGAAAAATCCAGTAGCTTGTCAGTGACAATTTGTTTGAAAAATTTTTGAAGGAAAGAAATATAGATATATTGAAAAAATATCGAATTTGTACTTATCTTTGGACGTTTCGGGACCGATTCTGCTCCCGTTCTCAACATGTAAATGCAAATTATTTTTCTTTGAAAGTTGTGCTGCGTATAGTTTGACACTTTTCAGTGTCATACTGATGTTGGCATATGAATGAGTGATGTTAGTCTACAAATGAGTTACAGGATGTTTTCATTAATTGATCTTGAATCTACCATTTTCATGTTCAGTTTTCAGTAGTGGATACCATGTTCTATCAATATCAACTGAACAGGAAGCAATGCTATTGTCTCCGTTTAGAAGAATGCAAGCGGATTCCTTTATTTTTCTTTTTTGTTTGTTATCTTCCTTTCCTATGATTTTGATATTATTCCACTGTGCCATATGTTGTCCATCTTCAGTGAGGATATGTTCAGTTAGCTTCGATTTATCGATATGTCTTTTCTTGATATTGTACTTGTGTTCTTTTGTCCTTACTGAGAGAGGTCTCTTCGTTTCACCTGTATAATACTTTCCACAAACACAAGGTATACTATAAATACAATTTTTTGATGATTGTTCTTCATTTTTTGGCTTTGTTTGAGTTAGAATGGATCTCATTGTATTTTCAGTTTTGAACACAGTTTTCACTTGGAACTTATCACCAACACGTTTTATTTTTTCAGATATGCCGGGAATGTACGGTATTATATTCGTCGTTATTGATGGTTGTTTTTGTTGTGGTGTATTTTGTTTGTTTTCAATTTGTTGAATCGTTCTATCAATGAAGTTCCTTGGATATGAGTTGAGTTGAAGAACATCTCTGATGTGGTGGATTTCGTTATTGAAAATTTGTTGGTTAGATGATATTGATTTGGCTCGATCATGAAGTGATCTGATTATTCCTTTTTTGATAGCTTTTTGATGATTTGATTGAAAATTGAGGTATCTGTTAGTATGAGTCTTTTTACGATATACACTTGTTAAGAAAACATTGTTTGATTTTTTGATAAGAACATCTAAAAATGGTAACTGATTGTCAGATTCGATTTCCAAAGTGAACTTTATAGTAGGTTCTGCATTGTTTACATGATCTAGAAAATTATCTAGTTCTATAAGGGTATGTGGCCAAATTATGAAGATGTCATCTACGTATCTCCACCACGTTTTTGGTTGTTTTTCGTAATTTTTAATAACGTTTTCTTCGAAATTCTCCATAAATATATTGCTCAAAATTGGAGATAGTGGTGAGCCCATAGCCATGCCAAAACTCTGTTGATAAAACTCATCATCCAATTGAAAATATGTAGTTTTTAGGCATAATTCCAAAAATTCCAAAATTCCTTCGATACTCAGATTGGTTCTCTCAGTAAGAGTTTCATCATCTTCTAATTTATGTTTCACTATTTGTAAAGTTTTATCTATAGGAACATTTGTGAATAAACTCACTACATCAAAACTAACAAGAGTGTCATTTATATCCAATGTGATATCGTTCAATTTTTCTAAGAAATGAGGAGTATTTCTAATGAAACTCTCACTCTTACCTGATATAGGATTGATAATATTCAAAAGAAATCTTGCTAAATTTTGACATGGAGATCCAATTGAACTCACTATTGGTCTCAAAGGAATATTTGGTTTATGTATTTTTGGAAGTCCGTAAAAATGTGGAGGTTTGCTGTGATATATGGAGATGTTCTTCCTTTCCGCAAGTGTTAGTTGATTTTCGTGTTTCTTTATAGTGTTGCGTATCTTTCTCTCAATGTTCGCTGTAGGATCTTTATTTAATTTCGTGTAATTGCCATCGTTTATCAGTTGTTCAATTTTATTGTCGTATTCAATTTTGTCCATGATGACTGTAGCATTGCCTTTATCAGCTGGGAGTATTTTGATTGTGTTATCGTGTTTCAAGTTATTGAGTGACTGTTTCTCTATGTTACTAATGTTTTGTGTGATTTTGTGTTCTTTTTCAATGATGATTTTGTTTCTGATTCGGTACTCATTTGAAAATTCATCAGGAAGTCTTTGTGCAGTTTGTTCTATTGCTGTTATCAAATCTACTCTCGGAAAAACATTTGGAGTTATTGAAAAATTCATACCTTTTGATAATATTAATTTCTCTGTATCTGATAGTGATCTCGATGATAGATTTATAACAGTTTTGTCGAAGAAATGTTGTTGACGACTTCTCAATCTCAATTCATTTCGATGTTTCTCATTAATGAGGTTATTGAATTTTCTTATTTGAATCAATTTGTTCCTAGTCTTTTCTTTATTATAAGAATCATTCACACAAATGAAAATATGTGTCGAATCATCTTCATGTAAATCGTTATATATATTGTGTTCTAGTTGTGATATGATGTTCTTTATTCTTACCTTATTGTATTTGTGGAAACTTATTCTTTCCCTTACTAATGCCTTACTTGCTTTCAGAACTATCCATTCACTTCGTCTACTATAAAATGGTGCTTTTAAATGTAACCCTTTTGGTATCACTCCATTATCACGACATTTGCAAAGAAAAGTTAAATTATTTTCCGCGTGAGACAGTTTTATATAGAAATCTTCAAGCTTTCGGAACTGATGATTGATGTGAGGCCCATACCTATTTGTTAAATACTGTCTGTAGGTTAATCGAGGAGGTGTTACATTCATTTTACTTGGTTCTTTGGGATTTTCTCTCCTCGTTTCTATAAAATAAAAGTATTCGTATTATTTCAATATATTTGTAGAGGGACAAATCAGATGATTTGCCCCAAAATGTCACTGCGTTTAACAAATTTTTCTATCAGGGAGTCTAAAAGAAAAATCCAGTAGCTTGTCAGTGACAATTTGTTTGAAAAATTTTTGAAGGAAAGAAATATAGATATATTGAAAAAATATCGAATTTGTACTTATCTTTGGACGTTTCGGGACCGATTCTGCTCCCGTTCTCAACATGTAAATGCAAATTATTTTTCTTTGAAAGTTGTGCTGCGTATAGTTTGACACTTTTCAGTGTCATACTGATGTTGGCATATGAATGAGTGATGTTAGTCTACAAATGAGTTACAGGATGTTTTCATTAATTGATCTTGAATCTACCATTTTCATGTTCAGTTTTCAGTAGTGGATACCATGTTCTATCAATATCAACTGAACAGGAAGCAATGCTATTGTCTCCGTTTAGAAGAACGGAGACAATAGCATTGCTTCCTGTTCAGTTGATATTGATAGAACATGGTATCCACTACTGAAAACTGAACATGAAAATGGTAGATTCAAGATCAATTAATGAAAACATCCTGTAACTCATTTGTAGACTAACATCACTCATTCATATGCCAACATCAGTATGACACTGAAAAGTGTCAAACTATACGCAGCACAACTTTCAAAGAAAAATAATTTGCATTTACATGTTGAGAACGGGAGCAGAATCGGTCCCGAAACGTCCAAAGATAAGTACAAATTCGATATTTTTTCAATATATCTATATTTCTTTCCTTCAAAAATTTTTCAAACAAATTGTCACTGACAAGCTACTGGATTTTTCTTTTAGACTCCCTGATAGAAAAATTTGTTAAACGCAGTGACATTTTGGGGCAAATCATCTGATTTGTCCCTCTACAAATATATTGAAATAATACGAATACTTTTATTTTATAGAAACGAGGAGAGAAAATCCCAAAGAACCAAGTAAAATGAATGTAACACCTCCTCGATTAACCTACAGACAGTATTTAACAAATAGGTATGGGCCTCACATCAATCATCAGTTCCGAAAGCTTGAAGATTTCTATATAAAACTGTCTCACGCGGAAAATAATTTAACTTTTCTTTGCAAATGTCGTGATAATGGAGTGATACCAAAAGGGTTACATTTAAAAGCACCATTTTATAGTAGACGAAGTGAATGGATAGTTCTGAAAGCAAGTAAGGCATTAGTAAGGGAAAGAATAAGTTTCCACAAATACAATAAGGTAAGAATAAAGAACATCATATCACAACTAGAACACAATATATATAACGATTTACATGAAGATGATTCGACACATATTTTCATTTGTGTGAATGATTCTTATAATAAAGAAAAGACTAGGAACAAATTGATTCAAATAAGAAAATTCAATAACCTCATTAATGAGAAACATCGAAATGAATTGAGATTGAGAAGTCGTCAACAACATTTCTTCGACAAAACTGTTATAAATCTATCATCGAGATCACTATCAGATACAGAGAAATTAATATTATCAAAAGGTATGAATTTTTCAATAACTCCAAATGTTTTTCCGAGAGTAGATTTGATAACAGCAATAGAACAAACTGCACAAAGACTTCCTGATGAATTTTCAAATGAGTACCGAATCAGAAACAAAATCATCATTGAAAAAGAACACAAAATCACACAAAACATTAGTAACATAGAGAAACAGTCACTCAATAACTTGAAACACGATAACACAATCAAAATACTCCCAGCTGATAAAGGCAATGCTACAGTCATCATGGACAAAATTGAATACGACAATAAAATTGAACAACTGATAAACGATGGCAATTACACGAAATTAAATAAAGATCCTACAGCGAACATTGAGAGAAAGATACGCAACACTATAAAGAAACACGAAAATCAACTAACACTTGCGGAAAGGAAGAACATCTCCATATATCACAGCAAACCTCCACATTTTTACGGACTTCCAAAAATACATAAACCAAATATTCCTTTGAGACCAATAGTGAGTTCAATTGGATCTCCATGTCAAAATTTAGCAAGATTTCTTTTGAATATTATCAATCCTATATCAGGTAAGAGTGAGAGTTTCATTAGAAATACTCCTCATTTCTTAGAAAAATTGAACGATATCACATTGGATATAAATGACACTCTTGTTAGTTTTGATGTAGTGAGTTTATTCACAAATGTTCCTATAGATAAAACTTTACAAATAGTGAAACATAAATTAGAAGATGATGAAACTCTTACTGAGAGAACCAATCTGAGTATCGAAGGAATTTTGGAATTTTTGGAATTATGCCTAAAAACTACATATTTTCAATTGGATGATGAGTTTTATCAACAGAGTTTTGGCATGGCTATGGGCTCACCACTATCTCCAATTTTGAGCAATATATTTATGGAGAATTTCGAAGAAAACGTTATTAAAAATTACGAAAAACAACCAAAAACGTGGTGGAGATACGTAGATGACATCTTCATAATTTGGCCACATACCCTTATAGAACTAGATAATTTTCTAGATCATGTAAACAATGCAGAACCTACTATAAAGTTCACTTTGGAAATCGAATCTGACAATCAGTTACCATTTTTAGATGTTCTTATCAAAAAATCAAACAATGTTTTCTTAACAAGTGTATATCGTAAAAAGACTCATACTAACAGATACCTCAATTTTCAATCAAATCATCAAAAAGCTATCAAAAAAGGAATAATCAGATCACTTCATGATCGAGCCAAATCAATATCATCTAACCAACAAATTTTCAATAACGAAATCCACCACATCAGAGATGTTCTTCAACTCAACTCATATCCAAGGAACTTCATTGATAGAACGATTCAACAAATTGAAAACAAACAAAATACACCACAACAAAAACAACCATCAATAACGACGAATATAATACCGTACATTCCCGGCATATCTGAAAAAATAAAACGTGTTGGTGATAAGTTCCAAGTGAAAACTGTGTTCAAAACTGAAAATACAATGAGATCCATTCTAACTCAAACAAAGCCAAAAAATGAAGAACAATCATCAAAAAATTGTATTTATAGTATACCTTGTGTTTGTGGAAAGTATTATACAGGTGAAACGAAAAGACCTCTCTCAGTAAGGACAAAAGAACACAAGTACAATATCAAGAAAAGACATATCGATAAATCGAAGCTAACTGAACATATCCTCACTGAAGATGGACAACATATGGCACAGTGGAATAATATCAAAATCATAGGAAAGGAAGATAACAAACAAAAAAGAAAAATAAAGGAATCCGCTTGCATTCTTCTAAACGGAGACAATAGCATTGCTTCCTGTTCAGTTGATATTGATAGAACATGGTATCCACTACTGAAAACTGAACATGAAAATGGTAGATTCAAGATCAATTAATGAAAACATCCTGTAACTCATTTGTAGACTAACATCACTCATTCATATGCCAACATCAGTATGACACTGAAAAGTGTCAAACTATACGCAGCACAACTTTCAAAGAAAAATAATTTGCATTTACATGTTGAGAACGGGAGCAGAATCGGTCCCGAAACGTCCAAAGATAAGTACAAATTCGATATTTTTTCAATATATCTATATTTCTTTCCTTCAAAAATTTTTCAAACAAATTGTCACTGACAAGCTACTGGATTTTTCTTTTAGACTCCCTGATAGAAAAATTTGTTAAACGCAGTGACATTTTGGGGCAAATCATCTGATTTGTCCCTCTACAAATATATTGAAATAATACGAATACTTTTATTTTATAGAAACGAGGAGAGAAAATCCCAAAGAACCAAGTAAAATGAATGTAACACCTCCTCGATTAACCTACAGACAGTATCCATAAGATATTCATGGAAGGATTCGAGATGGATATCCTTGAGTAGATATCTTATGGATATCCATAAGATATTCACAACAATTATGAAAGAGTTTTAATTGCAAACTTGAAAAGTGAGAAAAAATAACACATCATTCACATATCACAAAACGAACTGCTTTATCTCTAGCAGGACCCGATGTATTTTAGCCGGTTCCGTTTCAACCAAAACCTCACTTCAAGTGCAATCAACTGTTAATTACGAGCCCTCAAAAACACTCTCGAACCCATCGCAATAAAAAAACATTCGTGAATGATGAGAGCGTCGGAGTCATAAGTTCTGATTTAGAAAACGTTTTCTCATTGCCGAAATCTAATATAAGTTCATTCTTTTATTAGACAAAATTATATTGCTATAATCTCACTGCACACTTGGATAAAACTAATGTTGTTTATTGTGCAATTTGGCATGAGATGATAACTGGAAGAGAAGGTAATCACATTGCAAATGCCCTTATCAAAATATTTCGAGAAGTTGTAAAAAATAATCCACAGTTACAGAAAATTATTCTGTGGTCATATGTGTTCCTCAAAATAAGAACTCAATAATGTCATTTGCATTAAAACATCTCTTGAGCACAGAAAATGCGGGAGATCTGAAAGAAATTGAACAAAAATTTGGGGAAACTGGTTATGGAAACATTCAAGAAATAGACTTTGCACATAGCGGAGGTATATAAGGAATCCCGATATATGGACTCCATTATCCTCGATTGGAATCGTACTTGAGATTCCTAAAACCTGGAAATTGTCAGTCAGGATCATTCAAATGAAGAAAACTGACTATCTGAATTTTGAAGTCATATCTGGTGGAATTAATTATGCCGTGATTCCTTATACAAAAATAAAGAACACCGTTCACAAAAAAGAAAATATTTAGAACATACATTACAGAAATGCATTCGAAGGAAATCTCGATGTTATAAAATTGAACATCAAAAAAGTCAACAGAGCTACAACAGGTGTTGCAAAACCATTAATATAATTCATTAACTATTCAACTAATCCGTGCTCAAAGTGTAGCACCAGGAGATCATTCGAAGTACCGCGCTTGACACCTGACCAGTGCAAGGTCATCGGCCAGTCCTTTAGCACTGTTAAAACATGACGGCCACCTAAAATTCCGCGTGTTCGCACATCTGCCCGCCGCCTCTTAATTCCTAGTTTCCGTATTGCATTACAATTATTCACCTGTTGTATAGTGTATTGTCACACAAAACCTATTGCATTGAGAGTGAGTGTCGGTACAGACATTTAGAGAAGAGCAGAATTCTCCACAGCAAATGGCCCTTTGGACTCAGTAGCATCCGACAACCTTCGGTAAGTCTCTGCGTGCTACACCGCCTCTTTTGAGTATTTGATTCAAATTGTCGCTACGCAACAACAGCCAATTTTTCATTTCCATCAGACATTCCATTTTTGAAGTGAGTTCCTCAAATAGGCGATAAAAAGTACCAACATTTATCAGAAATGTTGATACAGAGGCCTGAAGCGGATCAAGCATTTTATAAAGCCATTCTCAGAACGAAGATAATGAAAAAAGAATAGCAGCATCAGAAATTTTCCTAAGCAAAATGGCGAAGGAGAAAAGAAACAGACAGTAAAAAGAGGAACAAGAGGAACTGGAGCTACAATCCAAGATAAGGATGAGAGAATTAAAAGAAACAGTGGAAAAAGCAAGTAGAAACGGTTGACCATCAACAATGACTATAATATGATAATTAATATTCCATTCGTTTTATATCCTTCGAATTTATCATTTCCTTTTGAAAGAGTAACAGTTCTATATTCAATTTGTTATACCAACTTGGCATAAGAGGTATAGTTCATAAATGGTTACAAAATTATTTGAGTGGTAGAAAGCAATTTGTTTATCAAGAAACAGTTAATGAAATTATATGTGGAGTACCACAAGGGTCAATCTTAGGCCCTGTTTTGTTTTTGATATATATCAACTCGATTGTTAACATCAAATTGAAAGGAAAAGTTTACATGTTCGCTGATGACACTACATTGATTCATTCCGCAGACTCAATCCAACAAATCAGAAATGCAATTGAAAGTGACTCGATTATTTTATCTTCATGGTTGTCCTATAATAAACTGAGTATAAACTACAGCAAATCAGCATTCATGTATATCTCTAAACGACGCCTCTCAAGTCAACTGAAATTTGATATCAAATTTAATAATGAAATCATCAAATATTCCACAGCCATCAAATTCCTTGGGATATTCCTTGATGAACATTTGTCATGGTCCAAACATATTGAATCGATCAGAAAGAAAATATCTCCAGTAATCGGAGTACTCTACAGGATCAGACACCAAATCACTTTGAAATACTCGAAATGTATATATTTTCCCTTGGTTTATTCAAAATTACAATACTTGATTTCAGTTTGGGGTACAGCTAGATTATCAATCATGAAGCCAATCAAAATCCTTCGAAACAAAGTTATTAAATGTATATACAAACTAGATTACTTGGAACCAACAAGAAATCTTCATAAACCTAGGCAATTGTTAGATATTAACTCCATTTACAAATTCAAAATATTGAATTTTCAAATCTGAATTTTGAAGTCAATAGTCATAAACACATAACCAGACAAAAAGATATGTTAACTCTCATCAAAATTGAATCAGATATGGGTAAAAGATCTATTTTATACAATGGAACAATTCTCTATAATGAATTACCTGCCAGACTGAAGAAAAAATTAAGTGTTGAGAAATTCAAGAAAGAACTGAAAAAATACTTTGTTTTTATATTATCCTGAATCAATTCAAGAAATTATATTCAACAGTATATAGAAGAAACAACATTATATGTATGATGTATATGATTTGGAAATGATTATCTGATTAAGTATCAAGTGTCAGGATATGTATTAGCCCTTTAATCTGTAAAATTCTGCCTTACAAAGTGGTTCATAGAAATGAATCATATTGCTGATGTAGCTAGAATCTTAGCAGGATGTCTAATTTCCGTTTTTGATCTTTGAATATGAGTCAGATTTTCATCAAAATTAATTGATCAAAATCCTTTCATGAGACATTCTATGAGTCATTCCTGCCTTCTCAAAGTTAGATTGTTCCTCTGTTTACAGTGCATTTCATCATGAATTCCAGTGTGGTAGAACTTTTACTTGAACTTGATAGTAAATGCAGGATTTATATTTTGCTCTAACTCACAAGACTGATGAAGTTCCATCTAGAGTTTGACTACTTCTGTGGCCTCATGAGGTGAAAGTGTCTACCTATTCGATTAAATTATCAGTTACCTCTAGAATATTTTTCATGTTGACAAGTAACCAGGGTCTGGTACTTCGAATATTCATTATACTAGGAAATAACATCACCTAGATCCTGTATTTTATTGTCAATGTCAATTAAGTGTAATGAGTTCTATTCTTGAAATTATGTATAATCACAGAGGCAAAGATGATTATTATCATTATGGAATTGAATTTGAAATATAACTTGATTTCGCGAACCAGGTGAAACCGAAAGGGTTACCTATAATTTGACAAGAATGTACAGCAATTGTTATTATAGTTCAGCGTCCAATCCTCTATATCACTTTACCAGGTAGTTCGCCACTGTCGTACCAACGCGCACAATGTTTCAAGTTTTTGTATCCCACTCTCATTCGTTACTTTGTACCAGACGCGTATGCATCGCAGCGCTCTTGCACGGTAGTAAGCATAAAATAACAAAATTGTTAGATTTCTTTCAGGCTTTTTAGTGATTCCGTTATCACTGCATGAAGGACTCAAGTACGACTAGTGAATCCAGTGAAGAGATTTCCGGAGTGAACTCTCAAAACGGCCCAATAAGCTAGAAAAGAAACTGCATAAACGAAAACATCGCTACGAGGACGTTTCTCGCTCGAGAAGCAGACGGCGTTCTCGATCATGACGTCGTTCCCGTACCTACTCGTTCTCGCAGCAGAGGTGCTATTCTCGAATTCATACTCATAAATACGTATACACAGCGTACACGAGTTTTCACGTATGAAAAAAAACACGTATACTGAAATGCATATGCATTCTTGAATACCATACGACTTCTTCAGTCGTCTACGTAACTTTTGATCGGATGAAAATAAGACAACACTGTGCAAATGTCAATGTTCCCAAAAGGATAGAACTAAATTTACTGAAACTACTGAAAGATAACCTATTAATTGCGTTGTTGTTGATGTTCAGATGTTCTTAATTTGTACAAGTTCAGCAATTTCAATTTCATTTTTTTGAATCTGTGTTTATAAAAATGGAAAAAACGGAGAAACAGTATCACCGCTGAACAGCGCAAAGAGTTGTTGGATTTCATTGAAATTCATCCACAACTGAATTCTGCAAAATTTTCGAATGCATCCACTTTTAAAAAAGCTCGAGAGTTATGGCAAACTTTGGCTATTGATCTAAATTGCATTGCCAGGGGCCAACGAAGATTGGAAGAAACGAAGCAAAGTAAGTATAAAATTCTTCAGACACCATTTTGGTTAGATTTCATATTAGGTATAACTTTTAGACTTGGCATGACATCAAGACAAGGACCAAGAGTAAGAGTAGCACCACAAATAAATATCGTAGAAGAACTGGCGGAGGACCACCGATAAATATAAATATCACCAATGAGGAAGAAGAAGTTCTTGGCAGTATGGACCAAGTAGTAGTGGATGGTCATCCAGGAATACAAGAATCCCTGGTGGAATTTGATGACTATACATCAAACTTATCACCAGTGACACCAGTCCAAGTTGATAGAGAACATAATTATTTCTTAGAAATATCAGGAAATAATTATGAAGAAGACTTCGTTCCTGTTCCAGATGTAAATGATCAACCACTAGTAGAATTACCCATACAGTCTGAATTAGCAGATGGAAATGATCCACCACCATCAGAATTATCCATGCAGTCTAAAGTAGGAAGTAGTGGGAAAACAAAGGATAAGCGGCCCAGAAGAATTTAAAGGCTAGAAAAAACTAACAAACTGAGAGGGACATTGCAATGAGAGAAAATTATGTTAAAAGAAAATGAACTATATGAGATGGATGTGAATGCTAAATTTAGAATTGCCTCTGATTTAGAGAGGATTGCTAAATGCCAAGAAAATAATAACGCGCTTGAGATTGATAGGAAATGAACAATGTACCTGTCTTTGTGGTTGAATAATGCGTGATCTCTTTTTGAGAGGGAGCATGGTTTCATATTATGTTTTTGTTTGTTGTTTATTAAGATGTTTCCATTGTTTTCTACATGTTGGTCACAGACACATGTTTGTGTTAAATAGCTTTTAGCTTTCATATATTTTTGTTGTTGTTAGGTGGTTACTTATATTATTATTTTGAATAACTCCAAGGATGAACAAAATTAATAAACATACTTTGAAAAAGAACAATATGTTGATTTTTCCCTAAATCAATTTTTTTGTGACCATTTCAATTTCAAATTCAAATAATCCAGCATATTTCTATAGTAACTGTCATTTCAAGTTCTATTTTGTCAATTCTTTCTTTTTGAAATCGGCTGGAATAGGTATTGTTACGATTCTACTCTGGGTCCGTAATAATTTAACACTCGGTAGAACACTTAAAACGATTTATTCTGAACACTACTATACAATAATAACAATACTCGTACTGAACACTTCCGATTCACAACACTTCTTCGATCGTTATTATAACGCTTCCAAATAAAGACTTCCCTTCCTGTCCCTAACAACATCTATTTATATTACCTAATAAAACGTCTAGATTCCACTCGAAATATCGTGAACAGGTCGATAATCTTCTCGAGTCATCTCAATAGCCGTCGAATCACCTAATTACTATTCCAAGAAATATGGCTTGTTTACTTCCCGCCGCAGGTAGCTGGGATCGATTGCCAGGGTCGTAACATTTACCCCCTTCTTCAAATTTGATCGTCCCGATCAAAAACAGAACTCTCCTCACCATGGTAGCGCTTCAGTCTTTCAAGATGAACGACTTTCATCTTTGTCCTAGGGCTGCGTTGGATTCTGTAGACCACATCGTTGATCCTTTTCAACACCGTATACGGTCCTTCCTAAGATGGTGTTAATTTGGGTGATACGCCTTTCTTCCGTCGAGGATTATACAGCCAAACTCGATCTCCTTCGAAGAATCCCTCTGAATTGGCTTTGAGATCGTACCGTGCCTTCATTTTGTCACTTGCTAATTTCAATCTCTTCCGAGCAGTCTCATGAATTTTCATCAAGCCATTCCGGAGCTCATCTGCGTAGTCTTGTACTTCCTTTTCTTCAACACTTGGTGAACCGAACACCAAGTCACAAGGTAAGCGGAGTTCTCTTCCAAAGACTATACTAGCTGGAGTTAGCTTCGTTGAATCATGGACAGCTGCTCTATACGCCATCAGGAATAAGGGAAGATGCCTGTCCCAGTCCCTCTGATGCTCTTCGACTACTTTGGAAAGATGTTCTTCCATAGTTCGGTTGAATCTTTCGACCATGCCATCGGATTGTGGATGTAGTGGAGTTGTTCTGGTCTTACTGATTCCCATTAGATCACAGACCTTTTTGAATAAGTTCGACTCGAAATTTCTCCCTTGATCAGAATGTAACTCCATTGGTACCCCGAACCGTGAAAACATGTTGTCTACCAATATCCTGGCAACTGTGGAGGCTTCTTGATTTGGCATGCGGTATGCTTCTACCCACTTACTGAAGTAGTCCATAGCAACCAAGATGTATTTATTTCCATCATCGGTCAAAGGGAATGGTCCGGCTACATCGATGGCGATCCTTTCAAACGGAGCACCCACATTGTATTGTTTCATTCCAGCTCTTGATCTCGTTCTGGGACTTTTGCTGGCTTCGCATACAGGACATCTTCTACACCAACTTTCCACGTCGTCACGACATTGAACCCAGTAAAATCTTTCTCGAATGTTACTCAATGTCTTGTTAACTCAAAAATGTCCACCAGATTTTCCGCCATGGACTTCTTCCAGAACTTCATTAACTCTGATGTGGGGCACAACCAGCTGAGAAATTGTTGATCTACCATCAGCTGATTCCCAAACTCGCTTCAATAATCCATTCTCCACAACTAGTGAGTCCCATTGTGCCCACATCGCCTTGAAAACGGGTCCTCTATCCGAGATATCCTTCCATGTCGGTCTTCCTGTTCCTCTTTCTTTCCAACGTAGAAAATCAGCGATATTCGGATCGTTCTCCTGATCTCGTCTCATGTGTGCTGCTGTCCACTTATCATCGGTCACAAGTCTGGTTTTTCTAACATCAGCGGCTCCTTCTCGATGTTCAATGCGCAGACAATGCTTACAGGTTTCCGAACAAGGTCTTCTGGACATGGCATCTGCATTCTGGTGTAGTTTTCCTGGGCGATGCTTAATCTTGAAGTGATACTGGTTCAGCTTTTCCAGCCATCTTGCTATTTGACCTTCAGGATTCTTCATCTCCATCAGCCACCTCAAAGCTGCATGATCCGTCCTAATGAGAAATTCTCTCCCGTATAAGTATTTGTGGAAATGGTCAACAGCCTTAACAATTGCCAGCAGTTCTTTCCTGGTGACACAGTAATTTCTTTCTGGTTTGGCCATCACTTTGCTGTAGTACTCTATAACCTTTTCTTGACCATCCTGTACTTGTGATAGCACGGCTCCAATTCCGATGTTACTCGCGTCTGTGTCCAAAATAAACAAGCCTCTTTCTTGTGGGAACCCCAAAATAGGACTCGAACAGAGGCCAGCCTTCAATTTCTTGAAGGATTTCTCACATTCTACAGACCAGTTGAAGTTGACTCGTTCTTCTGTCAATCTATGGAGTGGTGCCGCAATATGAGCAAATCCTTCCACAAAACGACGGTAGTAAGTGCACAATCCCAAGAAACTTTTTACTTCATGTTTGTCCTTCGGTCTTGGCCAGTCTCGAATGGCTTGAATCTTCGTCTCGTCAGTTTGTATTCCTTCTGACGTTACCGTGTGGCCCAAGAAATCTACTCGTTTCTGGAATAGTGAACATTTCTTCAGGTTCAGTTTGAGGTTGGCATTCCTGAACCGCTGAAACACTTCCCGTAGGTTCTTCAGGTGTTCCTCGAAATTCTTTCCCATGACCAAAACATCGTCCAGATATACCAGGCAAGTTTTCCAAGTGAGCCCACGCAGTACCAATTCCATCAGTCTCTCAAAAGTTGCTGGAGCATTACATAGTCCAAAAGGCATCACAGTAAACTGGTACAGTCCATTACCAGTCGTAAAAGCAGTCTTCTCCTTATCTTCTTCGTGAATACCCACTTGCCAATATCCGCCAGCCAATGTGGTCAAAGTGTCATCAATCCTTGGTAACGGGTAGCTATCCTTCTTGGTGACGTCATTGAGCTTCCTATAATCCACACAGAATCTTGTGGATCCATCCTTCTTGGACACTAATACAAACGGTGCAGACCAAGGGCTGGATGATTCTTCAATTACCCCATCCTTCATCATTTTGTCAACCAGCTGTTCCATCTCCTGTTGCTTAGCAAACGGCATTCTTCTTGGTGGTTGCCGAATTGGGTGAGCGTTACCAGTATCTATTCTGTGCTTGACCAAGTTCGTCCGCCCTGTTGATGTTGATTCAAAGATATCACTTTCGTCTGCTATGAATTTCTTGGCAGCTTTATATTCCGTTGGTGATAAGTGGTCCAAAGAGGTTTCCAGAACTCTCAATGCACTGTCATCTCGTTCCCTCCATCTCTGCTCGTTAGTCTCATCACATTTTGCTACCCAACTGACTGGTTCACAAGCTCCGATGATGTCTCCTTCCCTTACTGTTATGGTGGTAGGTAACACATTTGCTACCCTCACAGGAATGTCTCGTTCGGTGGTCACTAAAGCTCGGGCAAGTAACAGCTTGCTGGGGGATTCCTCACATGACTGTACTAATCCAACGCAGCACCCAGGGTCCTTCTCTAATCGCGCATGGATGATCTTTTCAGTGAATCCAGGAATTCTCACAGTCTTCGCTAGTCGTAGCCTCACAGACGTCTCCCTCTCGGCCGGTGTCGTTAGTACAAACTCTTCTCCTCCAAATTTCATGGTCTTCTGATCACTGTCGAATGAAAACCCGTAGTCGCTTATCAGATCCATGCCGAGGATAAACTCATCTTCGATATCTGCGACGTATACCATGTTCACTAAATGGAGTCTTCCAAGCGTCAACTCGATATCAGCCATCCCTCGTATAGGTGCATTTTCTCCAGTGACCGTACGAAGAACAAAGTTGGAAGTGGTTGGTTTTATACTTCCAGGCCGGAGAATGTCACTGCGTACCAGGGAAACTGATGCACCGGTGTCTATGGTGCAGGTTACATCCATTTGGTTGATTTTTCCTTTGATGGTCAGGCTATCAGTTGTTCTTCTTATCCTTTTGATGTTTATGACCCTGGGGGCTTCGTTATTGCTAGCCAGCATGCGCCCCGATACGCTGGCTAGTTCTAGTTTTCCTGGTATCTATCTGAGGACTCACTAGATGACCTAGTCCTCGCAGGTGAGTACGACCGTAATGGCGTCCTTGCAGGTGAAGAAGATCGTGGTGGTACTCTCACCTTACAGTCCCTTATTAGGTGTCCAGTTCTGCCACAGCGATAGCAGGATCTGTTTCGCTGGTTGCTTGACCCACTCTTAATTTCTTTGATCGAGTCCTTCAGTTCTTCAAACATTTTTCCTAACATTTCTGCCAATGGGTCCACGTGTTCGGAAGGCTCTTCTATGGACACAGCTTTCACTTTTGGCCTAGAGGTGTTGAAGGCCGCTTCTACCTCCAGAGATCTTACAAGGGCTTCACTGCTCCTCTTAAAGTGTGTTAGCCTCAGAGTCTTCTGTATTTCTGAGTCTCTCAGCCCGTCGATGAATACCTGCACCGCCAGTTGTTCTTTGAAGTTCTCTGGTGCCTCTGGGTACGCTAATTGAGTCAGTCTTCTCACATCTGCTTCGAACTCCTGTAGGCTCTCTCCAGACTTCTGCACACGATTTTTCATCTGAGCCCGGTAAAGCTGTTCTCGATGTTGGTCACCATACCTGAGTTCTAGTGCAGCCACTAAATCTCCGAAGTGGTTTTGTTGTTCCACTGGGATCGACTGTAACATCCCCAAAGCTGGTCCTCTCAGAGCTACAATGAGTGCAGTAGCTTTTTCCTCGTCACTCCACCCATTTGCACTTGCTGCAGCCTCAAATTGTCGGCGATACATAGACCAAGGCGACTGTCCATCAAAAGTTGGTGGTTTCACGGAAGAACCCGATGTGGCAACCCTGTCACGACGATCTCGACTTCGTAGCGAGGCGATCTGATTCGCTACATCTCTTTTGATTGTATCGAACATGGAATCTATTCTTGAAACTTCCTGGTTAAGCTTGTCGTCAATTTTGGTGAAATCTGTCTTCAACTCATCTATTTGCACATCAACTACGAAATAGCCACAATGCTCAAAGTGGAATGATATGTTAAATAAATGCAAAAAGCTCAAAGTCATTTCCACACAGTGTTCATAAAATGAACAACAATGGTAGATTTCGGGAGAAAAACAACTACTTCCCTGGCTAATGCCACGCAGGATATTGAATTACATCCTCCCGAAATCTATGCATCGACTCGTATAAACGAATACTGATACAAGTGATTCTTTCCTGAATGCCCTATTGATTTCGATTAAGCAGGCCGCTAGACAACCACAGACCGGTTTCGAGCTCTTTGACTCTCATCAGTGCAGTGTAGTCTCCAGCCAGCAGTCCTAAGACCGCCGACTCAGCGAAGCCTAGCCAAACAAAAATCAATTTGGCATTTTATCCACCCCGAGGCGTCTTTCATCGACAAAATGAAAGTAACGCCATCTGAGTAGAACAGAGGAAAGAATCACTCCAAAACTGAAATTCCCATACGGGAGTGGCTGGTTGCCCGACTGGCGTAATTTCAACTACGAAATAGCCACAATGCTCAAAGTGGAATGATATGTTGAATAAATGCAAAAAGCTCAAAGTCATTTCCACACAGTGTTCATAAACTGAACAACTGTTCTACTCAGATGGCGTTATTTTCATTTTGTCGATGAAAGACGCCTCGGGGTGGATAAAATGCCAAATTGATTTTTGTTTGGCTAGGCTTCGCTGAGTCGGCGGTCTTAGGACTGCTGGCTGGAGACTACACTGCACTGATGAGAGTCAAAGAGCTCGAAACCGGTCTGTGGTTGTCTAGCGGCCTGCTTAATCGAAATCAATAGGGCATTCAGGAAAGAATCACTTGTATCAGTATTCGTTTATACGAGTCGATGCATAGATTTCGGGAGGATGTAATTCAATATCCTGCGTGGCATTAGCCAGGGAAGTAGTTGTTTTTCTCCCGAAATCTACCATTGTTGTTCAGTTTATGAACACTGTGTGGAAATGACTTTGAGCTTTTTGCATTTATTTATTTGCACATCAGTTTTATGCAGAATTTGTTCGAAGAAGATTTTCTGATGTTCTCGTTCTTTTTCTTGATGCTCTAGAATTTTCTGTAACTCTTCTTGACGACGTTGCTCTTCTTCTAATTTTTCCTCTCGACGACGTTTCTCCTCCTCTTGTTTTTCTTTCTGTCGTCGTTCCTCTTGTTCTGCGAACTGATTTTGCATAAATTTCAAAATGTCTTCCATCGCGTCGTATGACGTACTCCTTGTATTCACCATACGTCTTCAAATGTCCTCGAAAAATCCCACTTCTGACACCACTGTTACGATTTTACTCTGGGTCCGTAATAATTTAACACTCGGTAGAACACTTAAAACGATTTATTCTGAACACTACTATACAATAATAACAATACTCGTACTAAACACTTCCGATTCACAACACTTCTTCGATCGTTATTATAACGCTTCCAAATAAAGACTTCCCTTCCTGTCCCTAACAACATCTATTTATATTACCTAATAAAACGTCTAGATTCCACTCGAAATATCGTGAACAGGTCGATAATCTTCTCGAGTCATCCCAATAGCCGTCGAATCACCTAATTACTATTCCAAGAAATATGGCTTGTTTACTTCCCGCCGCAGGTAGCTGGGATCGATTGCCAGGGTCGTAACAGTATATACAAAAAAAAGGAAATCAGGTATAATAATATATTTGAGTAAGTCAGAAAATTACAGATTCATTACATTACAATCTGAATTCTAATTATTGTTTAATGTAAAATGATTTCTGATGATTCTTTCTCTTAATAATCTCCCAGCAATTAGTTCTGGATTTCGAGGATTTTGAAGCAATATGGCATTATTTTCATGATCATATTGACCTAAATCATCCTCACCAAGATTCTCCTCTCCTAACACTACAGGTGGAATGTTATTATCTATACATATATTATGTAGAACAACACATGCATTGATAATTTTCGAGCATTTCTCAGGGCTATAATGGAAAACTCGATGTTTAAGGAGACATCTGAACCTCATTTTCAGCACCCCATTACACCTTTCAATAAGAGACCTAGTGCTCTTTTGCCTATTATAAAATCTCTCTTCTGGGGAATCTGGTCCTGGATTATCAATTGCTGTCATGAATCACCTACAATAAATAAATATTAGTGAACTCATCAATTCCAAGAACAGTTCTTTCATCTGAATGCATATTGAAATCACTTGTCCAAAAGAAAGACTTGGTTATTATTTCTATGAATATTTTGCATGAATGGTAATACAGCACTGTTATTCCACACAAAACTGTCATGGGTGCTTCCAGAGTACCTGGCACAGACATTGATGATTTTCAAATCAGCATCACAAGAGTTTATTGTGAAATGCAATTTGATTAAAAACATATGATATATATCACCAGTTGAAATACCATAACCCATAAAAAATGAAATACTAAATTCACAATGCCACAGACAATGCGCATGTTCCATCAAATTTCTTGTTCGCTTTAGAATTTTCGCATAGGTTGGACCCATCCGTGTAGAGTCGTATGACTAGTATACGGCTTATTTCGCATACGCTTCAACTCCGACCGTTCGAGAATACCAATTCGTCTGAGTTAGTCATACGAAATTTGTCGCTGACGACCAATCTTTGTATACGCGTTCAACTTGAGAATTGCACCCCAGGGCTGGCGATACGAGGGTTTGCCGTTCAAGGTCTCGAGTTATCAGAAGCCGAGAGACAGTTGACCGTAGCCCAGGCGGCACGGAATCTCGCAGAGAAAGAGTAGACAGCGCGGATCGTGTCTCGAACATCACGGCAAGCGCATGTTCAAGTTTCCAAGAAATGGGCGATAGCGCTCTACGCGACGCCAGATAATCTTGTAAACCTGGAAGATGGGCCTAGAGGAGAGAACTTGCTTCCGGCTGATGGCACATCGCCAATATTGCAGGTGGATAATGATGAAGTTTTATCGGATGACCTCCTACAATGTTTAGGAGACGATCCAAAAAATGCATTCAGCCCTATGCAGTCGCTGGGACTCCCAAAACAGGAAAAAAATAAATTGGCTGAACAATACACTTTTCCTCATAATTGTGAAATTCTATCTCCACCCTCGGTTAACCCAGAGATTCTGAGCGTCCTCTCTGCCTCACACCTAAGAAGAGATCAGTCATTCATCGAAACGCATACCCAACTTTGCAGAGGCATATCAGCACTTGCGAAGTGTCTCAACATTATCCTGACAGACAAAGAACATATTCCAAAGGGAATAAAAGGAAAAATGCTCGGATGCCTAGGAGGTTCCGAGAGAATTTTGACTGACTTGCTACATAGCACTTCACAAGTGCGACGCACCCTTATAGTTCCGATCCTAAGCAAATCAGGTGGTGGAAAAGACAAACCCGGGAACATTCATATTCGGTCCTGAACTTCGGGAAAAAACGGCCAGATCACTAGAAAGGACCAGCAAAGACCTGAAGGCGACACAGTGTGCAGCCGTGGCAACACCGACCAATATTCAAAATTCCCAAAAGCCAAGGTGGGGAAGGATCCGTCCTACAATACCTCGTAGGAGGCTTTAAATAGGGGTCCGCCGGCTCATCGTCAGAGGGATGCGAGGCCAACAAAGGGGGGTGCACTCGAGAGCAGATCAATTCAACCGCAGGAAGCGTCAAAGGTAAGCAACAGCTTGCAGTTGGCAGGCGGTCTCATAGCTTTTAGCAATGAATGGTTGAAAATAACCAATAACAAATGGGTTATTTCATGGATCCAGGATTATAGAATCCTTTTTTTTTTTAATTTCCAATTCAATTGAATCTGCCAAGGAAGAGGCATACTGGCAAAGACGCAGAACAAATTAATTTGAAGATACGAAAGCTAATCAGGTCAGGCGCGATAGCTGAATGTTTTCCTTGGAGAACCAGTTCATTTCTGAGTGTTCGATCTGCCTCAAAACAGTCAACACTACCTGAGTTACCTGGGATTTAGCCAACCGCTCAATAAGTGTGTTAGCCGATATCTAGTATCACATTATCGAGCGATTACCCCAGCGATCATCAACCAGCGATTATTACATTCTCATTATAGTGTATTAACCATTGGGCCGACCGGTCAATAACTGAGTCAGCCCAATTAAATACCGATGATTTCAATAAATTTATTTTTCTTTATATATTTACTAACACTGTATTTATTCCAGAGAAAGCAGCGACTTTGAAATCTTATAGCCTGTCGGCCTTTCAGGCGGCTATAAGGCCTCGAAACCCAGCAGTTAGATCTTGTCTACGTGTCTAGGTGTGGAGAGCAAGGTACGGCAGAGTCAGCGTTCTGTAACTCACTTTGAGTTACTAGAGACTGTCTTCAACCGTAGTGCCCCTACACAAGGGCTTTCACATCAAGACCCGTCCTGATCCTAGCCTAGCAGAAAAAATTAGTAAGGAAACAACCCCTATCCCTCAATAGAATTTCGTACACAATAAAAATATTCTCCCAAGGGGACAGCCATGCAAGGCAAACCCTAGGGAGGAAGAACGAAAACAATAAACCATAAATCGAACATACTAATAAACATGTCTCCCATCCTACCAAGTAGCGACATGTTTGTCAATAAAAACAACCCCAGCAAGGCGAAAAAGAAGAGCTCAGTAAGAGTAGGACGAAACTCGGGCGAAACCAAGGCCAAAGGGGCAACTAATATTAATACCCTCATTCAAACGCTGACAAGCCAGAATGAGCAACAGCAGAAATTGTTAGAAAGCCTAACTAGGACTAACGAACAGCTGCGCAAGGACCTTGAGAACGCAGCAGACTTAAACCTTTTAGCTAAGCAAGCTAAAAGGAAGGCCAAAGAATGCATAGAAGCTGGAGAAGAAGGAAAGGCGGAAACCTTATATGCTCTAGCTAGCATGATTAAGGAACAGTCTGCCAACACCGACTTAATAAACAAGAAAATCACTCCCCCTCCCCGAACCCCTTGAAAATCGTACTTTCCATACCGGGAAGTATGGAAATTGAGGAACAACAGAAAGGAACTAAGAGGAAAGCCTCATCAAGCCCTCCTCCAAAAGCCTCAACCTCAACCTCAGCCCCCACCTCCCAAGAAGGCAACAACGAGCCAGCCAAAAAAACCAACAATTCCTTGATTGTACTGAAGACACGGAATCAAAATCCCATTAGTGAAACTAATGAGAGGAGGACTGAGAATCCAAACTAAGGATGCCTCGGAATATAGAACTGCCACCAGGATTCTAGGAACTGATAATCACGAATATTACACATATTCGCTTCCTGAAGACAAGCTACTGAGCGTAGTTATGAGGGGAATCGATATGAGTGTGGAGATTCCGGACATTGAAAATGATTTGAAGAGTAAGGGACTTGAAGTCAAAACAGTCCATAGGATGAAATCCTATAAGACTAAGCTGGATTTACCGCTAGTGATCATCCAAGTCTCCGAATCCGAAGCCAGAATTTGGGACGTCGAAGACTGCTGCAGCTATGTAGTGAGAATTGAAGCTCAAAGACAGGTAAAAAATCAGATTCCCCAATGTCACAGATGCCAGAAGTTCGGGCACAGCCAACGAAACTGCAGAGCATTATACAGATGCGTCAAGTGCGGAGACCAATATCCCACAACCTCCTGTGATAAGCCCCGCACAACAGACGCTTAGTGCGCCAACTGCAGCGGCAAACACCCTGCCAATTACATAGGATGCCCGAAGTGTCCCAAGCCAGCAACAAAAACAACCCCCCCAAAGCCCAATCAAAAACCTACCCCAAAAACCCTCTCTAGGAGTGGAGATACCCAACCAGGGAATTCCTACGCAGCAGCGACTGCTCCCAAACCCCAACCCCAAAATGCCAACAGAGACCCTCAACAAACCCCAACCCCAACCCTACCCCCGGACTTCATGGATCTCATCCAGAAGGCCATAGAGACCGCAGTGCAACAAAGAGTTGCACTACTCAGCAAGCCATCACCGGTAGGAAATGGCGCATAAGAAGGACTGCTTTTCCATTGGCTCTTGGAACATAAACGGGGCCAAGGCAAGAAAAGTGGAACTGAAAGAATTCCTATCCAGGAATTCTGTGGATACAATGGCGATCCGTGAAACGTGACTCACTCCAGGTAAGACATTCAATATAACTAATTATTTTGTTTACAGGAACGACCGAATCGGCAGAAGAGGCGGAGGCACCTTACTGCTGATCAAAAAGGACCTCGATCATTACCCGATCAACACCCCAGCACTGAATTCCCTGGAAGCAACCATGGCGACTGTGAAAACACGAAACCACAGCGACATCCAGATAGTTTCAGCTTACCAATCCGATACCCAAATAGATCTCCAATATTACACACAAGATATACACACGGTTATATCTGGTCGAAATCCAACAATAGCAGTCGGTGACTGGAATGCCAGACTCCAAAATTGGAATTGCATTACCTCAAACATGAAAGGGAGACTACTTGTAGAATACCTTGAAGGAAGCGAGGACACCACTATGCTAGCCCCACCAGACCACACCAGATATGACCATACCCGCAATTCAAGCACAATTGATATAGCCCTCCTGCGAGGACTTGAACTGCCAGTTGAAATCACCCACCACGATGGATCATCTGACCAAAACCCAATCCAACTATACGTAGGAGAAGGAAATGAGCCGTACCCACCCATCAAAAAAAAACAAAATCAACTGTACTATGTTCCAGAGAATATTCCATGACCGAATAGGCCCAATGCCCAATAGTCACAGAAAATGACCTGGAATAGGCAACAAGAACCTTTAAGCAGGACATCAAAAATGTAATGGAAGCAAGCACAACAATTACACACCACCAGATGGAATCTGCAGCATGATCTACCACCAGAACTACGCAAATTGCTAAGGGAAAAAAGGAGAGCTAGGAAACTGTCCATCAAAAGGGGCAACATTGCTATTATCGACAACGCGTAAATCCCGCCGGCCGCTTCATTATTGTCTCACCATCTTGCGTCAAGCGTCATTCAACATTCAGCAAGCAAGGGTTGCGTCTGGCTGGAGATCAATCATCAATATTATTCAGTGCAGTGTGTAGTGCGTTGTGTATAAATCAGAAATCTTCTGGGCTGGAGCAAACGTCAATTGACGGTAGGTGGAGTATTGTTTTATAGAATAGAATGTTTCTAATTACTTACAATTAGGCGAATGTCGTAACGTAGATATTTTTTCAAACCCATTTCTTCTTGGGGTTTACTGAGCTATCACGTATGGAGGCAAAAACCATTGCAGACACAATTATTTCTACCGTGGATGATTAAAGATTAAATTTGCATAAATTAATGGGGCTAGGATTTGTTGGGTGTTCAACAATGGCGGTAAAAGAAAACGAGTTCAAGAACTGATTAGAGATCGATACCCAAAGGTAACATTTTTCCACTGTTCTTCACATCGACTGAATTGGTGATAAATGATTTGAATTCTGTGAGCGAGATTCGAAACTGTGTTGGTGTTATAAAAGAGATCTTCAATTTTCTTCGAGATAGTCCACTCCGTCGTTCTCTAGTTCCCAATATCCCTTTGTTCTCTGAAACTAGATGGACCGCCAAATATATATCTATATCTATACGTTTATTTTTCGAAAATGTTGAAATTGAATCTTTGTTAGATGATTTGACCACAAAACAGAGATTTTAACCAAGCCACAAGAAGCAAGGCCAAGCAACTCTCTTGTAAGTCATCTACCCCGTTTATCATTTGTCTGAACATCATTTCTAATTACTCATCCCAGTGAAGCCACTTACCAATACCTTGCAGGGAAAATCTGTGAATTTGTTAGATGTTCAAAAACACATAGATAATTTGTTGCAGATATTCGAAAACAATAGGAAATATGGAAATGAATGTTTTGGGGGAATGTTCACAAAATCTATGGAAATTGCCGATGAATTTGAAATATTAATTCAACAACAACGTCGCATAGTAAAACGTCATATCAATATAACAAATATTGAGGCGGCTTCTGCAGAAGATTATTTCAGAATTTTTCTTTCCATTCCATATATGGACTCCTTGATATCTTCCCTAAAAATCCGATTCTCGGGAGATACGCGAACAGCCTTTTCAATATCATGTGTACACCCCAAAAACCTGAAAAAAATGAATGACGTGGGCTCCATAATGAAACATTTTGTATCAATGCCCCCCCACCACATGTATATCAAATCTTGGGCCATTATTATTTGTATTATTTGTAAATGACAGCCGATGACATCACCTCTCATAAACTGCTATTTGCAGATGACATGAAGATATACTGTGAAATACAAAATGAAGCAGACTGTCACACATTGCAAGAGGACTTAAACTCATTGACTAATTGGTGTGCCCGTAATAAATTGTACTTGAATACGAATGAATTTAAAATAATGATATTCACTCGTGAAGTCCTACCAGTAACATTCAACTATGTACTAGATGGTGAAAGCTTAATGCGGATCACGGAATCAAAGGATCTAGGAGTTCTGTTTGATCAAAAACTCACGTTCTCCAATCATATTCAGAATGTGATATCAACTTCAATGAAAAGTTTGGGCTTTTTGATACGCAACTGCAAGGAATTTAGGACCTTTGATGCCTTGAAAACCATTTATTTCACACTGATCAGAAGCAAAATGGAGTACTGCAGTGTCATTTGGAATCCGTCCCATATGAAATATATATCTAGCTTAAAAAATGTTCAAAAAAAGTTTTTGAAATATGCATTTTTCAAAAAACGCGGCGCTTACCCCGAGAGAGGTTATAGCTATGATTCATTGTTGGACGAGTTTCATATGATATCTTTAAAGAAATTCAGGGAAAGCCGAGATATCTGTTTTGCATATAAAATCATATATGGACAAATAGATTGTTCACCCCTATTGTCTCATATGCTATTCAGTGTACCGCGTATTTCATCTAGGTTCTGTAGCACATTTCATTTTCCTGTTTCCAATACAGTGCAGCATTTTCATTTTCCTATAGCTACTATATCTAGAAGTGTTAATAAGGTTCCTAGTGTAGATATATTTTTTTTAACATTCAAACAATTCAAGAAAGAGATTCTCCATTTCATTCAGAATTGACTCTGCTATATGTATAATCATTTATAATGCAAATTGTATACACCTGTAAATGGGCTTTTGGGCCTGCTGGATGTATTGTACCAAAAAATAAATAATAAATAACATGGCTGAGATCTACCATTGGAGAATCGAGGCTAACGGGATTATGCCTTCTGAGTGTCCACAAAGAAACTGTAGACAATGAAAAGTTCAAAATTACTGAAAAAGCAATCAATATATTCGCCAGAAATGATAAAAGTGGATTGCAATTTTTATTTTCAGAATGAAAACTGAACGTTTGTAAAATTATGGTTTGCATGTTCCATTTTCCTGATCCAAATGTGATTTTTAATTGGTATTTGTTTACGTTGTCTTATGATTTCAAGAATGTTATTTCAATTTTATTTACATACAAATATAATTCGTGGTTCTAGTCGTAACTCATGGTTCACGAATGTTTTCAACATTTTCTCCTATCCGCTCCCCCTGTATTTTTTCCTGGCGGCGCCCATGTCCGGAAGGGAACTTTTGGAGCATGCAGAAGCTCCTCAGGAACCGACCCACCCCCATAGCACACCTCCAAGGACAACACGGTATCGCATACACAAACGGGGATAAGGCATTGACATCAACCGACACCTTAGAGCGCCAATTTGTGGAAAACGTTACCCCAAATGACGACCTGCAGCACGAAGCCCGATGTAAACACGCAGACGACTATTATGACTCCAATGAAATCCTACGACCAGCTTCGCCGGAGGAGATCGACAGAATCATCAAGAACCTGAAGACCAAAAAGGCATCAGGAATAGATATTATCCACAAAGCAACTCCCCCGAAGAGGAATAGCAGCCCTTACTAATATAGCAAACGCCGTTTTGAGGCTGAAACACTTCCCAACCACCTGGAAAGAAGCTTTTGTAACGGCCTTTATTTTTAAGGCCCTTACTTTGGCGCTCTGTTCAGGACGGATACTATTCTGGTATTTGACGGGAGCGGGGGGGTTCTCGAGCGCCAGATTTTTTTATGAGATAGTTTACTCAACCTGCTCTGCACAAAATATATTTTTACAGAGACCCAAAGTAGCAACAGTGAGGAAAGGTACAGGAGGTATACTTACCTCGGTACCTACAGAATGAACCAGGGGTCAATGATATTGAATCGACCTGGAATCAATAAGGAGCCAAGGGAGTGTGGGCTTCAATTACAAACCCTGGGTTTAGCCTAGAATACTGGTTGCTAATTTAAGTCTGGATAATTACAGGAACCGGAGCAAATATCTTTTGGGTCGCTGGTAGTTTCAGGTTAGGCCTGGAAAATTATTTATTCAAACTATTTCATCATTTCTCTGGAGAATCGGAAACACAGTTCCCAACGAATCAAACAGATTTAATTCTTATTTATCTTCCCTTCAGGTAGTGTAGACTTGTAGAGAAGAGAGAGATCCCTTAGCTGTCTTCAGTATTTATATTCCCCATCGACCTCCGTCCAATGACAGCTCAATCCTAGATTTTTATTGGTCGGAATCCTCAACTATGCCAGCAGGAACTATCATCCAAAAGCACATGTTCTTAAACTCACGAAAATGCGGAAAAATGATATTTAACCCTATATGGGCAAATATCCAATAACAAAAAAGTTGTGACCAGGTGAACATCCATCATTTCAACTGATAAGTAATTCAATCAAATTTCATATCATAAGCAAAGGGTTGAAAAATATTGAAGTCTTTAGGGTTGTAATGATGTTTATCAGAATTTACTCTCAGGAAGAGCTCTGGAAAGTCAGGAATCAATGAATTACTCAAATCTCTCAGGTTTTCAGGTTTCGAGCTTTCGAACAAGTGAAATTCAAGTAGAATCAGTCTCAGGTTACTTAGATATTAATTAGAACCAGTCTAGTAATGAAGCTGGTCAGAAATACTTCATTACTTTACTCACTTTAGTGATCATGCTGTAACATGAAAATTTACCTTTATCCAAACTCAATTATCAGAATGGTACAGTCTCCTCTTTTTGTGCTCAGACTTGAGTCAAGTATCATCCAAAGTAAACAGCTAAGCATTTAGTTCACATTTTATTACAGGAACTCACAAGAAGTGAATAACATTACATGACAATTTTGGGTTTTTCATCCTGTTTTTGTGCCTGTTGGGTCGATTGGCTCACTGCTTATGTTTTTGGGAATATTGATGCCTAAAATTGAATTAAACATGTAGGTTTTTTCACAAAGTCATAGTGATAACTTACCTGAAGTCAGTCCCTGTATTCTTTAAACTTAAGTGGTCATCTCCAAGCAACCTTTGAACTCCAGGAACAATCTGAAAAGAAAAACAAAAGATTAGGTGGAATCATGAAGATAGTATTTGAGCTTCAACAAGCATTGTACTTACCAAGTGAGTCTTATAGGTGTTAGGACTTTCTTTATTCTTCCCCAAATTCGTTTCTTTGAAAAGTTATTTTCAAATTCGAATTTGTTTATTTATTTTCATTGGCTGTCAATATGATAAATTACAATTTGTCCAAAGTCGAATATCAAATTGTTTCATGTCAATGTCATAGGTCACAAGTCACGTCAGATTTGTTTCTTCGTTCCTTTTAGGGTTGTTCGTTTGCACTTATGAATCAGTCCTAAAGTCAGGTCGAAATGAATACTAAGTGGAAAGTCATGTCATATGTCAAGTGTCACCGAACCACGTGGGGTAAATCCGATTTTCTCATTGGCTAGAGGTTTGGAACGCATGAGCGGCGTTGTTGCGCAGAAAGCATAGTTGGCTCTGATTGTTTTTTTCAAATAGGTTTCACTATGATGTGATTTTGTTTTTTCGACGAGGAGAACTTTCTGGGAAGGGATCGTCCCTTTTCCGTTTGCTTGATCGACGCCATCATGTCAGCGAAAAGCAGATTTACGATTTTGTCCTGCAAGGTGGTAAAACACCAATTTAAATTGTTTTTCGGGTGTGAAGCCGATCCCCCGTGGAAGATCTGCCGGCTTCCACTTGACCTCTTTTATCCTGGTAATGGCCGATGGTCACTGACTGCCCATGACCCCGACAATATTGACCTGATCCCCGACATCTGTCCTGACTTCTGTTTCGACGCTGGAGTGCCCCCAGAGTCCACGTGGTCTTTAAGGTCTATAGAACCTCCTAAGCCTGAGTACTCCCAGGTCAGCGAGAGAAGTACCCCCAGGAAGCTGCAGGCAGTCTTTAGCCTCCAACACAGGATGCTGAAGGTAGCACCTATTAGGACACCTCTCCAAGTTGATGTGGCAACTCGAGAGTTCCTAGAGTTCTGAGGTGCTGGAGGCCACTCCACAGTACTGGGTGAGCTCCATCCAAAAAGGATTTTCTTTTTATTTTTGAAGTATTGATTCCACCAATAGTAGTGCCAATCACCAAATTTAGTTTTAAACTGATACATATATTGGGTTTTTTTCTCATATATCTAGTCTCATCTAGCAATGATGTCAATTTTTTTAAAGTTGGTCTGGTTCAAGGTATAAATGACCATCAGGGTTGTAAGACACAACGCTCCCTGTAAACCTATATGCAGCTGCACATGGTAAATGTTGAGTCCCCCTGAACATCTGAAATTAGTAGTCTTTGTCAGGTTGTAACATGAACCTACTTGCATATTTTAACACCTTAGGGGTGATACCAATCTTCAGGAATTTAGAAGGTACCTACCACATTTTTTTACTAAACCATCATTGAATAAACTAGTTGACTAAAATTCACTGTTTTGATTTCTTATTTTTCTCTACACCAAATTTAAGTGGCGCCCCTTTCAAAATAAAAAAAAACTGTTTGATGAACATCTGACCAACCCACGTCCCAGCTCTCCAGACACATTGGCTGCCGTTTCCTTGACAACACCATTTTGCTGTTTTTGGTATTTATCTTGGGGTAAGTCTCTAGAAAATGCAAAAGGTGGTGACAATGCTTAAAAAACCCAACAAAACACTACCATACCACAAAATTACAGGCCGATCAGTTTACTACCAGAACCCAGCAAAGTGATAGTACGAGTCATACAAAACAGACTAGAGGAATCCATCAACGATCTGGGCATTTTACCAAACGAACAGTTTGGCTTTAGAAGCCAACATTCAACGGAACTCTAGGCAACCAGACTTTTCGACTACGCCGCCGTAGGCCTAAATAGAAGACTAGCCACCGGAGTCATATTCCTCGATGTAGCCAAAGCTTCCGACCGTGTCTGGCACGATGGACTAGTAGCCAAAATGATGTCCTTCGACTATCCACTCCCACTTGTGGAACTGATTGACTCTTATCTACGTAGAAGATCCTTCAAAACCAGAACCGGCCGAGAAGTATCCGACATACGAATCATAGAAGCAGGAGTGCCCCAAGGAGCAGTATTAAGCCCACATCTATATTCCAAATACATCTCAGACATCCCAAGCAACAATAGACGTTGCACCTTGTCATTGTATGCAGATGATACTGCAATAGCATACTGACGTACGCGTCAGTAGCATGGGGACATTGTGCTCAGTTACACTAAATAAGAGTCCAAAGATTCGAGAACACCACCCTGAGGATGTTAGTCAACGCCCCCTGGTTCGTCCGCCATCTTCAGAAATCTTAACCACACCAAGATACTGGACAAGATAAATATCCACGCCGTGAAAACATTCGCAGGAATGGAAAACCACGAGAATCCTCGCGTCAGGAAGGGACAAACTTTGATCCTCGATTCCGGGAAAGCCATAAACGTCCAAGAACCCAACTCATGGACAGGTAAGCACATTACTTAACACACACACAACACAAAAACCCCCACGAGAATAGCGGTTAATTCTAGCCCGAAACAATCAGGAATTCTCGCCCATTTAATCAAACACAGGAATAATAACTTTTCCACGTAATACAAAATCTTTACTATTCCTACTTTCGAAAAATTAACAAAGCCCAGAAGTCACGTGAACCCCACAAGAAATCAGATTCTAGACGTCAGTCCCTGCGGATCGTCTTGCAATTCAAAATTTGTCACCCCCCAAACAACCGACTCTCAAAGTCACAAGCCCCATGTGGAGTTTTTAAATATGAGGATCGTTGCGCTGCCACGGGGTAGGTGGAAAGCGGATAAAGCGGCGTTCACAACCTGTTTACGGCAACGTGACTTTTTACGGCTTCTTTACTTTTTAGAAAACATAACCTCGGTTTATATCACTATATTTAATCAATTAGTTCCTTGTATTTCATAGCAATTAATACAAATATGAGTTGAATAATGAATAATATTCCCTCGAATATTCATGAGAGCTGGCAGCGACGAAAATTGCTTCTTTTTCTGTACTTGAAGAGGAAAAGCAATCTTAAAAAAAGGAAATATTGGGTGAGACCATCATTAAGGAGTAGGAAATCAAACAGCATCTATTATTCTCTGGATTTCCAAAAAACAATGAATATAAGCTTATAACTTTAATAGAATGTCCCACAAACATTTTGGTGAACTTTTGATGATGATTGATTCTCACATTGAGAAACATTCTCACAGAGAATCCATAAGCCCTGCAGAATGATTTAACTTTGAGGTGAGGTTCTTTCAAGTGAATTATATCAACTATCACTAATTATGTATGACAAATTGATATTCATCATACAGGACATGGAAAGAATTTTTCTCATTACTCATGGTTTCAATAGCAAATCAATATCATGTGGGTATAAGCACAGTATCAGTGATTATTAGGGGAACATGTGATGCCCTCTGGACCATTCTGTCCAAGATTGTTTTGCCTACGAGATTCGCACAAGACATGTGGCTGAATATTGAGAAAGGTTTCAGAGAACACCGGAATCTTCCCAACTGCATAGGTTCCTTGGATGAAAAACACATCACATTACAGGTAATCTAGCACTATGAAATTTGAATTCAGAGATTACTAGCAGTACCGTAGGCATTGTAGATAGTTGACTAATTGACCAGATGTACAAATTTTGCTCTATAATTTTAAGCACAACCTAAATCAAGAAGTGATTTTTTCCATTTTGAAAATCAACATAGCATAGTATTAATGGCACTATGTGATCGGAAGTACAAATTCACTTATATAGATGTTGCTGCACAAGGAAGGCAGAGTGATGGTGGAGTATTTCGAAGAACAGAATTTTATAAAAAAACTCAAAGAAAATCGATTGATTATACCTAACCCCAGCAATATTGATGGAATTGATCAAAACATTCCATATTTTTTTGCAGCAGATGAAGCTTTTCCTTTAGGCATGAATATAATGAGGTCGTTTCCTGGAAGGTTCCTTGAACAAAGAAAAACCATTTTCAATTACAGATAGTTAATAACTTTGATCAATATCAGCTTCGACAATATTCATCAAATCTACCAACTATACTTTTCAAATTCGATTTTGTTGAATATCAATATGTTTCAGATTGAGCAGAGGCCGTAGAGTCATTGGTAACGATTTTGGAATATTGGTTTCAAGATGGTGAGTATTGAGAAAAATTATTATTGCCTCACTAGCTACCATGAACAAAATTATAATAGCATGTGTCTGCTACCATAATTGGCATTCAGAAAAAAAGAAACTCCGTATTTCAATGAAAACCTGGATACTACAATGACTCCTGATGTTAAAAATAATAATACACATTCCATGAGGAGCATACAGCGAAGTAGAAATAATATGTACATCAACAAAGATGTATATATCAGAAATGCCTTAAGTGATTACTTCTTAGGTGTAGGAGCTATACCACCTCAGTGGAATAAGTAATGAAAAATCTTGTGAATGTTATGAACTCAAATAATAGATTATAAATGTGTTGCTCTTCATTGTTTATTTTTTCTTCCTTCAGTTGAACATAAAGGATGATAGTGTGGTTGAATAATCTAGACAAAGTGTGTTTGACCTTATGATTTGAAAAAACTATAAGTTCAAAGGTCATGACATAATGATGGGTAAAATGGAAAAATGGTACTTACCTACTCACCTAGTTTTCAATGAAAAATCAAAATTCATATCTATAAAATATATTTATTCAATGGAAAATAAACATAGTGAATACTATCAAAAAAATAATGGATAACAATATCTCTGTTTCCAAGTATGGATTTCTGGGACACCTATTTGGTATATTTCAACTACTTTCTATTGGATGGTGAGAATCGACACTCATTTGGTAGATTTTACCAAAATTATTTAATTTGTAATAAAAACAAATTCTCCAGTGTTCTGATTCAAGTGATCCCTATTGGATAGTGAGAACTGACATTTCATATATTCCTCAGTATATTCTACCTTTTTAACTTAATTAAAAACAAATTCTTCAGTCTTTTGATAAAGTATTCCCTATTGATTAGTGAGAGCTGACACCCATTAAGTATATTTCACGTCTAATAACTAAATTAGAAATAAATTCTTTAGTCTTCTGATGAAGTACTCCCTATTGGATGATGATAATGGGCAAATAATGAAATTATGATGAGAATCTATACTCATATGCTAGTTTCAATAGTGCAATTTCCAATTCTGCACATTGTTGTGAAAGCAACTGTGACAAAATATCTGACAGTGCTATGCAAATGGGGGTAAGCATTGTTATCTTTATGAACATCATTTGGTTGAGTAGGCTGAGGAGTAGGCATTGTAGTATTTTTGATAGCCTCAAGAATTTCTTCATCAAAATTTCGTTTCTTCTTTTGTCTTCTAGGTTTGGAGGTTGTATTAGCTTCTTGGCTATTTTCATTAATGGTGGATGAGGAAGATGATTCTGGTATCCTCTCTGCTACTTCCTATAAATGAGTAGAATTTGCTCCCAACATCACAATAATTAGTTCCTGATTAGGCATATTTTCAAATTATTCATGAAATAAAAGCATACCTCATGCAGAGAAGAAACTGTTTTTCGAGGAACATTTACACTGCTGAGAAATGTCAACATGCCATAATATTTCTAAGTAATCTTCTTAGCTCTATCTCTTCCACTACCAGTTGGAACATGCTCAGAATACTCTGATTTTAATTTCAGATAGCGATTTTTTTTCAAGGCTTTATTCAAATAGTTCACAATCTGATCTTAGTTATTTTCAATTTAGTACATTACTGTTTTCAATGCTATTTGAAAAATAATTCCAAATCAGCACGTGATGCTGGTCTCGGAACTTCTTAATCCTACACACATTTATTTCATTGTTAATCCTAAACTTATGTTATTGTTAGAGATTCTTCTTGACAACTCAGTTTCAAATATTTTTATGTTATCGGCTTCCCTCAACGCCACTGGTAAACAATTGAAAGTTTTGATACATTTATTGAGAGGGTTATTTAAAGCGATGTTCGTTCTTGTAAGCTCGATGAATATATTTCTTAAGTTCCTTGTCTCATAGGAATGGACTTCATGGTTTAATTTAATTCGTGGATTACACTTCTGTTCAGATTTGCAAACTTTGTATATGAATTTACTCTGTTCAATTTTCAATATTTCTGAGATTGGTAAAATGCCAGTTTGCTCATAAACCTGTTTTGTTGGTGTTCTAAATTCGATATTGAATAAAACTTTTACAATTTTATTTTGTAGTTTTTCTGTTTTCTCAAATGGTATACGTCCACAAGCACCCCATAAGGGAATCAAGTATCTGAAAATAGATAAAAAGTATGCATTATAGATTTGATTATATAGTTTGTGATCAAGATAGTCTCTACATCGATAGATCGCTCCGATCATCGGTACTACTTCATTTTCAATGTGGTCAATATGTTTACTCCAATTCATTTCGTCGTCTACAAATAAGCCAAGATATTTTGTATTTTCAACTCTTTGTATCTTTTCTCCTCCAATTTTTATGTTTATCTCCTCGAAATTCGTATTTTTCTGCATAAACACCATATAGGTTGTTTTTTTGTATTTATTTTCAGATTGTTTTTTGTTATCCAATAGTTATAATAAATTCAGGTCAGAATTTATTCTCATCTCAAAATTTTCTTGATTTTCATTACTGTAGATTAAGACGGTGTAGTCTGCAAAGGTTAAGTATCTTCCATGTAGTTCTACTTTCTCTAGGCTCCTAACATGTAGTGAGTACAGTAGAGGACCTTATACCGACCCCTGCGGCCCTCCACAATGTGTAATCATGACTTCGCTTCTGATGATGTCTATGCAAACGTATTGTTCCCGATTATATAGATATGTTTTCAAAAGTGTTGGTAAATTTCCACGTATTCCCATTTTTTTCCAATTTTTCGAGTAAGATCCTGTGATCTACTACATCGAAAGCCTTTTGTAAGTCAATAAATACCGCTACGACATATTTTTTTCTCATCCAGATTATAGGAGACATGAATAACAAAATCAATGGTAGCACTCATTGTATTACTTTGAGGTTGGAACCCGTACTGGTATTTGTCGAAGTGGACGACTTTTTCTATGAATTCAATAATTCAGAGCCAGTTTCGTTGAACTTTTTTACTAATTTACTGACAGTAGATCTTGTTATGGGATTTCGGTTAGGATATAAATTATTATAATAATATTCCACTTCAATTAAAATCAGCAGTGTTTCATAAATTCTAGACGAATATATTTTCACATCTGTTTAATTCAAATCAATAACAACATTCAGACTTCCTATTATGTTCCCATTTGTGTATCAGTTATTATCATGTTATCATCCATATGTACTATTTTTTCACTTTTTCTTCTAATTTCTTCCTTTGTTGTTCCTATATGTTGAATTGTAGAGTTATTTGAGGGTTAAGTGGTAGAGCAATTCAGTGGACGGAGTCATCTAGAAAGTGAGTTGAACTTCGCCCTTTGCTTTTGAAAAGTATTATCCACCCATACTTCATATATTATTTTCTATTCAAAAGTAATAAAGGCGTTTATTATTATTATTATTATTATTATTATTATTAAAGATATAACACGTTTCTAGTTGACTTCTACGCATATCACCATATCCTAATATCATAAAAATCTCATTTCGTTCTTCTTCAGATATACAATCCATTTTGATTTTCACTGAACACCGACAATACTAATTCATAGAAACGTCAAAGTTGTTATTGTAGCAGTCATAGCCATCTAAATGTATTATTTTAACTTCGGCGAAGATAATGTAAATGTAGCTGTAACTGCGAAATCATGGCATTTAGGTATAGTGAATATGACATGAAAAATATTCAGTATTACTTAAGGATTTCAAAAACAAAGAATATACAGGGTTATCCATTTGAAATAAAAAAGGTTCATTATTATTCCGGAAGAAGGAGAGATTTGCACACCAAAATCTATAAAAATCGTGCAATCCGTTTTCGAGATAATTGAGGCGTTCTATACATAAAACTCACTCTGTATTTTTTTGAGGTCAGGCAAGGCATGGCACAAGTCTGATCTGAAGATTTAACATATCATTGTGTTCTCAGAATTGTCTTTACACATAACTTTTTGAATCAAATATCATTTCTGCATGTCGTTCAATTAACGTTCATTTCTTAGTCTGCACGTGTGTTAAACTTATATGATGATAGAGGTTCCTAGGACTGAATAAAAACCACTTTTCTGATTCATCATTGCATATTTTCGAGACAGCTACCATCGCGAGGTATGTTCGTTTCTGTCCTTTTTATAGTTTTTCAGTGCTATCCACGTGCTATCTGAGGTACTATCATAGACAGGAAATATAACCCAGGGAGACATTCTGGAACAGTAGAATCGAAAGATTGTGCAACCAGGAAAGGAGGACCATTGATGTACTACGCTGATTTTCAATATTATTCATCAAACTTGTGAAGTATCCACATATTTCATACAATAAAAACACAGTCAGTTACATTGTCAGAGAAATTGTCCTTTGCAGGCCCGAGTCAATGTTCTAGTAGTACGCATCAACATCTGGAGTTAAAGTTCAGGTATTGCTACAACTGAACAATAACCCTGGGAGAGTAATTGCCACTAAAGGCACCAAAACCATAAACTGCGTTACAAGTGGTGAGAAAGGTGAGACGGTGTCAATAATAGCCTGTGCAAATGCAGAAGGTCATTTCCTTCCTGTCGTTTGTGATTTTAAGGGCCAGTTCTATAGGTTGCTGTTGGATCTATGAGAAAAGCCACAACGGTTAACCGTACAGTTAACTCTACCTTCGGAAACTTTTGATTTTATAGGTCCATGTCATCTTGATGTCAGCTGTCACGCTTCACGCTGTCACTGCTGTCAGTTAGATACCTAACCTGACAAAGTTATTGTCTTTTTATCATTGTCTCTTTGTTAGAGTGTTATTATTTTTCATATAAGTTATCGTTTTTGTTTAAACATTTGCCTGAAATGGAGAACGGAAAAAACCGCCGATCATTCAACTTCACTCAACCAGAGGTTGAAACTCTTATTTCTCTTGTGGAAAAGTACAAGAAATTCATCGAGAATAAAGAATCCGATGCTATTTCCTGGCAAGAAAAAATGTGGCATGGGACAACTTAAGTGATGATGTCAATAAAATGGGCTTCAATATCAGGACAAGTAAACAATTGCGAGAAAAGTGGATTAATATTAAAAAGGACAGTAAGAAGAAGTTTGCAGCTGAAAAAAATGAAATTTATAAGACTGGAGGTGGTACTAAGAAAAAGTGTGTGTTAAAAGTGTTTTTAACCGCCAGCTTAGTTGCAAAGCAACCCTCGAAAGTCAGAGAAAGAAATAATTATCACTCAAATAGATGAAAAAGTGAAAGAAGTCATAGGTGTGGCTGTTACTGGCTTAGAAAATTATTGTGATAGTGATGGAATTGTTTATCAAAATGAAAATACTGAGACTATTGAGCAGTTCAAGTCAGCTACCAATGATGGTCTTGGTCTGTACATGCAAAATAGCAATGTTGAACAATTAGAGCCAGTGACTGACGATAAAGTACATAGGAAATAATTGAAAGTGATAAATATAAAATTTTATTTCATATTTTTAGTTGCTAAAGAGAACTCTTCCTGTACCTGGGACAAATGGAACCCAAAAATATTGAAACGTCCCCTATCTGAGAAAGTAAATGTTAATGGGCCCTTAGAAAAAGAGGCAACAGTGATGAAAGCATCAGCTTCCAATATTAGTTCTGTGAACACTGCTAATTCCAAAACTGTAGTTTTGAAATTAGTCAACCCTAACAGAGTCAAGGCCACTCGTATAAACCAAATTGGTAAGTATCAATATTGACCATGATAATATTGGCATCTTTATATTTGTTTCAGAAAATAATAAAACTGAACCTTCCTGCTCATCCAGGTCTATTCCTGAACACTCTGAATTTGGAGAAAACAAAGAAGTCGAGAGTGTCATCAGGGGGACACACCAAAATCTAAGTGTCTGAAAGCAAGTTCTGGTAGTGTCAATTCGAGTGTCAATGATAAGAAGAGAAGCCAGTTGACTGTTGACTGTAGAATCAAAATTAATAATTTGTCTGAAGATAAATTAGAACTCATTGAAATTCAGAAACGATGTTAACTGAGAGAAAAACTCATGAAAGAAGGAGAACATGAATTGAATATGATGCAATCAAAGGCTGAACATGAAATTGAAATGAAGAAACATAATCTAGAGCTCCAAATATTCGAAGGCAATTGGTCAGTGAATAAACAGGATGCATAATAACAAAAAATTATCATGAAACATTATACTGTCACACCTGGTATACCAAAGGAACCATTCAATCAATTTATTAGGAAATATCCATAAGAAAATCAAAGTCCTCAGTAGATAATATCCGAAGTCATTCACATAACATATGTAATTCAAACCCGGTTCAAATTTCACAGACAGGAACCTAGTAAGCTTTTCCGGCAGAATTCATCGGACTTGAAAGTTCACCTATGAGGTAATGAACTCGATAGGTACGATTATTGCTGATTCTGCTAACTCGGCAAGTATCGCCTATAAAACAATTGAAGTATAGATTTTCCGGGACAATCAATCGGAGAATCACAATCAGACAATCGAACAATCAGACTCGGTACGACGTTGATTACGACTACGGCTTTTTTTTGGGTAACCGCACTAGTGAGTGAGTAGACGTCAACGCCATGACACACATCTCCTCCCCTGCCGGAGCAGCGATTATTGTATGGACAATGTAAGTACATTTTTCAATCAAAAACTGTTTCATTACCTTGTACAGCCCCTGTAATTGTCTCCAACCACGTTGGTAGTTAGATCCAGAGATGTAGGATTTCACTAGAAGGTGTAGCTATAGGGTCACTTTAATTTAGTCACTTCACTTAACTTTTTTTGTCTCACTTAACCTTTTTTATGTTGCTCACTTGTTCACTGTTTTTTGATCGTTCAATAAAACTTAAATTTATGTTAAACAAAACATGCACTCTTTCCTTGCCACAATCGAGTTACGAGAGTGTGGTAGTTAGGACACCCTCTTGCTGCCAAGCATAACCCCCTAAGATCACGCAGCCGGGGAGGAAGGCCCCAATGGTCGTGACACATGGTGGAGGCGCCTTGTCTCGAATCCTAAGGCTCCATTCTTCATAATGGACCTAAGTAAAATAGCATAGAAAAATATCAGTTTGTTTATTATTATTCTTTTTTTTCCTGCTCAATAACATAGAATAGTAGATGCTCAATTTATATAACAGTTAATAAAACATAAAATTTTTTTTTTGGGAAATTAGAGAATTGAGGAACTGCGAAAGAGTGATGAAATATTATACGTTTGTACTGATATAGACGGGCTACCTATTCAACTCTCAGAGTTAATAGTTAGCAAAAGTCTGTGCACCCATCAAGCTGATATTTTCCACTCTCAAACACAAACTCATTTTTTAAATATTATGCAATGGCGGTGAAAACCATGTGCTTGTGCGGGTAAAACTGCCATCAGGCTGGTGGAAACTACCATATCATAATATTCTTTTCGAAAACATTCTTTGTATTATGCGCTGATGCTGTGAACCATGTGCTTGTGCGGATAAAACTGCTATCAGGCTGGTTAGCAACATCCACAGCATAATTCATTCAGGTATCATCATTATTATTTTCGATTATTTTTCACTATGCCACGAAGGAACCGTGGTAAACGTCAAAGATTGTTAATTAAGAGATTTAAACAGTCCCAAAAATCGAAAATTGTGAAGAATTTAATTGTGAAAATACCCTTGTCGTTATTAACCACTTCTATGGTAAAAAAATTGGCTTTCAGACAGAGGATACAGCAGAAATTTAGAGAACTTTTTGGGGATGAGTAATAATTTTTGTTTTTTTACATTTTTTTTCTTATATTTATTGAGCAAAACAGAAAGAAACTGAGATACAGCATCATAATTTCATAAAATAACTTACACTCTGGATCTTAACTATAATATTTACAATTTTGATATGATTTGACGAAGTACAGTCAACCCTGAGGAACCAAACCTAACATCAAAATAATATGAAACGGAAGAAAAAAAATTTCAAAAGAAATACTATAACTATATTTCACCTTGTATCTTCACCTTGTGTGAATGAGCCCCAATCATCATACACAGTCAGATTGAAAATAGTTTCATGATCACAAAAGGATATTAACATTGATATTTCATGAATTTTTCAAATTAATTATTTCTAATCAAGTATAGATTATCATTATTCATGAGCGTATATAATTTCTTTGACATCAATTTACATAGAGAATTGTTTTCTAAATTTTTTTCTCAGTCACTGCCAAAAATGAGATATAGAAACCTATCGAAATATTGTTTATCCTATAAAAAATTGTATAATGAAGAATGTCTAAACAGCGTTAAATATTTGTTTCAAACACAGTCCATTGATCAGGAAAATAAGAGAATCACCACTCGAACCATACCGTGCCCTAATAACCCCTCAACACTTCTCGTTAATATTGATAATAATTGCCATTCTCGACGAACACATTTTTCCTACAAAAATTTGTATAGATACGAGTGTTTAATCAATTTGAAGAACACCTTCACTCAAATAGAACAGTCATTTGAATCAGAGTCAGTCAAAAATAATGAAACATCCTTGACAACCTCGGATTATGAAGATCTAATCTCATTCGAAGATGCCGAATCACCGGTCATATCTTCTAATGAGGAAGACCTCATTTCTTTCGAGGATGATGAATTAGTCCCACCTCCTTTAGAGTTTAGTGACGGTAAAACCGACAAAGATGATGAAACTGATTCAAATTTGGTTCTAACTTCTACTGAGCATATCACAATACAATGTGCCTCAGGTGGTGAGGTATCTCAGTACTCCGAATTCAAAACAGGAGATGAGGTGAAGGTAGTGTACATGAAGGATCATGGACCAATCATTTTGAGGTGGTTCGGGCCTTATTATATCTTGAGGAGATTGGAGAATGGAGACTTCGAGGTACAAATGGGACCCACTATGTCCAGTGGTAAAGATATTATACATGGTAGCAGGATACTACCGTACGATCACCCATGGGATCCAGATTCAATGTATTCTGACAAGGATGAGGATATAGAATAAGTCCGTTTTTCGCTTTACCCGCTCACCTAGTCTCACTCCATTTTAAATAAAGTATCACCCTGTATAAATAATTCAACCTCTTGTATTGAAATACTGCTCAAATGACCAATAGATTCCCAGATTGGCAAAATAATATTCCTAATTATTCAAGATTACTTTAAATTAAGTATAGAATATAATTCAAAATCAAGTGTTTAATTCGAAGAAATTTATTTTTCAGTTCACATTTTCAAGTAAAGATATAGTAATTTCCACAACAATCAGCATTTGCCAATACTATCTCTCTTCCATTAAGTATTTATTTTTGAATTCAGCAACGAAAATATGATATGTTCAGTTTCTAGAATCCAAGACATGCCCAGCGTGACCTACATTTGATTCATTTTGCTGAAGATGGAAATGAGATAGGTAACACAGATATCACTGCATTGTTGTTAGATATTATATTTCATGAAGGTCACATCTTGTTGAACCATAAAAACAATGCGCTGAAATTTCGTGAATAATATACTGTACCTTGCACAGCTGACTGCTGAATGTTTCATATCCAATCTGGAAAAAGCAAGCGTCATCTGAACTTACTTTTTGAAATACAGAGTGATTAAAATTTTTTTTGATTTTGATTGTTTTCTTGTTATGATGTCATAAAAAATATTTTTCAGATAATTTTTTTTTTTTGGGAAAGTTAATAATTTTTTTATAACGAATTTCGAATTGTGGCGATCAATTCTGAAACCCTACTCTTCTACGATTTTAGTTCCGTTTGAATTCATTGTTGGATATTTTGAAAGGAAATATGGTATTTTCAATTAATAATGAAGTATTTCTCATATTTCAGAGTAATTTGATTATAGGTATACAGGAGGTTACGTATAAGTATAATAATTTTTTCTAATTTTGAAATTTAAAAGATATTATTTTTGTTGTTAACACATACAACAGTCATTCTTCAGAAGTTTATTTTTTTCATGATAAATTGGTACCTTGATATAATATATTGAAGCAAGTTGTTGAATTTGAATTGAATGATGAGAGAATGGAATTGAAAATATGATATAGAGAGAAATAATTGAATTGATGATATATTAAAGATGAATTACGAGAAATTGAAGATAAATGGTACATTGAAGATGAATAATGATGAATTGAAGATAAATAATGATATTTTGAGGATTATGAAGGATATTGATATGAGATGTATATTGTTGCGAGTTCACCAATGAGTTTAGTAAAGATTACTGAACAGCTCGGCTAGGGACGTTTGGCAGATGCTTTGTCAAGTACAATAGTGAAAACTCACCCTTCGGCCAAGACATAACACAAGAGTTATGTACTATGTATAAAAAAGAAGATATTATTTTGAGAGTTATAGATGGATTCGAGTTATAAGACGTAATGAAATATATTTTACTATGAGTTTAGTAAGGTCTACTAAACAATTCGGCTAGGGACGTTTGGCAGATGCTTTGTCAAGTACAATAGTGAAAACTCACCCTTCGGCCAAGACATAACACGTGAGTTATGTACTATATGTTATGAAAAGGAGATATTATTTTGAGAGAATTATAGATAGATTTGAATTATGAGATGAATTGAGATATTTTTTACTGAGTTTAGCGATGGTTACTAAACAGTTCGGCTATAGGGAGGTATGGAGGAAACTTGAAATATTAGTGAATACTCACCCTTAAGGCCAAGGCATGACAAAAAGTTGTCATGCGAGGTTTAAAGATGTGTTGCAATCGAGTTATTGCAGAGGAATGCAATGAAAACAGTACGTACAAAGAGTGAATGTGGAAGTAATCAAATTGTTGTAAATATCTAGAGGATGTAATTCAATAGTCGTCGATGGTATTAGCCAGGAAAGTAGTTGTTTTCTTATAGATACCTTCACAATTTGATTTGAATGAAAGCAAGGTACTGATTTGGAAATTCGAGTTATATGTACATTATATATGTGGATGTGTTAAAAGCAAGATAATAAGTTCGAAATGAAGCTTTCAGTATATTTTTGTTGTCGATAACCTCACTGCATACCTATACCCAACTGGAGAATGTTTTTACTGGAGTCTAGATATCCAAGTACGTTCCTCCTATCGAATTAAGACATGTGGATAGAGAATAATATAATGGAAGAAATGTCAAAAGATGAAGAGTTGGAGATGAGTTAGCGGGAGAAACCTTTTTATTAGATTTTGGAGAATTATTAAAACATAAATGAATGAGATAGAGAACATATCATGATAATAGAGAGTAAGGACAGTTCGCTAATAACAAAAGATAACAGGGCAGTAATTCAGGTAATAGGTGGCCATCTGAAGAACTATAGGTGAAATTTATTTAGGTATGTCACTATGGGTAGGTATTTTGTAAAGAAAAATGTAAACGTAGATTCAATTCAAAAAATGGGTATTGTTTATATTAAAATGAAAGTACACTTACTGCTGTAAATTTTTCTCTTGTTCCATGTGAGCCACAAACCGCACGTCAGACCGAAACACGAGCAGCCCTGTCCAATAAACACCATCCATCCAGTAGCACCACCTATTGAGTTGTTCGACACAGGAGGCTGAAAGCTCTGAAGGGCAATGACTGCGACATACTGGGAAACCTACAAATAAAGGACATGAAATGTGAGATTAAGGAAACATAGGCACAGGAGAGAACAATAAATGAATTGAAAACGTGATGAGTATAAACTTACAACAATGTATCAGCTCCCAAACCATCCTACAGAGGGGTACCAGAAGGCAAGGGGGGCCAAAAAGTCAACTATGATCTAGCCAGACGTCTGCAGCACAAAGTCAGCCAGAGAAAGTCCTGAATATCCAAACCTAAGAGAAACAAAAGGACACTTTTTTAAAAGAAGCCATCATGGAGGAAGAAATGCGCTTACCAAGCAGAATATCCTAAGATGTAGTAGCAGACCAGTTATAATCACATGGATGCACTAGTGTTCATCATCACTGTCATATTATGGAATCACTAACCGAAATAAGCAACTAGATACTCTCAAAATCCACCAGGAATCAAAAGTAGATTCAAACAAACCGAAAAACCGTACCGAACACGCAAACGGAATCTGGTGTTAGGGCGTTGTTTTGCGGACCGAGATAAAACCGAAAAATGCTGATCCAGAGATGCAAGATTCTGCAAGAAAAAATCTGTCGATGCAGATGTTTTTCTCTCAACGGAAGCAACAGATCTTGGGGTACGAGATAATCTGTGGTTATGTTTGAATGTGTCACAGAACAGGTATCTTCTGATCCGGAAGAGGAGAGAAAATATTTTCTTGTTTCCTATCAAGTTCCTATCAAATCGAAACAAAAAACAATAGTGAAAATGTGTCAATTGTTATGTCAATTTTTTTTCTTTTTTCAACTCGCTGGAACATTTTCATGAATTTCCACATTTCACTTCCGAATTGGCGCCGTAGTCTTCTCACAACAGTATGAAACTGTCTTCAGAAGCAGCAAATAGTAGCCCTACCACAGTACCACAGTACTACTAACCCTGATAGCAGTGATAGCCCATAGCCAACAGCAAACATTTGCCCACTCGATACAAAAGGAAGAAAATTATGTCGAGATTGTCAAGTCATAATCCCGAACAGAGCACAGACTCCTCAGAACACTCAATACAAAAGTCGACCAGGCAGCTGGGGAATAAGCAGCGCCAGCGGCAGCAAGAGATGGTCGAGGATTCCGCCGAAGCGGACAATGGGTAGGTCCGTTTAAAACTTACCGACCTGCCATGGGATAGCAGCGTTGAAAATTGGACAGTGCCGGACTCAGTGCGGAACTGATAAGTGCTTAGTGTAGAAACTGGTTGTGTGGAACATTAGCATAAACTCATATTTTCTCTGATTATTATTATTTTTTTGTTGTTTTTCGTTTCAATAATCATTGTCAACTGATTCAGAATTTTATATATGATTTTGTTAAATTTGTTTTTGCGTTAATAAAACTGAACTTTATTCATCTATATTTCAATTTTGGTATGATTTTTCTGTTCTATTTTTATATACTTGTATATTTATATTCTTTTTGTTTTGTTTTTCACATATAAATAGGCAGTCAGGCAATTCATTATTAGAAGCTGGGGCAGCTTTTTCGGAGGGGAGGAGACGTGTCACACCTGGTATACCAAAGGAACCATTCAATCAATTTATTAGGAAATATCCATAAGAAAATCAAAGTCCTCAGTAGATAATATCCGAAGTCATTCACATAACATATGTAATTCAAACCCGGTTCAAATTTCACAGACAGGAACCTAGTAAGCTTTTCCGGCAGAATTCATCGGACTTGAAAGTTCACCTATGAGGTAATGAACTCGATAGGTACGATTATTGCTGATTCTGCTAACTCGGCAAGTATCGCCTATAAAACAATTGAAGTATAGATTTTCCGGGACAATCAATCGGAGAATCACAATCAGACAATCGAACAATCAGACTCGGTACGACGTTGATTACGACTACGGCTTTTTACGGAGTAGACGTCAACGCCATGACACACATCTCCTCCCCTGCCGGAGCAGCGATTATTGTATGGACAATGTAAGTACATTTTTCAATCAAAAACTGTTTCATTACCTTGTACAGCCCCTGTAATTGTCTCCAACCACGTTGGTAGTTAGATCCAGAGATGTAGGATTTCACTAGAAGGTGTAGCTATAGGGTCACTTTAATTTAGTCACTTCACTTAACTTTTTTTGTCTCACTTAACCTTTTTTATGTTGCTCACTTGTTCACTGTTTTTTGATCGTTCAATAAAACTTAAATTTATGTTAAACAAAACATGCACTCTTTCCTTGCCACAATCGAGTTACGAGAGTGTGGTAGTTAGGACACCCTCTTGCTGCCAAGCATAACCCCCTAAGATCACGCAGCCGGGGAGGAAGGCCCCAATGGTCGTGACAATACTTTCACTTTTATTATAGATTTTGTATAAAATTTGGATATTACTTCATTATTATATATTTTGAAAATAATTTTGAATCAATGCCTGTCTTACTAATTCACCACCCACATCCACATTGTGATGTCCGTACTGGTTGAAATCAGCATTATCTATAAGTAAATAATTTTCAGCAGGTTCTTCATCATTCATATCAATGGCTATATTGTGCAAAACTGCAGTTGCAACTATTACTGCCATTGTTGTTTGTAATTTTAATCTCATTGTTAATTTTAATATTGGAAACCTCCTTTTCCATACACCATATTGTCTTTCAACAATATTTCTGGTTCTGATTTGAGATTCATTGTATAGTATTTCTGCTTCAGTTGAAGGGTTATTCAGTGAAATCATGGTATATTTTGTTAAAGTGTACCCCTTATCAGCTACAATATAACTGTTGCCATAATGACCTTGTTTTAAATTAGCTCTGAGTCTTAAGTTATCAAAAATTGTTGAAACTGCTGCAGACCCCGGCCATCTACAGACAATGTTCCTTATTTTCATTTTTCCATCAGAAATTGTTTGCAAATTTGATAAAAAATATCCTTTTCTGTTCCTGAATAGCTCTGCATTCTCTCTTCCTGAAATACAAAGTAAGTTGGGAGATGGCAAACAGAAGGAAACAATTTATTAATTATTTTTGCAATCTCTTGTAATGAATAATACTCTTTGTTTGACATACCAGGTGATTGAATCTGGACATGTGTACAGTCAATTGCACCAATACAGTTGGAAAATCGTGCATACTGATACATATGTAATTTTGCTTCTTCTATTTGTTGTTGCGAAGATGGCATTTGAATGTAAATTGGAGCTAATGATACAATCGCTCTTGTAACTTCTTGTACTACTTTACAGGTTGTGGATTCATGGATTCCCCCAAAGTCACCTGCAGTGATTAGAAAATTACCTGTGGCATAAAATCTCAATGCCACTAGTAACTGTGTTGGTGGAGTCAGAGAATGATTTCTGAAAGTAGAACATTATAAATTTTATTTTGATAGGTTGTATGATGGTAAATATCAATGATATGAAGTGGTATATACTTACTGATCTGTTGCCTTCACTAAATGGTGTTCTAAAATATCTATTAGTTGCCTAGCAGAATATTTACTAATACGAAATCTGTTCAGGAATTCCTCATCTGACCATAGGTTTAAATGTTCAGGCCTTTCTCTGAATATCCTATTTCGACGGGGTGCCTCAACAATTTCAATGATATCATCTTCGTCATCTGTAATCATCTCTTCGAATAAATCTTGAATGTCCTCATACATTTGAGATCAAAATCGTGGACAGAAAATGATATACTCTCAAATGTCAAACCGTCAAGTTATCTGGCACCTCATCCACCTAGTAAGTTAACGTATACAATTTCGGGTTAACATTGTTACGTGATTAAATCGGATTCTGGCATAACAGTGGGTATGATTAGGTGTATAATAGATTCAGTTTCTCAATCAAACTCACTCCTGCTAAAATATCAGCAGATACGACTATGGGTCGTTTTTATTGTAGTTGTAGTTTTTGTGGCTAGAGAGAAAAAGTATCGTAGGTGCTCCGTTCTTAAAACTTCTGGTATCGAGACAGAAGGAAATGGAATTTTATAAATAAGGTGAACAACGGAACTTCGATAGAAAATTCGTTGAAAACGGCTTTTTCGTTGTTTCACAATTTGGGATGATGTGTTTTTGGTTTATGGTTTGATTGGACCATCATCTTGATACATAATTTTGGATTTGTTGTTTGGAGGGATTCTGTTTGAACGCCTTTAGATTGCATTGGGTTATCGCACTGAAGGTGAGTTTTGTTGATGAACGGTTCACACTAGGACCCCGGTATTATTAATGGCAATATTTCAGGCGTTCTTCATCAGGGCTGAGTATTGTTGGTAACGAAACGAACAGGAAAGGAAGACATAATAATATATTGGCGAAGAAGTTTCCATTATACACTATGTGATTGAGCTGGCGCAAAGCTACAGTGAAAACCAGAAAGATGCTAATGAGTTGAGGACTGTGATGGTTTGGAAATCGACTCCACTGAGATTATTTAGTCGGTGCATCCCCTTATTCAGGGCAAAGTATAATAGGGATTACGTAACAACATCTACCCATCAATCGCATCCGTAGGTTAAAGTAGATGTTAAGTCAAGGTCACAGTTAACTGCAACCTATAAAACCGGCCCTAAAGGCAAAAAACAAGAGTTCGAAGATGGTTTGCCTCCTGGGGGTATGAATAATCATGAATAAAAAATCGGCATATGTAACAACATATTTTCAGAACATGGCTTCGTGATCACTTCATTGCAAGGAAAGAGCCAGGTGAAGTGTTGCTCATTTTAGATGGTCATTCGTCGCACTGTTCGGATGTAGTT
>OU896717.1:4466501-4541508 GCA_918026855.4 Phaedon cochleariae | reverse complement strand
AAGATTTTTCATCACTTATTCCACTGAGGTGGTATAGCTCCTACACCTGAGAAGTAATCACTTAAGGCATTTCTGATATATAAACATTTTTGTTGATGTACATATTATTTCTACTTCGCTGTATGCTCCTCATGGAATGTGTATTATTATTTTCAACATCAGGAGTCATTGTAGTATCCAGGTATTCATTGAAATACGGAGTTTCTTTTTTTCTGAAAGCCAATTATGGTGGCAGACACATGCTATTATAATTTTGTTCATGGTAGCTAGTGAGGCAATAAGAATTTTTCTCAATACTCTCCATCTTGAAACCAATATTCCAAAATCGTTACCAATGACTCTACGGCCTCTGCTCAATCTGAAACATTTTGATATTCAACAAAATCGAATCTGAAAAGTATAGTTGGTAGATTTGATGAATATTATCGAAGCTAATATTGATCAAAGTTATTAACTATCTGTGATTGAAAATGGTTTTTCTTTCTTCAAGGAACCTTCTAGGAAATGACCTCATTATATTCATGCCTAAAGGAAAAGCTTCATCTGCTGCAAAAAAATATGGAATGTTTTGATCAATTCCATCAATATTGCTTGGGTTAGGTATATTCAATTGATTTTCTTTGAGTTTTTTTATAAAATTCTGTTCGTCAAAATACTCCACCATCACTCTGCCTTCCTTGTGCAGCAACATCTATATAAGTGAATTTGTACTTCCGATCACATAGTGCCATTAATACTATGCTATGTTGATTTTCAAAATGGAAAAAATCACTTCTTGATTTAGGTTGTGCCTAAAATTATAGAGCAAAATTTGTACATCTGGTCAATTAGTCAACTATCTACAATGCCTACAGTACTGCTAGTAATCTCTGAATTCAAATTTCATAGTGCTAGATTACCTGTAATGTGATGTGTTTTTCATCCAAGGAACCTATGCAGTTGGGAAGATTCCGGCGTTCTCTGAAACCTTTCTCAATATTCAGCCACATGTCTTGTGCGAATCTCGTAGGCAAAACAATCTTGGACAGAATGGTCCAGAGGGCATCACATGTTCCCCTAATAATCACTGATACTGTGCTTATACCCACATGATATTGATTTGCTATTGAAACCATGAGTGATGAGAAAAATTCTTTCCACGTACTGTATGATGAATATCAATTTGTCATACATAATTAGTAATAGTTGATATAATTCACTTGAAAGAACCTCACCTCAAAGTTAAACTCAATCTTTCTGCAGGGCTTATGGATTCTCTGTGAGAATGTTTCTCAATGTGAGAATCAATCATCATCAAAAGTTCACCAAAATGTTTGTGGGACATTCTTTAAAAGTTATGATAATGCTTATATTCATTGTTTTTTGGAAATCCAGAGAATAATAGATGCTGTTTGATTTCCTACTCCTTGATGATAGTCTCACCCAATATTTCCTTCTTCTGAGATTGCATTTCCTCTTCAAGTACAAAAAAGAAGCAATTTTCGTCGCTGCTCTCATGAATATTCGTGGGAATATTATTCATTATTCAACTCATATTTGTATTAATTGCGATGAAATACAAGGAACTAATTGATTAAATATAGTGATGTAAACCGGGGTCATGTTTTCTAAAAAGTAAAGAAGCCGTAAAAAGTTTGGTTGTGAACGCCGCTTTATCCGCTTTCCACCTACCCCGTGGCAGCGCAACGATCCTCATATTTAAAAACTCCACATGGGGCTTGTGACTTTGAGAGTCGGTTGTTTGTGGGGTGACAAATTCTGAATTGCAAGGCGATCCGCAGGGACTGACGTCTAGAATCTGATTACTAGTTGGTTTCACGTGACTTCTGGGCTTTGTTTATTTTTTGAAAGTAGGAATAATAAAGATTTCGTATTAGGTACGTGAAAAAGTTATTATTCCTGTGTTTGATTAAATGGGCGAGAATTCTTGATTGTTTCGGGCTAGAATCAACCGCTATTCTCGTGGGGGGTTTTTGTGTTGTGTGTGTGTTAAGTAATGTGCTTACCTGTCCAAGAGTTGGGTTCTTGGACGTTTATGCCTTTCCCGGAATCGAGGATCAAAGTTTGTCCCTTCCTGACGCGAGGATTCTCGTGGTTTTCCATTCCTGCGAATGTTTTCACGGCGTGGATATTTATCTTGTCCAGTATCTTGGTGTGGTTGAGATTTCTGAAGATGGCATCGTTTCGGACGAACCAGGGGGCGTTGACTTACATCCTCAGGGTGGTGTTCTCGAATCTTTGGACTCTTATTTAGTGTGACTGAGCACAATGTCCCCATGCTACTGACGCGTACGTCAGTATGCTATTGCAGTATCATCTGCATACAATGACAAGGTGCAATGTCTATTGTTGCTTGGGATGTCTGAGATGTATATGGAATATAGATGTGGGCTTAATACTGCTCCTTGGGGCACTCCTGCTTCTATGATTCGTATGTCGGATACTTCTGGGCCGGTTCTGGTTTTGAAGGATCCTCTACGTAGATAAGAGTCAATCAGTTCCACAAGTGGGAGTGGATAGTCGAAGGACATCATTTTGGCTACTAGTCCATCGTGCCAGACAAGGTCGGAAGCTTTGGCTACATCGAGGAATATGACTCCGGTGGCTAGTCTTCTATTTAGGCCTACGGCGGCGTAGTCGAAAAGTCTGGTTGCCTAGAGTTCCGTTGAATGTTGGCTTCTAAAGCCAAACTGTTCGTTTGGTAAAATGCCCAGATCGGTGATGGATTCCCTAGTCTGCTTTGTATGACTCGAACTATCACTTTGCTGGGTGCTGGTAGTAAACTGATCGGCCTGTAATTTTGTGGTATGGTAGTGTTTTTGTTGGGTTTCTTAAGCATGATCACTAAAGTGAGTAAAGTAATGAAGTATTTTTGACCAGCTTCATCACTAGACTGGTTCTGATTAATATCTAAGTAACCTGAGACTGATTCTACTTGAATTTCACTTGTTCGAAAGCCCGAAATCTGAAAACCTGAGAGATCTCAGTAATTCATTGATTCCTGACTTTCCAGAGCTTTTCCTGAGAGTAATACAACCCTAAAGACTTCAATATTTTTCAACCCTTTGCTTATGATATGAAATTTGATTGAATTACTTATCAGTTGAAATGATGGATGTTCACCTGGTCATAACTTTTTTGTTATTGGATATTTTCCAGTCAAATTCATTCAGTAGCATTAGCAAGGGTAGTACATTCTGTTCCTGTGCCCATATAGGGTTAAATATCATTTTCCGCATTTTTGTGAGTTCAAGAACATGTGCTTTTGGATGATAGTTCCTGCTGGCATAGTTGAGGATTCCGACCAATAAAAATCTAGGATTGAGCTGTCATTGGACGGAGGTCGATGGGGAATATAAATACTGAAGACAGCTAAGGGATCTCTCTCTTCTCTACAAGTCTACACTACCTGAAGGAAAGATAAATAAGAATTAAATCTGTTTGATTCGTTGGGAACTGTGTTTCCGATTCTCCAGAGAAATGATGAAATAGTTTGAATAAATAATTTTCCAGGCCTAACCTAAAACTACCAGCGACCCAAAAGATATTTGCTCCGATTCCTGTAATTATCCAGACTTAAATTAGCAACCAGTATTCTAGGCTAAACCCAGGGTTTGTAATTGAAGCCTACACTCCCTTGGCTCCTTATTGATTCCAGGTCGATTCAATATCATTGACCCCTGGTTTATTCTGTAGGTACCGAGGTAAGTATACCTCCTGTACCTTTCTCCACTGTTGCTACTTTGGGTCTCTGTAAAAATATATTTTGTGCAGAGCAGGTTGAGTAAACTATCTCATAAAAAATCTGGCGCTCGAGAACCCCCCCGCTCCCGTCAAATACCAGAATAGTCTCCATCCTGAACAGAGCGCCAAAGTAAGGGAATCAAAAATAAAGGCCGTTACAAAAGCTTCTTTCTAGGTGGTTGGGAAGTGTTTCAGCCTCAAAACGGCGTTTGCTTTATTAGTAAGGGCTGCTATTCCTTTTAGGGGGAGTTGCTTTCAGTCTTTGTTGGGGATAATATCTATTCCTGGTGCCTTTTTGGTCTTCAGGTTCTTGATAACCCTTTCGATTTCCTCCGGCGAAGCTGGTCGTAGGATTTCATTAGAGTCATCATAGTCGTCTGCGTGTTTACATCGGGCTTCGTGCTGCAGGTCGTCATTTGGGGTAACGTTTTCCACAAACTGGCGCTCTAAGGTGTCGGTTAATGCCAATGACTTATCCTCGTTTGTATAGGCCATACCGTGTTGTCCTTGGAGGGGTGGTATGGTGGTGGGTCGGTTCCTGAGGAGCTTCTGCATGCTCCAAAAGTTCCCTTCCGGACATGGGCGCCGCCAGGAAAAAATACAGGGAGGGGGGCGGATAGGATAAAATGTTGAAAACATTCGTGAACCATGAGTTACGACTAGAACCACGAATTAAATTTGTATGTAAATAAAATTAAAATAACATTCTTGAAAGACAACGTGAACAAATATCAATTAAAAATCACATTTGGATCAGGAAAAGGGAACATACAAACCATGATTCCACAAACTTTCAGTTTTCATTATGAAAATAAAAATTGCAGTCTACTTTAATCATTTCTGGCGAATATATTGATTGCTTTTTCAGTAATTTTGGACTTTTCATATTCTACAATTTCTTTGAAGACACTCAGAAGGCATAATCCCGTTAGCCTCGATTCTCCAAAGGTAGATCTCAGCCATGTTTTTACCCTTCTCAGTGTACTCAAAGATCTTTCGATAAACAGGCGGTGGGGGGGCATTGATAAAAGATGTTTCATCATGGGGCCCTCGTCATTGTTTTTTTTTTCAGATTTTTGGGGTGTAAACATGATATTGAAAAGGCTGTTCGCGTATCTCCAGAGAATCGGATTTTCAGGAAAGATATCAGGGAGTAAATACTGTCTGTAGGTTAATCGAGGAGGTGGTATATTCATTATTCCAAATTTTTTGGGATTTTCTCTCCTCGTTTCTATAAAATAAAAATATGAATATTATTTCAATATACGTGTAGTAAGGACAAATCAGATGATTTGCCCCAAAATGTCACGAGGAGAGAAAATCCCAAAAAATTTGGAATAATGAATATCAGGGAGTCCATATATGGAATGGAAAGGGAAATTCTGAAATAATCTTCTGCAGAAGCCGCCTCAATATTTGTTCTATTGATATGACGTTTTACTATGCGACGTTGTTGAATTTATATTCCAAATTCATTGGCAATTTCCATAGATTTTGTGAAATTTCCCCCAAAACATTCATTTCTATATTATATTTCTATATTGTAGTCGAATATCTGCAACAAATTATCTATGTGTTTTTGAACATCTAACAAATTCACAGATTTTTCCTGCAAGGTATTGGTAACTGGCTCCAACTGGGATGAGTAATTAGAAATGATGTTCAGACAAATGATAAACGGAGTAGATGACTTACAAGAGAGTTGCTTGGCCTTGGTTCTTGTGGCTCTCTGTTTTGTGGTCAAATCATCTAACACAGATTCAATTTCAACATTTTCGAAAAATAAACGTATCGATATATATTTGGCGGTCCATCTAGTTTCAGAAAACAAAGGGATATTGGGAACTAGAGAACGGCGGAGTGGACTATCTCGAAAAAAATTGATGATCTCTTTTATAACACCAACACAGTTTCGAATCTCGCTAACAGAGTTCAAATCATTTATCACCAATTCAGTCGATGTGAAGAGCAGTGGAAAAATGTAACCTTCGGGTATCGATCTCTAATCAGTTCTTGAACTCGTTTTCTTTTCCCGCCATTGTTGAACACCCATCAAATCCTAGCCCCATTAATTTATGCAAATTTAATCTTTGATCATCCACGGTAGAAATAATTGTTTCTGTAATGGTTTTTGCGTTTATACGTAATAGCTCAGTAAACCCTAAGAAGAAATGGGTTTGAAAAATTATCTACGTTATGACATTCGCCTAATTGTATTTAGAAACATTCATTTTACATATTCTTTTATTCTATGAAACATTACTCCACCTACCGTCAATTCACGATTGCTCCAGCCCAGAAGATTTATGAACAACGCACTACATACTGCACTGAATAATATTGATGATTGATCTCCAGCCAGACGCAACCCGTGCATGCACAAGGACCCAATGAATGTTGAATGACGCCAGACGCAAGATGGTGAGACAATAATGAAGCGGCCGGCGGGATTCACGCGTTATCGATAATAGCAATGTTGCCCATTTGATGGACAGTTTCCTAGCTCTCCTTTTTTCCCTTAGCAATTCGCGTAGTTCTGGTGGTAGATCATGCTGCAGATTCCATCTGGTGGTGTGTGTAATTGTTGTGCTTGCTTCCATAACATTTTTGATGTCCTGCTTAAAGGTTCTTGTTGCCTATTCCAGGTCATTTTCTGTGACTATTATGGGCATTGGGCTTATTCGGTCATGGAATATTCTCTGGAACATATTACAGTTGATTTTGTTTCTTTTGATGGGTTTGTCTGGCTCATTTCCTTCTCCTACTGTAATGAAGTGTTTTTGACCAGCTTCATTACTAGACTGGTTTTGATTAATATCTAAGTAACCTGAGATTGATTCTACTTGAATTTCACCTGTTCGAAAGCTCGAAAACTGAAAACCTGAGAGAGCTGAGTAATGCATTGATTCCTGACTTCACAAAGCTTTTCCTGATAGCAAACTCTCATGAACATCATTACAACCCTAAAGACTTCCATATTTTTCAACCCTTTGCTCATGATATGAAATTTGATTGAATTATTCATCAGTTGAAATGATGAATGTTTGACTGCTCATAACTTTGTTGTTATTGAATATTTTCCAGCCAAATTCATTCAGTAGCATCAGCAAAGGTAGTAGATCCTGTTCCTGTGCCCATTTAGGGTGTTATATTATTTTTTCCGCGTTTTGTGTTGGAAGTGCACATGTGTTTTTCAAGGACAGATTTAGTGGCCATGGCCATGAGCCATGACAAGGTGGGAGTTTTGACCAATGAGATTCCAGATTTACTTGTCCTTCTGCCAAGGCCAAATCAGTGCATGAATACTGAAGACATCCAAGGATTGATGACTCTCTTTAAGCTCTTCTCTACAAGTCTACACTACCTGATCTCCGTTGCTCTTCAAGCTCCTGATTCTCTAGCTGATCTTTTAGTGCTCTCATAGTTCATGCAAAACCAGTGTTAAATAGTATTGTATAGTGATTTCCTGTTACACATGTAAGTTTGTATATTTTTCACCAGTGTTATTCATCCTGTTTATAGCCTCATTTCATTCCTGTTGTTTTTCACACCGATACTCACCCGGCCTGTGTAAAGAATCCAGAACTCTAAATTGAATAAACGGATTTTGTGATTGCATATTTCATATTTCCTTCTCTGTTGTCATTGCTTTCAGTTTCAAATAGTTCAATAATTTATTTAGTGATTTTCAATATTTTCATTTGTCAAAATTGCAGAATATTATTATTGACTGACGACTGACACTGACAAGCCAGTTAACAACTCTTCTTCTTCTTTTCCTTGAGAAATCCAGTCCTGTGCACCGGTGTCTCTGTGCTTTGTATCCCGTCAGGCGGTGTTCTATGTTTCATGAACTATTGACATTTATGGAAAAATATAATTAATAACCTCACTAAAAATCCGATATTAGAAAATTGGAAAAAATCGAAGGAAAAGAAAAGATAAATAGAAATTGAATCTGTTTAATTCATTTAGAACGGTGTTTCCGATTCTCCAGGTAGAAATGATGAAATAGTTGAGTAAATAATCTTCCAGACCTAACCTTAAAATACCAAAGACCTGAGAGATATTTTGCTTTGATTCATTGGAAAAAATCGAAGGAAAAGAAAAGATAAATAGAAATTGAATCTGTTTAATTCATTTAGAACGGTGTTTCCGATTCTCCAGGTAGAAATGATGAAATAGTTGAGTAAATAATCTTCCAGACCTAACCTTAAAATACCAAAGACCTGAGAGATATTTTGCTTTGATTCCTGTAATTATCCAGACCAGAAATAGCAACCAGTATTCCAGGCTAGACCCAGGGTTTGTAATTAAAGCCTACACTCCCTTGGCTACTCATTGATTCCAGGTCGATTCAATACCATTGACCCCTGGATTATACTGTGGGTACCGAGGTAGGTATACCTCCTGTACCTTTCTCCACTGTTGCTACTGTGGGCCACCTTCCCGACTAAATTGGAAGGAGCAGGTGAAGTAAATCACCTTTATCAAAAATCTGGCGCTCGAGAATCCCCCCCTGTCAAATACCAGAGTAGTCTCCTGTCCTGAACAGAGCGTCAAATTAAGGGCCTCAGAAGAAAGACCCTTACACTAAATATAGTTGGATTGGGTTATGGTCAGATGATCCATCGTGGTGGGTTGTGATTTCGCCTGGCAGTTCAAGTCCTCGCAGGAGGACTATATCAATTGTGCTTGGAGTACTGGTGTGGTCATATCTGGTGTGGTCTGGTGGGGCTAGCATAGTGGTGTCCTCGTTCCCTTCAAGGTATTCTACAAGTAGTCTCCCTTTCATGTTTGAGGTAATGCAATTCCAACTTTGGTGTCTGGCATTCCAGTCGCCGACTGCTATTGTTGGATTTCGACCAGATATAACCGTGTGTATATCTTGTGTGTAATATTGGAGATCTATTTGGGTATCGGATTGGTAAGCTGAAACTATCTGAATGTCGCCGTGGTTTCGTGTTTTCACAGTCGCCATGGTTGCTTCCAGGGAATTCAGTGCTGGGGTGTTGATCGGGTACTGATCGAGGTCCTTTTTGATCAGCAGTAAGGTGCCTCCGCCTCTTCTGCCGATCCGGTCGTTCCTGTAAACAAAATAATTAGTTATATTGAATGTCTTACCTGGAGTGAGTCGCGTTTCACGGAGCGCCATTATATCCACAGAATTCCTGGATAGAAATTCTTCCAGTTCCACTTTTCTTGCCTTGGCCCCGTTTATGTTCCAAGAGCCAATGGAAAAGCAGTCCTTCTTATGCGCCATTTCTTACTGGTGATGGCTTGCTGAGTAGTGCAACTGTTTGTTGCACCGCGGTCTCTATGGCCTTCTGGATGAGATCCATGAAGTCCGGGGGTAGGGTTGGGGTTGGGGTTTGTTGAGGGGCTCTGTTGGCATTTTGGGGTTGGGGTTTGGGAGCTGTCGCTGCTGCGTAGGATTTCCCTGGTTGGGTATTTCCACTTCTAGGGAAGGTTTTTGGGGTAGGTTTTTGATTGGGTTTTTGGGGGGTTGTTTTTGTTGCTGGTTTGGGACACTTCGGGCATCCTCTGTAATTGGCAGGGTGTTTGCTGCTGCAGTTGGCGCACTTAGCGTCTGTTGTGCGGGGCTTATCACAGGAGGTTGTGGGATATTGGTCTCCGCACTTGACGCATCTGTATAAGCATCTGCAGTTTCGTTGGCTGTGCCCGAACTTCTGGCATCTGTGACATTGGGGAATCTGATTTTTTACCTGTCTTTGAGCTTCAATTCTCACTACATAGCTGCAGCAGTCTTTGACGTCCCAAATTCTGGCTTCGGATTTGGAGACTTGGATGATCAATAGTGGTAAATCCAGCTTAGTCTTATAGGATTTCTTCCTATGGACTGTTTTGACTTCAAGTCCCTTACTCTTCAAATCATTTTCAATGTCCGGAATCTCCACACTCATATCGATTCCCCTCATAACTACGCTCAGTAGCTTGTCTTCAGGGAGCGAATATATCAGTCCTCCTCTCATTACTTTCACTAATGGGACTTTGATTCCGTTGGACTCCAACTTCCTTTTAACCGTAGTCCATTCTCCCGGTGTTTTCAGCACTATTGGGGGAATGTTGGTTTTTTTGGCTGATTTCTCGTCGTCGCCTTTTTGGGAGGTGGGGGCTGAGGTTGAGGTTGAGGCTTTTGGAGGAGGGCTTGATGAGGCTTTCAACTTAGTTCATTTCTGTTATTACTCAATTTCCATATTTCCCAGTATGGAAAGTACGGTTTTCGAGTGGGTTTGGGGAGGGGGGGTGGTTTCCTTGTTTATTAGGTCGGTGTTGGCAGACTGTTCCTCAATCATGCTAGCTAGAGCATGGAACGTTTCCGCCTCTCCTTCTTCTCCAGCTTCTATGCTTTCTTTGGCATTCCTTTTAGCTTGCTTAGGTGGAAGGTTTAAGTGTGCTGCGTTCTCAAGGTCCTTGCGCAGCTGTTCGATAGTCCTGGTTAGGCTTTCTATCAATTTCGGCTGTTGCTCATTCTGGCTTGTCAGCGTTTGAATGAAGGTATTAATATAAGTTGCCTCTTTGGCCTTGGTTTTGCCCGAGTTTCGTCCTATTCTTACTGAGCTCTTCTTTTTCGCCTTGCTGGGGTTGTTTTCATCGGCAAACATGTCGCTACCGGGTAGGGTAGGATAGGAGACATGTTTATTGTTTCCGTTCTTCCTCCCTAGGGTTTGCCTTGCATGTCTGTCCCATTAGGAGAATATTTTTATTGTGTACGAAATTCTATTGAGGGATAGGGGTTGTTTCCTTACTAATTTTTTCTGCTAGGCTCGGATCAGGCCGAGTCTTGATGTGGAAGCCCTTGTGTAGGGGCACTACGGTTAAAGACAGTCTCTAGTAATATACCGCACAGGGTTTTCGTATGTACTAAAAATGGTGATTATTTCTTGCTGTAGTGTCTAATATAAACATCAGAACGATGGAACAGACATCTGGATGACGTGAAACCAGTGGAGGGGGTAAAAATCGCACGTTCCATTATCGGAACAATGGGATATAATGGGTTAAAGACAGTCTCTAGTAACTCAAAGTGAGTTACCGAGTGCTGAATTTGCCGTTCCTTGCTTTCCACACCTAGACACGTAGACAAGATCTAACTGCTGGGTTTTGAGGCCTTATAGCCGCCTGAAAGGCCGGCAGGCTATAAGATTTCAAAGTCGCTGCTTTCTCTGGAATAAATAGTAAATATATAAAGAAAAAGAAATTTATTGAAATTATCGGTATTTAATTGGGCTGGCTCAGTTATTGACCGGTCGGCCCAATCGTTAATACACTATAATGACAATGTAATAATCGCTGGTTGATGATCGCTGGGGTAATTGCTCGATAATCGCTCGATAATGAGATACTAGATTTCGGCTAACACTTATTGAGCGGTTGGCTAAATCCCAGGTAACTCAGGTAGTGTTGACTGTTTTGAGGCAGATCGAACACTCAGAAATGAACTGGTTCTCCAAGGGGAACATTCAGCTATCGCGCCTGACCTGATCAGCTTTCGTATCTTCAAATTAATTTGTTCTGCCTCTTTGCCAATATGTCTCTGCCTTGGCAGATTCAATTGAATTGGAAATCTCAAAAAAAGGGATTCTATAACCCTGGATCCATGAAATAACCCATTTGTTATTGGTTATTTTCAACCATTCAATGCTAAAAGCTGTAAGACCGCCTGCCAACTGCAAGCTGTTGCTTACCTTTGACGCCTCCTGCGGTTGAATTGATCTGCTCTCGAGTGCACCCCTCTTTGTTGGCCTCGCATTCCTCTGACAACGAGCTGGCGGACGCCTATTTAGAGCCCCCTACGAGGTATTGTAGGACGGATCCTTCCCCACCTTGGCTTTTGGGAATTTTGAATATTGGTCGGTGTTGCCACGGCTGCACACTGTATCGCCTTCAGGTCTTTGCTGGTCCTTTCTAGTGATCTGGCCGTTTTAATTTTTTCCCGAAGTTCAGGACCGAATATAAATGTTCCCGGGTTTGTTTTTTCCACCACCTGATTTGCTTAGAATCGGAACTATAAGGGTGCGTCGCACTTGTGAAGTGCCATGTAGCAAGTCAGTCAAAATTCTCTTGGAACCTCCTAGGCATCCGAGAATTTTTCCTTTTATTCCCTCTGGAATATGTTCTTTGTCTGTCAGGATAATGTTAAGGCACTTTGCAAGTGCTGATATGCCTCTGCAAAGTTGGGTTTGCGTTCCGATGAATGATTTCCCAATTATGAGGAAAAGTGTATTGTTCAGCCAATTTATTTTTTTCCTGTTTTGGGAGTCCCAGCGACTGCATAGGGCTGAATGCATTTTTTGGATTGTCTCCTAAACATTATAGGAGGTCATTCGATAAAACATCATCATTATCCACCTGCAATATTGGCGATGTGCCATCAGCCGGAAGCAAGTTCTGTCCTCTAGGCTCATCTTCCAGGTTTACAAGATTATCTGGCGTCGCGTAGAGCGCTATCGCCCATTTCCTGGAAATTTCGTATGACTAACTCAGACTAACTCAGACTAAACACTCCACCCCGTTGTAGGCTCCGACGACACTTAGGCCTAGTGGCCCATTGTATCTCACCTACATGCCGTTATCAATTTTACCACATACGACTCATGGTGCCTATTGAGGGCCACTTCAATATAAAAGACCCTTCTCCTTCAGGTCCCTGAATATTGCTATTCCGATCCCTGTTCTCGACTACGAAGAAGGCCAAAAGCTTTCCTTCTCCTACGAGTGACGGGGGAAGAGGTTGGTCCAGCCCTGTGGTGCCCCCTGCACAGGGCTAAAGCTGTTTACTCTGGGATGTCGCCCTGTTTCTCAGAGGCCCCGTTAGCGACACCATTCCTCGGTGCCATCCATCCATCGCCACGGGTTCCCACAGCTTGGATTAGGTTGCCAGAGCCTCGTTGACCAGTCCTCGACCACCTAGACAGACATCAGCAAATCGCCCTATCCCTGCCACAGATGTCCACAAATTGTCCCATCTGGCAGAAGATAGCAAAGATGGTCCCAAAATGCTTCATCTATCAAGCGGCCGCGGCCTGCCTTCCCCACACCACTTGATGGTGAGGTTGGGCTTGGAGGAGAAGAGGAAAAGAGAAGTTGGCCAAGAAAGGTCGATAGAAAGATTGAAAACGGAAGAGAGAAGAGGATATCACCAAAGACAAGTTGAAGTATGGTGAATATCCGGCTAGGGTACCTCGGGTTCACCATTCCCGTACTCACAAGTTGTGAGCCCCTGAGGGGATTGCCAGAGCCTCGTTATCAATCCGCGGCCACATAAGCAGATGTTCACAAATTGCCCCATCCTTTCACTCAGATGTCCACAAAACTGTCCAATCTGAGTGATGACAGCAAAGATGTTCCCAAAATGCTCAATCTGCCGAGCAGCCGCGGCTTGTCCTCCCCGCACTATGGTGAGGTCGTTCATCCTTGGAGTTATTCAAAATAATAATATAGGTAACCACCTAACAACAACAAAAATATATGAAAGCCTAAAGCTATTTAACACAAACATGTGTCTTTGACCAACATGTAGAAAACAATAGAAACATCGTGAAAAAACAACAAAAAATAATAAAAAATAATATGAAACCATGCTCCCTCTCAAAAAGAGATCACACATTATTCAATCACAAAGACAGGTACATTCTTTATTTCCTATCAATCTCAAGCATTATCATTTTCTAGGCATTTAGCAATCCTCTCTAAAGCAGAGGCAATTCTCAATTTAGCATTCACATCCATCTCATATAGTTAATTTTTTCTTTTGGAATAACTTTCTCTCATTGCAATGTCCCTCTCAGTTTCATAGATGAAAACCCAAAGTCATCTCCACAACTTTTATTTAATGATCATAGATCATATAAGGGAACATGTTTCGGGCTTATATAGGCCCATCATCAGCCAAGAAAATGTAAAGTTATGGAAGTGAAAAATGTTGCAATGTGTATAAAATAAGCAATAACGGAGCAAGCAAAGGCCATCGCTCCATGATTGTTTATATAATAAAAATTTTAAAAAGTTTCTCAGTTTGTTTGGCCAGTTCTGCTGTGGCCGATATAGTTTTTTCTAGCCTTTGAATTCTTCTGGACAGCTTATCTTCTGTTTTTCCACTACTTCCTACTTTAGACTGCATGGATAATTCTGATTGTAGTGGATCATTTTCATCTGCCAATTCAGACTGTATGGGTAATTCTAATAGTGGTTGATCATCTTCATCTGGAACAGCGAAGTCTTCTTCATGATTATTTCCTGATATTTCTAAGAAATAGTTATGTTCTCTATCAACTTGGACTGATGTCACTGGTGATAAGTTTGATGCATAGTCATCAAATTCCACCAGGGATTCTTGTATTCCTGGATGACCATCCTCTACTACTTAGCCCATAGTGCCAAGAACTCCTTCCTCATTGGTGATATTTATATTTATCGGTGGTCCTCCGCCAGTTCTTCTACGATATCTATTTGTGATGCTACTCTTACCCTTGGTCCTTGTCTTGATGTCTAAAAGTTATACCTAATATGAAATCTAACCAAAATGGTGTCTGAAGAATTTTATACTTACTTTGCTCCATTTCTTCCAATCTTTGTTGGCTCCTGGCAATGCATTTAGATCGATAGCCAAACTTTGTCATAGCTCTTGAGCTTTTTTAAAAGTGAATGCATTCGAAAATTTTCGAGAATTCAGTTGTGGATGAATTGTAATGAAATCCACCAACTCTTTGCGTTGTTAAGCGGTAATACTGCCTCTCCCTGTTTTTTCCATTTTTCAAACACAGATTCAAAAGAATAAAATTAAAATTGTTGAACTTGTACAAATTAAGAACATCTGAACATAAACAACAACGCAATTCATAGGTTATGTTTCAGTAGTTTCAGTGAATTTAGTTTTATCCTATTGGGAACATTGACATTTGCACAGTGTTGCCTTATTTTCATCCGATCAGAAGTTACGTAGACGACTGAAGAAGTCGTATGGTATTCAAGAATGCATATGCATTTCAGTACACGTTTTTTTCCGTATGTGAAAACTCGTATACGCTGTGTATACGTATTCATGCGTATGAATTCGAGAAAAGCACCTCTGCTGCAAGAACGAGTACGGGAACGCCGTCATGATCGAGAACGCCGTCTGTTTCTCGTGCGAGAAACGTCCTCGTAGCGATGATTTCGTTTATGCAGTTTCTTCTCTAGCTTATTGAGCCGTTTTGAGAGTTCCCGCTTGGAAATCTCTTCTCTGGATTCACTAATCGTACTTGAGTCCTCCATGCAGGGATAACGGAATCACTAAAATGCCTAAACGAAAGCTAACAATTTTGTTATTTTATGCTTACCACCGTGCAGGAGCGCTGCCCCAGTTTCTATACCATCAATTTATTCAGGGCTGGTCGTAGTGATCCTTTATTAGATGTTAATCACATTAGGAATAAAATGGACTGAAAGGTAGGGTCAACATTGTCTCGTTGCCCTGAATCCTCGTCAGTGAGTAGCCAATCTCTTTCTGGAAAAATTAGTAGTTATAATCGTGGAATGGTTCCTGATCCCATACACGGGTGTGAACTTCAACCATTGTCATGTCTATGAGCTGGGTCATTGCGTATACAGGATTTTGGTTTGGGAGGGGGGGGGGGGCTGTGTTAAGAAGAAGTGGTGACCAAAGAAAATCGCCGCAGGTTAAAAACATTTTTCGGAGCCATGCCCAATTTATGTCCGTAATTCATCCCAAACATATCGAAACGTTACGCGGGTATTCTCTTTTGTCGGCATCGGGGTGCGAGTTTGCACTTATTCGCTTTTTGTTTGTGAGATGGAGAAATCCTGTTTACTCCTTCTCTCCTGAGGAAGGGAGTGTGGCGAAAATTTAAGGTGCAGCACTGATTCACTTGACACTTCGCTAAAACAAACTTTATTTCTATTGTTTCACAAAAAATGTATACATAGGTTAAAACAAAATTAACAATAGAATAACAACGTACATAAGCTACCCCACCATAAAAATATCTATAATATGAACGAATTATGATGAAAACTACGGAATGCAGACTATTTGATCAAACAAACAAAAAATTAGTGAAGAAATAGTCAAAATAAAAAACAAATTATGAACAAATGTTTAAACGACGAGCTTTTTGGCTCATTGCATCCAGTACTTCTTCTATATCTATCTCAATCTCATAATTTATATTTAATAAGGATATTTAATGAAGATAACGAGGTTAATCTATTTTCTCCAGTGCTGTTGCGCGAATAGGTCTTCAGCCGTCTCAGTGTTGAATAACTCCTTTCTGGAGTAGTTGTTGAAACCGGAATAACGTAAAATATTTTCAATAAAATATATATATTTGGGAATAATTCTTTACGACAATTTACTAACATTTCCCTTCCTGCGCTTTCGCAAGTTTCTTCACGCGACATCTCACGAGTCACGATATATCCCGACTGTCGCAACGATTCTGGCGCTGTTGCCAATACGCACTTATATATATAAAATTAATATTTGCGAATAATGTTCTGTTGATTTGTTTATTACGTAGGTTATAGAGAAATGATGAATATTGTCGTACGTCAGAAGTGGTTATAATATGTAAAAATTATAAATTATCCTCCTAGACCTGCCGTGATGGGGGGAGGGGCTGCAGCCCGGCAGCCCCCCCCTGGATACGCCTATGAGCTGGGTTACCTATTAAGATGTTTAAAGGAGGATATAGGGTAGACTGGGGTAAGTGTGAGCTCGATTTTGCTTTGCTAGTTCAATTTCATAGTCATGTCACAACAAAAAAAGTTATTGAAGAAGCTATTTAGGTATGTGCTGTCACCTTAATGTGTTTTCGTCCTTCTATGAATATCTATTTTTTTATCATTGTTCGTTCTACCCCAAATAGGGAGAGTGTGAAATCAGATTGCTATCTACCATCGAATAATGATCGAAATGAACGGGAAAGTGTAAATAAAGTTCAAAAGATTAAGAATCACCTGGCGTTTGCAGACTTCGAAAAAAATCAAAAACAAAAGAGTTATGAACTTTCAAATTTTGAAACAAGGGAGTCGAAAAAAATTTATTGAAAAAAAAACTGAATTGCATGGAAACATGTATTTATTGAATATATAACTCTTAAACACTAAATAAAGCAGAAAACATAACTTTTTTGTATTAATACGCTCAAAAACAAGAACAAAACATTTTTTCAACAAATACTGATGGGGTAGATCAGTTTTTCCAATAGAAGCTTCTAAATATTGTAACCAGTAAATTTGAGTGTGAAACATCTTCAGAGTGTTTCATAAGTACGTGTAGGAAATTCAGGAGCATGTTGCTGACGTCAAAATAAGAAGAAAAGTTCGTATAAACATATGTCCGAAAGTTGTTTGTTTCTGAGATACAGAGTGTCAAAATTGAATTCTCATTCTGGTTTTCTGGCATTAAATTTCAAGATAATTGTCATATTTGAATGAAGTTTGGTATCTGGGGGTACTTTTTAATGACAATATCAAATTTCATGTTAGTTTTTCTCTTTCGTGGGAGTGGCGCCTCCTACATGTCTTTTGAAAAGTAATAACTTTCTTGTGCGTACCTGTATAACGTTTTATAGTGGAAAAATATATTTCTAGAACACTATTGCGTAAAGAATATATTCATGGTAAAGGTCTCTGCGAGCAACTGTTTTCGAGTTATTGGTATTTGAAATAATCAATGCAAGTAATTTGGAATGACAAGAAGTTGGAATTGAAAATTGATTTATCAAGTGAGGGACATTATTTCTTTTCAGTCTCATTAAAAAATTGGAATCGGGTGTTATTACAATTTGATACTAATAATGATAACAGTAGTTGAGCCAAATTGATAAGGAACGGATTGAAATAACATGACAAGTACTCACTTGATTTTAATTTTTTCAAATTGAAAGAGTTCAAAAAAGTAGGTACAAAGAAGTAAGAATCATCTTTCATCTACATTCAAATGTTGAATGTAGGAGAATATTGAATAAAAGAAAAATAATGCACTGGCGTATCTCTTCTGATATTCACTACTTAGAGGCGACATACGAGCCTGGAATAACTCGAAAACAGTTGCTCGCAGCTACCTCTATCAGGAATATATTTTTTACATAAAAGTTTTCCAGAAACCTATTTTTCTACTATGAAGCGTTATACAGGTACGCACAAAAAAGTTATGACTTTTCAAAGGACTCAAAAGACATGTAGGTGGCGCCACCCCACGAAAGAGAAAAAATTACATAAAATTTGATATTGTCATTGGAAAATACCATTAAATACCAAACTTCATTCGAACATCACAATCATTTTGAAATTTATCAACAATAAACAAGAATAATAATTCAACTTTGACACTCTGTATCTCAGAAACGAATAAATTTCGGACATATATTTATATGAACTTTTCTTCTTATTTTGACGTCAGCAACATGCTCCAGAATTTTCTACACGTACTTAAGGAACACCCTGTATATCATCCGTGAGTTGCCATACGAAATGTTCTTTGAGCCTTCTAGTGAACTTGATTTCCAAGCCATCTTTTTTTTGCCGACTCCACTTGACCAATGAAATGCTTGTCCACTTTTGGCAATTTGTATCTAACTAGAACCCAGTCCCGAGGTAAGATAATTTCCTTTTTAATTTCAGGATTCGGATCCTCAGTATCAGATTCCAATGTGAAGCTTTCATCGGATTCCATAAAGGGCACACTTTCGCTACCTGATTCGCTGGAGCTGGAATGAAAATTGTACCTATTCGATTGTCCCCTTTTCCGATTTTTTTAAAGAAGTTTCGATGGGGTAACATTACTGGTTGAGGGTTGTGCATCGTCACATGGACTGGTTGTAGGACCTACGATAGTTTCACCTCCTTTGATCAAACGTTTTCTCTTAATTGGTTGAGAAGAAGGACTCTGTTCGACAGAATTCAATAACAAGTAATCGATGCTTTCATTTGTCTGTCTATGAGATGGTGTCACGGCCTCAATAATCAGAGCATCCGGAATATCATTTATACTTTCTTTATTCTGCGATGTTGTTGGTATCATTGTAGGACTGGTGATAGTAGATGTTGATAGATCGTTATTCGTTATTATTTCAGCCCCAGAAACGGGTCTCTTTCTGGATAGGTTTACAGATGTGACAGGTTTCACTGCCTTTAGTAAATTCTGTTCAAAATTGTTCACTTCAGGTTCTCCAATTTCTTCTGGATCTTCGTTACTTCCATTCGTAGAAGGTGCTACTCTTTGTTCTGGTGCTGTTGGTTGTCCTATTAGCTGAGTTGCTGTTTCGCCTTGCAAGTGTGCTTTCCATCCTTTTAGGGAACAAAATGTTTGTTCAGTGGTATAATACCTCCTTTCCTGAACCCAGATTTCATCATAGTTCTAAGCTCGTGGAAGAAACGTGGTACACTAATGCTCCTGAACCAAACCAGTCATTGGAAACATCACCCACCTCCTGAGAAGGGTTGTAGAAGTGCCAAAAAACATCTCGGCTGAGGAACGGGGCGTGGGCATGACTCCCAGGTGGCTCCAAAGCAGCGAAGACCCATCCAAGTTGGTGATGGTGATTACAACTAGCGTTGAGAACGTTGGATAAAATAACTTAATTCGATATTTCACCTGATTTGCATCGAGTGATCATGAATATCACCACCACACTTGATAGCTCGCGTCTTCCATCAAGGCTGCCGAAGAAGAGATCATCAAGAACCAAAAGTCTCCAAGTCCACCATTCCCCCCACCCTTAACACCGACTGCTCACGAAACAACAAAAATCCGAGATAAAAATCTTTCCTCGAATCCTATTGGTCGAGATGAGGGCTGAGGACCAGTAGGTCAAATAAACTTATTCGAAACAGGAACCAAAGACAGAAGAATCTCTCATTCTTCTTTTTCGCTTTCGCAAGTCCATGATGTGAATAGACAATAAAGGTCGATGACTGTTTCTTCCTCTTCTCCTTTTTCCTTGGCGAGTCACGAAGACTATTGATGTTGACGACGACCGGAGCACCACGCTAAAACAAGAATAGGACATACCCAAACAACAAAAGAATCCTAGAAAATTAAAGAAAACAAGTAATTTCGAACGACTACCTCTGAAATTGTGAGAACCTCTAGTGTTTCCAATGGCACCAACACCCTGTGGAACACCACAGGTGGGTCAAATATTCTACCTCAAAACAGAGTAGGTCTCTAATAATAATCTTCCCCAATTTTCAGGACCTGTTCATTGGATCAGAGAACGAAGCCGTAGCTAAAATCATCACTTCCTAGGTATGCTGAGCCTCAAGAAAAATAACCTGAATACTTAATATCTTTACTTAAATCAGCTGTACCTATGTGTTTTATAATAAAGAAGACGATCTGGTTTATCAAAGACTATCAAATGACTGAGTGTTCTCTGTAGGTATGTACCATTTTTATGTGACTATTTATATACACTAGGTAAAAATGAACTAATCACAAACATAATAAACTAATACTTATTGTAGCAATTCCAAATACTACAATACTACATATAAAGACCAACAATATACTGGAAACGAGAGTTGAAATAAATGCAAAAACAATAAATTCTCCTATTCAAATTTGTAAACATGCCCAGTAGAATTCAAATATTTTCGTGGATTGGAAATTTATCAGTTTGAAGCCTTCTACAACTTCCTGGATGAATCAGTATTGGATACTTTAAAATATTCTCATAAAAATAATTATAATAGGAAAACGATTCTTGAAAGTGATAGAGTTATTTCAAAATTATGAAACAGAGATGAATTGTGCTCAACACTAGTTAGATTAAGAAGAGGATTTACCCTGATTGAAATGCCATATTTTTGCAATCTGAGTAAATCATATGTATCTGTGATATTTTTTACTTGGGCTTATCAATTCATGTATCTTCAAATCATTGGTGTTCGTGGGGATCTAATTTCTAAAAGTAGAGATATACAGGAGGTACCATATTGTTTTGAGAATTTCGATGGTGAGAATGTTGATGTCGTATTAGATGCAACTGAGATATCCCTGGAAATGCCATCAAATTTGCAACATCAAGGAAATACTTACTATTTTTATAAACATTCGAATACCATCAAATTTCTTGTAATATTTTTTCCAAGTGGAGGAATTGTTCACTGTAGTGATGACTTTGAAGGTTCCATTTCAGATGTGGATTTATTTGAAAAGAGTGATATCAGTGTTTTTCTCAAAGAAACTGATGTAATTTTGGCAGATAGGGGATTTTCAATGAAAGATTTATGTGGTGAAATCTATGTTGAAGTTTATATACCTCTATTCTTGATAGACAGACATAAACTTACTGCTGAAGAAGAAAGGATGACCAAGAAAATTGCAAAAGCAAGAATTCATGTGGAAAGGGCAATTGGTAGAATAAACTCTTACAGAATTCAATCTAAAAGATGTCCGATATTGTTGGTTCCTATTCTTTCAAATTCATTCACCATGATATGTTTTCTGGTAAATTTTGAACCGCCACTAGTTGTTCAATAAATGTGTTATTTTTCAGCCATCACTTATTGAAGAGGAATGAAAATAATGAATATCTTGTTACTGACCCAGGAGTTTCATTTAAAAAAATACTTTTCACAACTTGACAATTTACAAATAATGTTTTTCATCTGTTCAGTGTGCAGATGAAAACACAATTCTACATGAAATAGGAACTGATATACACTATTCCTATAATTGTCAATTTTATATTAGTTTCACAGTGGACTTTTGAGATCAATAAATTTTACCTTATACTATAAATAAAATGAAATTAAAATAATTAATGATAGTTTATTGAATGCATAAAGGAATTTACAACAGACTACAGATGGACAGTACATTAGTTATCCTGTGAGTTATCAAGTTCAATAGCATTTATATTTCAAACACACCTCATATTTCTGGTACATAAACAGTTTCATAAACATTTTCAACTTTTGACTTGATTTCCTCAACAATTTCAAAGCGATTTTTTTTTCACGCAAATAACAATAATATCCTTGGAATTCCAAACTACCACGCGACAATGTTACACTTCGTTTTTGCCTAACGAAAATACTGTTAGAAATCAAAGAAGAAGAAGATTTTCATTTGTTTATTCATCAGTTGTCGTTGATATCACCTATTTGCAATCTCAAATAGTTTATACCGTTTATTGTCGTAAATCAGTTATCTTATTTAGCTCCTGAAAACAAAATAGTCTTCCGAGTTTCTATTAGACAAGGTCTGTTGTCAGTGCTTACCGTGGTTCGCGATTCAGGTTTAGAATATTTATTCACAGTGTTATTTTTGTGGAATGATGGCCAGTCTTCTTCGATATGTTCGAGCGTTCGGATATTTTAAAGTTTTAACGATGAAGATTTCACTGTTACAGTTCTCATTCGATTTCTCAGATTGTTATCGTTGTTATGTTGTTTACATTTTCGATCAATAATATTGAGCGAAGACGTCACTGTCAGGTTGTTGACTGTTGACAGATGATCGATACTTGCGAGCTGTTCTGCTTTCTTTTGAAGGGCAATATCTTCTCATTCTTCTTCGTACTTTGAGCATTGGTCAACACCTGTCATCGACAGTGGATATTTTTTGTTTGTCGCTATTAAATGACCTTGAAATTGATTGATTATGGAAGGACTAAGCCTAGCACGATATCTGGATCTTTAAAAATGGTGGCTTGTTGTTGAATCGAATAGTAGGTGCAATAACCCTATTGTTTATGTCTCGTTCGATGAAGTTGATCATCCATCGAAAAAAAAGAAGATTGCTTCATAGGTCGACGTAGTTCCGAGTTCATGTCTGCGCATGTCTCCGTTTGAATATTGTGGTCTTGGCAAAACGGCTTCAACCGCCGAAAAATCAATTTCGACGAAAACTAGATGTAAATTGGTTACATTTACTAATATCGGGTAAATTTGGTATTTTCTTGTTGGAGCTACGATGTTTTCTCATCTTTCTGTGGTGGTAAAATACCATCTACAGTGTGTTCGCGGGAAAATCTCCCACCAACACTTTTCTGCGCTATGAGTCGTTTTTGAGAAAAAGACCGATTTTCCGATCGGAGGACGGCCCATCATCTCGAGGATACATCTCGCCATTTTTCTGCTGGAGACGGTGCGATCCATCTCGTGTCACAAGTAAGCCAGGAATTCGATTTCGCATTGTATATATTTCGATTTATTCTTTCTCCATTAGTGTTGAGATTATTTCGAAACGAATTTCCATTTAATGGGAACCAATTCTGGTGTTGGTACCATACCTCAAATTGGAGGGATTTTAGGCTGAAAGCCACGAGGTCGACATCACCCTACCAAGAACCCGAACTCCATCACAAGTATGAGATTTGATTTTGATTATTTATTGAGTGGCCCAAAACAATTTTTCCATTTTGTCGTTCAGGGTTCTTATATTCCCGGACTCTGTCCTTTCTCCAGTGAAGACTGCGTCTTCCGTCATCCACCATGTGTTAATTGCTGGGGGTGTTATCCAGTCGGCTGGATATTTCTTGGTTTGGCCTTTTTTTGTCAGCCCAATAGAAGAGCCTGCTGATGGCCCAGGAGCTCTGAGAGCCCCATCAGGTTGTTTTGTGGCTGCAAAGTAGACTGCTCTACAAGACAAAGTCCACTCAGTATCCTGCCTGTATCCTGCCTGTATCTTGGCGGTAACTCAACACCCTGTATATGAACGACGTGGCCGTCTACACCCTGTACTCGACAGCTAGACACCACAGTTGAACATATTCGCCTGTCACTTTTAATTTTGGTGAGTTTGTTCCATTTGACCATTGGGGCCTTCCTCCCCGGCTGCGTGATCTTAGGGGGTTATGCTTGGCAGCAAGAGGGTGTCCTAACTACCACACTCTCGTAACTCGATTGTGGCAAGGAAAGAGTGCATGTTTTGTTAAACATAAATTTAAGTTTTATTGAACGATAAAAAAAACAGTGAACAAGTAAGCAACATAAAATGGTGAAGTGAGACAAAAAAAGTTAAGTGAAGTGACTAAATTAAAGTGACCCTATGGCTACACCTTCTAGTGAAATCCTACATCTCTGGATCTAACTACCAACGTGGTTGGAGACAATTACAGGGGCTGTACAAGGTGATGAAACAGTTTTTTGATTCAAAAATGTACTTACATTGTCCATACAATAATCGCTGCTCCGGCAGGGGAGGAGATGTGTGTCATGGCTAAGAGGGTTGGCGTTGACGTCTACTAACTCACTAGAGCCGCTTTCCAATTGAAAATTTGTTACCCCCGAAATGATCCCGTACTAACCTACACTTGAACTGAACCAGGATGTTGTAATTGGAACATAATTTTCATCTGAGTTTTTTCAGTGACATTTTTTTGACAGATTTTTCGTCAGATTGGCTCGAAATTTGAATTTGAATTTCTGATTGTAGATTTTTATAATGGAAAAACTTGTCGATTATATGATTTTGGTAGGTGTATAATATTTTATGTCGTAAATTTTATAACAAATAACCCACAGGAAATGATGCTGAAGCAGAATGAAACAGTATCAAGTAGTGAATATTCTGATGATGAGGCTGAAGTGGATAGTATGATGAAAAGAAAAAGAATTCGAATAAAAAATTTCATAGAAGATACTGTGAGAAAATATAGTGATGAGGAGTTCATTTCGCATTTCCGGTTAACCAGGAATCTTACATACAATTTAATTTGTATGTATAAGTAAATTTGAAGTTTCTTGAATTAATATATATATACATACCTGAAGAGGTGATATAAGTATTTCTTATTATTTCAGCAGAATTTGAAAGACATCAGTTATGCCCAACTCATACATTTGGAAAACGGAAAATCACAGCAGAAGCATCATTTCTCATGGGGCTATGGTATTTAGCCAATACTGAAACATTCAGACAAATTTCTGATAGGTTTGATGTTTCACTCAGCTCAGCCCACAGATGCCTAGTTAGGGTGATAAATTTCATTGTCACTTTGCGAGACCAATATATCAAATGGCCAGATAAATCTCAAAAAATTGAATCTTCAGAGGCGTTTTTTCAAAAACATGGATTTCGAGGTGTGATAGGGGCAATAGATGGCTCTCACATTAAAATCACTAGACCTGAAGAACATGAAGAGGTATATGTGAATAGAAAAGGTTTTTATAGTCTCTTGCTACAGGTAGTGGCTGATCATAGAAAAATGTTCATAGATGTTTACTGTGGAGAGCCAGGGTCAATGCATGATGCAAGAATGTTGAGAAAATCTAATATTTATTCAAAAGCTCAAAATCCATATTTTTTTGAATATTGGTACCTCCTTGGAGATTCTGCTTATCCTGCTTTACAGTGGATTGTTCCTCCTTTCCGTGATACAGGAAACCTGACAGATAATCAAAAAAAATTCAATTTTCGTTTGTCTTCCACAAGAATGATTGTAGAACATGCATTGGGTTTGCTGAAAGGACGCTTCAGAAGATATTGTTTTGAAAACTTGAATATTCCACTAATCACAAAATGTGTGATGGCTGCTTGTGTTTTGCATAACATATGTATGCTGAACAACTTATCAGATGATGAGGTTTCCCAGAACAATGATGATGAAGTTACCCAGAACAATGTTAATGGGGTAGAGAATAACCTAGGTAATTTGGCTGTATTACCAGATTTCCATAATCAAGGGAGAGGCGTCCGGCGACAACAAATATTCACTGAAATGTTTGGATAATACCTATAAATAAATTTATGTTTATTGAAATACATTATATTACAATTTGAACAGTAATAATAAGAAATTACATTCTTTGTAAGTTCAAAATTCCACAATAATGAAGATAACAGGAACAGTTTTCTAATATAGGCCTACTAAATTCTCTGGATTAGATAACAGATAGATTAACAGAATCAATTAATATAAGGATCTCAGTATATAAGTACTCAAACTTTGGAATTTAAGTACCTTTCTAAAAGTCTGCACTTTCGTTCTTCCATTTCAATTTTTTTTTGTTCAATATCCATTCTTTCTTGGTGTCTCTTTGATTTTTCTTAGTTGATTTCTTTCAAAATACTCTCATTTTTAGCAGTTACCTCGCGCTTTTTTTCCTTCTCTTTGTTTTCTGCATTGGTTTTTTTTGTCGGTATAAATTTCATCATTCTTTGCTTTATCCCTATCAGAATCATCTTCCTCTATTACCAAAGTACAATTCACTTCATCTACGTTCACCACACAATTTGCCTCTTCTGTATTATTGTGATTACTCGAAGATGATTCAATTGTATGTTTAGCTTTATTAGTAGGTTTCTCACCCAGCAAATTGTCCAATTCTTCAAAGAACTGAAATCTAGTAGGGCCCCTTCCAGTGCGAGTTTTTTGGTCCTTGGCTGTATTGTAACTTCTCACCAAATTCTTCCATTTTGCCTGACACATGCTTTCATCTACAGCAAATCCGCTGCTCAATAAATCATTCACCACATTAGTAAAAACTGATCTGCGCCGTTTAGGGTGAGCTAGATCTTCATAGTGGCACTCCATGGACCTTATAAGAGTGATTACCTCATTGTATTGCCAGATATGTTCGAGAGGAGTTGTTACTTCAATGGATTTCCTTGAACCAACCTCCACAGTTAAATTTTCTTCAACTAGTGATTTTTGAACAGGCGCTTCATTACTTGTTCCTGGAGTTTGATGTTCATCCTGACTCCTAGCATGACGCAGAAGGCTTTCAGCATATGTGAAGTCTGAAAACATGATTCAGAATCATTTGAACACTCAAAATCAAACCTGAATCATAATTAGGATGAAATTACCTTGTTGTGCTTTGAGATAGTCCTCCTGGTCCAAATACATACTGTACTGTACCCCGTTTTCCGGGTCATCTATCTCCCAGAGATACATTCCGCTCATTGTTTCCGTTAATTTTTAATTGGGTTTTTTGACCAACATAAAAAATAAAGGATAATTATATTTTTCAACAAAAGCAAAATCTGACGTGTCTTTGACATAACTGATTATTTTGAGTTTGATACCCTAATGTAAAACCTGGTGCTCGAGGGGAAGGGGGTAGGTAGCATTGGTCAGTTCGAGTGCTCCAAACTCTTTGTAATAGGAACGCTATTGATCAGTTCAAGATCTACTCGGAGTTACTCGGTGCAATGACTCGGTGCTACTCACTGTGACAATTGGGGGGCTTAGGGTGGTTACCCAAAAAAAAAACGTACTCGTAATCTACGTCGTACCGAGTCTGATTGTCATGGAAAATCTATACTTCAATTGTTTTATAGGCGATACTTGCCGAGTTAGCAGAATCAGCAATAATCGTACCTATCGAGTTCATTACCTCATAGGTGAACTTTCAAGTCCGATAAATTCTGCCGGAAAAGCTTACTAGGTTCCTGTCTGTGAAATTTGAACCGGGTTTGAATTACATATGTTATGTGAATGACTTTGGATATTATCTACTGAGGACTTTTATTTTCTTATGGATATTTCTTAATAAATAGAGCAGTTCAGCTACCGTTGAGAGAGAAAAAAATGTCTTTCCCTTCTGTCCTTGTCTTCAGGGGTCCAACATAAAATAATGAAAACTTTCGTTTTTTCATGTTGGTAACACAAAAAAATTTAGATGAAGACTATTCTAACCTCTGAAAGTTAATTATTTTTTATATTATTATTTCGGATTTTTCATGATTTGCTGTCCATGATTTTTAAAGATTTGTTGTGTCCAAGAATTGTTTTTCACAAGTACAAGCTGATTGTTGAAATTGAGATTATGGAAGCAGATTCCGTAGTTTTGCTACCAGAAGACGTACCAGGGGCAACTTTGAATCCAAGCCTTTTGATTGAGATTCACTCTGTGCAAGAATTGCAGAGGTGGCTGGAATGCAGGAAGCTGAAGAAAAATGGCAAAAAACAAGAGCTCATTAAAAGGTTTTCAGGTAGATGTTAATGGTTATCAGAGTACTGACATCTTTTATTTGTAGAGTTCAGAACTGCATTAAAGCTGGTCGAGAATCGAACATTTTTCTTGGTATTGACAATGGGGTATGGTATGATAAGAAAAGAAGTATTCAGCAAGAACAAACCTCATCATCTGCTACTGTGAATGTTGCGTCCACAGGAAGTTTAGTCATGAAGGCAACTGAGAAATGGGGCAGATTTCCATCTATAAACATTCCAAAATACTTCAATGGGGGGCCTATCTATACATATATTGTAGGCATTCATTTTTAAGATGAGGAGTATAAGGTCAAGGTGGAGACAACAACAAAAAAGCTATTTCGAAGAGGCCACCAATATGTGGATAGTGATTATATTCATAATGTAAAGGACAAATCTGAAGGCACTAACTATCTTCTGAAGGCTGATTGTTATGCTTCATTTCATAAAAATATGAAATATACAGTAACCATCAAGTTGAATAGTTTATCAGGTACAGTGATTTCTGGGGAATGCAAGTGTAAAGCATCTGCATTAGGAAGGTGCAGCCACATTAGTGCTTTGCTTCTATTTCTAGAAAAGCATTGAATTTAAAATGGCTATTCAGTTGTTGCTTCCACTAGCAAATTAAGGGAATGGGGATTAGGTGCAAAAATAAAAACCCTGGCAGTGTAAAGACCAAAACATACCTCAATGTAAAAGATCCCTGCATTCGTGATTCATTCGACCCTAGGCCAAGGGGCTATGTAAGAGACATAAATTTAAATGACTTCATAGCAGATTTGCAAGCTAACCAAGAAGAAAGTCTGTTTGAGACCATTTTTCAGATCAAATATGAGGATTTTGATCTGGATGATCTGGATATTCAACTCTTGAGAGTGAAAATTGAACAATTCAAATTAAATATGTCTAATTATTCTGAAGAAAATTATAAATCAAACATGTTTACTGTATCTGGAACAGAGATACAGGGATCAGAAGAGTGGCATAAAATGAGAAGATATTTCATTACTGCTTCTGTTTCGAAAAGAGTTAGTAGTCTCAGTACTTCATCAGCCAAAAAAAATTTTCTGATGGAACGGTACATTTATGGGTATTAAAAACAAGTCAGAGTGCAGCAATGAATTATGGTATAAGGAATGAAAAACATGCTAGGATCCAAAATGTATCCAAGATATTATCTACTGATGAGGTATTGAGAGAGTCAGGATTAGTTGTAAATAAAAGCTATCCACACTTGGCTTGTAGCGTTGATGGAATTGCCCTCAAAAATAATAAGATATCTAAAATAATTGAAATCAAATGTCCAAAGATATTAGAAAAGAATGATCCTAATGAATTTGACATGGTGTTAACAAGAACTCAAAAATCAAATTTTTTCCTCCACAGAATTAATGGCCAAATTACTATTAAAAAATATCATCCATATCTTTATCAAATTACAACTTCAATGATTATTTTTGAAGTTGATGAATGTGACTTTGTTGTATGGTCCCCAATAAATATTATGGTTTTTACTATCAATTTAGGGAGCATTGAAAACAATGTTTTAGATATCATCAAAAATAAGTTGAAATCAATTTATTATAATATGTATGTTCCAGAATTCTTCTTAATGAGAACTCCTAGAGGGCTAGAATGTATAGAATTGAAGGAATGAAAAAAACATGTGAAAAGTTCAGTTCAATGAAAGCCAATGAAAGCTAAAGAAGCATACCTAGTTATCTCAACATTTAGAACATTTCAAATTGAATAATTTGAAGTGACCTCTGGTAATCCTTGAATAGAATGTTTAGGAATGTACTCATTATTATTCATATACAAACTGATGATTTTTTCATAAATATAGATGGTAAAATTTGAATTGTGTTTCATTGATGCTGAAACAAAACGTATTTCTAGTTTGAGAAAAAATTAGGAAGCTATTATAATTAATAGTAGAAATATCTCCTGCATAGGTAGGTCAAGATCGATCCCTACAAAAAACGTTCACTTTATTGATATACCTCTAATAATAAAATATGAGGTAGGTATAGGTATTATATTTTGGAGTCTACTCTGAAAGAGTGCATGAACAAAATTAAATTCACATTCAAGAAACAACTTAAAAACTTGATAACAGTTATAAACTTTCCAACTGAAAAATAATGCAAACCGAATATTGCAATGGAAATAAAAAATACTTTCTAGCCTCCCTACTAGATAATGATGATACTACCTACTTTATATAGGAACTTTGGAAATTGACTAAGAAACTAATGAGGAAAAATAAATTGGAAATGGTATCAATCATATTATTCATTTGTACAACTTGAGTCAGTATTCTCCAGTTTTTAATTTGTCCAATTATTCGCTCCACATGAATTCGTGATTTGGCAATTTTTTTCGTCATTATCTCTTCTTCTGCAGTAAGCCTGTCTCTACCAGCCAGAAAAGGTGGAGTTAATAATATATAACCTTCTCTATCACATATCTCTTGAATAGTGAATCCCCTATCAGCTAGAATAACGTCTCCATTTTTTAAAAAGTATTTTATGTCAGATTTCTCAAATAAACTCTGATCTGATATGGATCCTTCGAAACCATCACTAATGTGGATCAAGGCCCCAGTTTTTTTTTATCGCTTGGAGCGCACGAAAGCGAATCCCTATAATGTTGGGTTGATTCCAATCAAGAATTTGATAGTGTTGAAGTGCTTATAATTTGAATATGTATTTCCTTGTCTCTGGAAGTTTGAGGACATTTCTACCTTGATTTCAGTGCTGTCTAGAACAACTGTCACTCTTTCAGGAAGAATTTTGAAACAATATGGAATTTTTGCTGATTCTCTGGAACAGTTAAATATGTCTCCACGCAAACCTACACATTGTAAATACTGAAATTGTATCTGTGTATAGAATATGGCAGAGGCATATGTTTGGCTAATGCCACAAAATATAGACATTTCTTTAATTGTATATCCTCTTCGTAACCTCACCAATGTCAGGACCACCTTGTCCTTATTAGATAGCTTGTACATTTTGTGCATATAAATTGGGGATATATTTTTTCTCCTACAATATTTCAGATGATTCATGACGAATGGATCTAATAAATTGAAATATGCTTCAAAATGTTGAATTGAAAGGCCAGTGAAAAATTTGAAATGCTTGGAAATTTTTAGTCTGTTATAACTGAAATAATCAACAGGAGAATTATCATCAGATGTTTCAGGAATCACATTATTTGTATGGAATCTGCTGTTGATGTGATAGGAATGGTCATTGATTGAGTTTGTGCTTATTTCCAATAAGATTTCATTTTCAGACATAAGTTTATCATCTTCAACAATGTCTATGTCCATTGGATCATAGCTACTTGTTTCAGTGCCTATATCTACGGATGCAGCAATATTAAAATCTGATGAATCGAAATGACTTTCCTTGCAAGGAATTGGATAGCTAGAATCATCATCCACAAAATGTGCTGAACATCCATAATATATTCTTGTTAATATTTTCTATTTGCAATATTTCATTGCCACATGCATCAATCCATCTTGAACAGTCAGCAAGTTTTCGTTTTGGTTTTGGAAAAGGAATATAAGAAACACTAGCAGATCTCTTTGATTTAGAACTATTTTCACATCCCTTATAATAACACTTGGGCATATTGTTTTGGTTTCCTGAACACGAATTTGAAGAGGGGATTCTTGAAAAAAGGAGTATGATCAATCCGATCATATAACAATAAATAGTAATGCTTTTCCTTTTTATCATTTTGAAAAATTAAATGTAAACATAAACACCCAAACTAAAGGTTAGAATAGTCTTCTTCTAATTTTTCTATAATTGTATTACCAACATGAAGAAATGAAAGTTTCCACTATTTTATGTTGGATCCCTGAAGAAAAGGACAGAAGGGGAAGACATTTTTTTTCTCTCTCAACGGTAGCTAAACTGCTCTATTGATTGAATGATTCCTTTGGTATACCAGGTGTGACGTGGTATAAAGGTGTCACCCCATCAATGTAGTGTCAAGATGAATACATTGAAACGTCGTTACAGAAGCATAAATGACAGTCAGTCTAGATCTGGCACTTTTCCCATTACTTGGGAATACTATTCTGTATGTAGTCTAACTAATATTATTGTCTATGTATTATCAGACCCTCATATTATTATGTGATTCCAATTTATTAGATGTTAATAACATTACATCAGTGTAATGAATTCTGATTAGATATTTTTCTAGATTATTTCAAACGTATTCGATAAGAAGTCTTGGGCTAAGCCTCTGGAAGGAGCTGTATCTTCCACATCTTCCAACAAAATGGAAATACATGTTGAATAGGTACTCTTAGATCAGATGAAGATTTGCTGATGAAAATCACCATGTGGATACAAAATACGTCATAAAAATAATTATTTTTCTTATTCTCAAAATGATCATCTTATCTTGATCTCGAATTTTATAGGTTGCTCAACTGAAACACCTACCAAAAAGAGAAAAATTAATATTGATGAGATATTGAGAGAAATGAAAATGGATAGACAGAGGCGTGATGATGAAAAGAATAGTAGGCTTGAGGAAAAAAATAGAAAAAGAGAAGAGTCTGACGCCAGAAAAAAACAGAGGCATAGGGAAAAAATGGAAATGAAAAAAGAATTATTAGATATTTCGAAAAAACAATGCGACTCAATGTAAGGATGTTCATTTCTATTGAAGACAATGTTTGTGTTATTTGTTATAGAAATTTTTTATATTTTCTCGGGTGCTATTCATTTAAGAAAATATAATTCCATCATTTTTGTTATTGAAAATGTTTCTTTACGTTTAGATATTTTTTTATTTGTTATAGAAAATGTTGAGTTTAATTTACTTTAGAGAATATCATCTGTTTTGTTATAGGTTTTGATTTATTGTGAATATTATTCAGTTTGGGACTGATATCAATTCTTTGTTGTAAGTGAACAATGAATGTATAACAGTTATGTTTGTATTCTGTTAATGTATCAAGGAATAAATAAAATGTCAAGTTATCTATTCTATATTTTATTATTATGAACTCCATGCATATAATAATATTAATAATAATAATAATCTTTATTATTCCCAAGAAACAACATATACATATTTATTACAGGGAATATATTTACCTAAGAACAGAAATATACAAAATATAATTAAAATTCTTCTAGAAAATGAAATAATAGATGGTTAAATATTTATAATTAAATTTTGATATGTTAATGACCTGATAATATTCAAACGAATAGGTATTATTTTGAGATTCTAGTTCATTACTTGAGAAGTATAGTATGTATAATATGTTGGGCTGATCTTAAAAAAGAAATGTTCGAAAATTGATCCATTTTCTTCAAGTAAACTATCCTTCAAATTTTAAGGAATTCATCAGAATTCATCAACAAACAAATATTGTGCAAGACACAACAAGATAATACATATCTTTGTATGAACTGAATATCCTTCAGTGGACAGCAATGTAAAATCCTCCTAAATCTATTTTTGAGAAATCCAAAAGCTCTCTCAATATTAATCCGGACTGAGGAAAGGCTGGTGTTGAAGAATATCTGTTGCTCCGTCAAATGCCCATTATTTCTATATGGTACCAATAAATGTGGGTGAAGTGTATAAGCACTATCACCAACTATATGGCTATCTTCTGAGAAGTAGGTTTCTGGATTATTCAAAAATTCTGACACTTCAGATAAACGAAGTACTCTCTGATCATGAACAGACCCACAGTTCCCAATGTAAACATGTGTGAACATGCATCTATGATCACATACTGCCTAAAATCAGATATTTTATATATAGATAATAAAATGGTATTTTTCATAACTTGTAGTTGAATGGAGCAACTATGGTGCCTATTGATAAATGAATTACCATCTTCAGATGGTTTTGTTATAGTGATATGGCAACCATCTATGGCACCAATGATATTTGAAATTGGCCTTTTTTCTCGAAATCCATTCCAAATGACTGCTGCATCATCCCGGTTGTTTGGTCATTTGATATAATTAGGAGCCAGTTCACAAAGAGCATTCACTAATCTTCTAATAATGCGGAATCCAGTGGCTTTTCCTGGGTTGAACTTTTCACAAATAGACCTGAAGAGAGAACAGTAATTATGAAATATGTTAGTAATGTTGACAAAAAGTATAACCTGTAGGAGTCTGGTGTTGCCAAAAACCACAAAGCAAATAGCACTTGATGCTCTAAGGCTATTTGTAATCTTCCTGGGCCATCTGGGTGTCTGATTCTTCCCCTCAAACACTCCACCAAATACAGAAATGTATCAGGAAACACCCTAGGAAATTTATTTTGGAGAAAATGAAAATCCTACTTGGCCTGAACTTCCTTACCGAAAATGTCCTTTGAATACATCTGGGGTGTAGTGGTTAACTACATTGTGAATGTAACCTGTAATGTTAGGATTAATAGGTTCAAGTCAAGCACCACCCATGTACCATAATATGTCTTTATTATATCCTAGTTCTTCAAAGACTCCCCAATTGAATATCATATCGTTGGTTCCCCAACACCAAATGTTATGATTACCAATATATAAATAAGTAAATGTAAACATGTAAATGAAAGTTATTATACAGTATGATCATGATCGAATACCTTCTACATCTCCCATGGGATGCTGAAAAATTTTTCATTTTCCTAAAAACATGTAAAATTTTTGAATCTATCAATTTTCATGACCTAAATAAATCAACAATTCTTTATTCTCATTATGCAATAAAATTCACCATAAACAAACCTAACTATACGAAATATCTAAACATAATTTCTGCTTACTAAGAGAAATATGTGGAACGAAAGAAATGTTTTGCTAAAACAATAACCTGATGCATAGGTAATTATTATGTTTATCAAACATGATATGGTTTAGTTCTATTTTTGTGAACTACAATTTCTTTGTTATTTTTGGAAATCCTAATGGTCAGGTAAAATACCTTTTGAAGAAATTAAATGTCCTAAATAAAGTATTTCCTTCTTTAGAAAATTACACTTTGACGGATTCAATTTTAAATTCACATCTCTCAATCTATTGAAAACATTCAGTAAGTTTTTATTATGATCTTGCAAATTCCTACCAAAAACGATAAGATCATCCAAATATACGAAACATTGTTCATAATTGAGACCTGACATAGCGACTGTCATTACCCTAGAAAAAAAACTTGGAGACGACTTCAGACCCATCGGAAGACGTTTCATCTGATACTGACCTCTATTCGTTGTGAAAGCTGTATACTGTCTACTTTCAGGGGTTAATTCAACTTGATAATAACCTTGACTTAGATCTAGATGAGAGAAATATAACGCTCCCGATAAAGAATCAAGGATTTCCGTTATGTTGGGCAAAGGAAATTTATCGTCATGAATTTTTTGGTTTAGTTGTCTATAGTCAACTACAACTCTCCATCTTTTCTCACCACTATCATCTGCCTTTTTGGGAACAAGCAAAACTGGTGAGGACCATCCACTTCTTGCCTCTTCGATAATATCTTCTTCACGCATTTTTCTGATTTGTTTATCCAATTCAGTTTTCTGCGCGTGAGGAATTCTATATGGTTTCACATATACAGGGTTGACATTGTCTTTGAGTTGAATCGATTGTTTGTAAATATTTGTTGTTGATAATATATCACCTGATAGATGAAAAATATCACTGAATTTTGAATAAATATTCTCAATTGATATTTTTTCTTCATCATTCAAATGTTTCAAATTCAATGAATTCAATAGTTTTCTGACTCTTGAAGCAGTTACTATTTCGTTATTTTCGAACTCGCAACAATTATATTGATAAAGGTTATGTACCTCGGGTAATACATTCTTCAGAGTTACTTCAGAGTTTCTAGTATTCAGTATTCTTACAGGAATTTTACCATTATTTGGTCTTGCAATTATGCCGGCTAAAAATATACCTTCACCTAATTCTTGTGAAATTACAACACAATCTTCGCATGTGCTTACCTCTAAATATACAATACTTTCACATCTAGGAGGAATTTTGATAACTTTCTCTATTTGTGAATTCAAAGGTAATATAACCTCATATCGATTATTCAACAGGGAAAGTTGGTTTTTCTCATAATCTATAACTCCATTGAAAGTTTTTAGAAAATGTTGTCCAATAATTCCATCACTTGAACAGGATAGATTTTTGAAAACATAAAATTTCTGTTCGAAAATTGTACTATCAACTTCCAGTTCCAGAATAACATATCCCTCAGATGTCAAATTTCCTCCAATTCCTTTCACTTCTATTATTTCATTCTCTATCTTAGAATCAAAATTCAAACATTCATATTTCATCGCACATAATGATGCTCCCGTATCTACTAAAAATTCATAGTCATTTCCATTCACACAAAAATGTACACCATTCATTCCTAGACATGTATATACCTGATTAGTTACTGCTCTCACGAAAAAACTGATTCAGACCATTCTCAGATTCATCAGATTGTCCTGACCTATTCTCGAGACTGTTGCTTGATTCGTCAGCAAAATAAATACGGTGATTAGAATACCTACCTCGAGTTTGTTGACGTCGACCGCGGGTATTGTTTCTACGTATATTACTATTGAATTGTTGATTACCACTACTATGCCGATAGTCATTGTTTTAACGGTAGTTACCTCTGAGATTGAAATTATTTCCGTATCCTCTATTGTGTCGACGTTTGGGACGATGGTTATAATTCGAATGGAACTGTGAATTATAATAACCTCGATTCCCTCTTGATGGTTGCCTAAATGTAGACATGCTCATCATTTGTGAACTCTCATTTCGAGAAGTGTCTTCATCTTGTGCTGCCCTAATAGCATCTTTCAACGAAGTATAATTTCGAGAAGCTTTGATGGTACTCAGTCTCTGATTTCTGAGGCCATCAGCGAATTGTTTTATAGCATTCTTTTCATTAATTGGTCTTAGAACAGAAAATGCGTTATCATTGCCATTAGCTTGTGAAATTGTAAGATCAACAAATAGCCCTTCCAAGGTTTTGCCAAAATCTTCAATCGATTTTTCACCTTGTTTAGCTCTTGTTAATTTTGCTTGTAACGCAGTGTCTGATTTTCGCGTCAAAAGATGTTTTTTCATATCTGCCATCAACAGTGCTACACTTTGATAACCGGGCATCAACCTTAGTTTCGCACTCGCAGACAACCTAGTTTTAAGAACAAATTTTATAAGACTACTTTTGCTACCATCATCAAGCATTGAGTCGTATAAATCAATTGCATCCAACAATTGTCTAGTCGTTTCCTCGTTATCATCCATAACGGGTAACAAACTGACAGCGACTTTCAAATCGGAAGATGACATATTTGAATCTTTATGAATTTCTGTTCGTTCGTGAAAAAATAATATTTCTTTATAAGTTTTAACTATATTGGAATATAATACCTTGATAATCTCAATATCCTCTGGTTTGAATTCAGAACTATTAATATTTTCCCTAACCTTTTCGGCTACCTTCTCAAATTTTCTATATATATCCTTTGCTTCTTCAACCTTTTTTTTCAAAATATCTCCCTTACTTCTCCTATCTGGACCTATTTTAACTAAATAAACCCTAATACTTTTCAATTCCTCATTAAATTCTTCTAGTTTATTCATTTATCACTTAAAGTATGCTTGCTTTGGTAATAATTGAAATCAATTTATGTAGACCACACTCCGATAAATAAGAATGAAATAACCCAATTAACAAATAAATTCAAGTGAAAATAATGAAACATCCTATATATATATAAATTTAACGAAACTGTCCATAATGAATTGTATGAAATATTTATGTACCTATTATTATATTCCTTCCTCGGTTTACTTGTCCATATATATATTTTTCCGTCGAATCATCATGCTCAGAAAACAGGATCTTCACTCGGATTTGGATAGCTTATATGATATTATCTGTCTTCTGGAACTGTTCCTTCTACTAAACTTTGGCTACGGTAGAGCTGGATAATCTTAGTTCGTTCCTGTTGATTTTTTTTTATCGATTGGAGCGCACAAAAGGGAATCCCTATAATGTTCAAAGAACATCGTGCGTTCCTAGGGAGGATAGGGACAGGAGGTAGGTATTGGAGTTTTTTTTGAATTTTTGGAGATTATATGTTGTTGTTTCTGGCACTTTCTCATCAGAAAGTACGCACCCATCAAAATCACGCAAACAACTAGGAATATCAATATCCATTCAGTACGTGAAACTCCTCGGCTACTCAGTTTTGCATCAGCATCACCACTTGCTGTTTGGGCGATAATGACCTCTTCTTTGGATTGACGTCCTCCCATTTTAATAAACTTTCAATTGTTCTCGTTCTCCATTCACTTGTAGTTGAAAATAAGTTATGGTGACTAATTTAACTCCAGCTTTTGGTACTTATGAGATGGCACTGGCAGGATCGCCATGTAATGTTAGGATTAATAGGTTCAAATCAAGCACCACCCATGTACCATAATATGTCTTTGTTATATCCTAGTTCTTCAAAGACTCCCCAATTGAATATCATATCGTTGGTTCCCCAACACCAAATGTTATGATTACCAATATATAAATAAGTAAATGTAAACATGTAAATGAAAGTTATTATACAGTATGATCATGATCGAATACCTACTACAACCCTCTATTTTGGGTATACGTTCGATTGGCCCTCTAATCCTACTCAGAATGATTAAATTCACGGATTCCTCCATAGACTCACTGAAACTAGAGGTACTAGAGCTACTATCTGATATAAGATTCATTTCAGCATTTCCAGCCATCATATCACGCTAAATATCAAGAAACCAAACAAATACAAACAATTATAGGTTATGTTATGGATTCTCTCGTTTCCCCGCGGCCCTCCAACCCCCCTCCAGATTATTTGATATCTTTACTGCCAAATCGTTCCGAAAATAATCAGCAACTTTAGTTTACTGCCAACTGTGCCACTGGCGATTCGTTCCGAAATATATCGGAACATGGTGTAAGTTGGTAACTAAATTTTTTTTTATTCTTGTCAGTTGACCATTATCTCTATAGGGTGTAAGTAAATTCACTGAGCAGGGATATGCACTATCTCCCAGTAAGTAGAAATGTCCACACTTATTCTGTAAATTCTGTCCTAATGGAGATAAACGGAATACTCTACTGTCATGTCAGAACCAGAATATCCAATGAAGATATCTATATATACTACTTATTCTTATTTCAACTTGAGAAACCTCCAAATACCTTCAACTACTCACCTTTTTCCATTTTTCACTGGTTCTCGTACCCATTCCTAATGCATTCAATTCTTGAGCTAATTGTTCCCAGAGTTTCTTCATTTTTTCTTTTCCAACAGGACCATCTATTCTGCCCTTGGCCACTCCTGGATATTTTTCCATAAAATTTACAATCAATTCCCAGTGAACTTGGGTTACTCTGAAAGCCATGCTGAAGAATACTATGTATTATAGATAGTAGGTATACTTGATTTCCAAATTTCAAGTAAAACTTGAAATTTTCTATATTATTTTACAGTAGGTATGTAAGTAAGTAAATACTATAGCCGTCAGCCGCAGACAAGAAAAATATGAAAACTTTTTTCTTTGTTGACAGAATTTAATAATAAACAAAAAGTTAGGAAGAAAAAGAACAACATGATATTCGATAAAGATGGATATATATCGTGTCGACTCACGACAAGTGAGTGGCTGTCGTCAACTAATCGTTAGAATATAGGCAATTTGCGACACAAATACGATTGCCAAATAGCTTGGGAATCGACAAAATCGTGATTACGATACGATTGACGTCCGATCGTGACTTCGGAATCCCACTGCTGTTCTAATCCAGTAAAATGACATAAATGGAACAAACCTAATATAACCTCACATAAATGACAAAGAAAAATCGAAAATCATCCGAAAATCATTCAATTTCTGCCAAGGAATCAACAAGGTACGTCTCTGAATGTAACCCAGGGATTTATTTGTTTACTTTGAAAGTTTTCAAGCTGACATATTTTTACAAGATTTCTACTTCCACTATATGAATTTACTTCAACAATTCGTTCATTTCAGATCAACATTTTACTGTCCAGGAACTTCAAATCACTTCACAGATAACAGAAAGAACCTATCAAAACAATTGGACACGTATATTCAGGTGAGTTCATTCGAATTCCTTTATATTTATTACCTTATTAATCTTTGTTTGTTTTCAGGTATTTTCAAGTGTTCCAGACTATAAACTGCTAGAGGCCTATACAAGTATCATGATATGAATGAAATATGAAGTAGCATGTGTGTATTTTCCTATTTTCAAATGAATAAAGGGTGTTATACAGAGTGATCAATGTGAGCATATCATAGTGAAGATACCATTTCACTATCTTTAAACACTAGAACAATTTTTATGGTCTGGTATCTTTATGTTGATAAGTTCTTCATTCATTTTGAGATTCTAAACGAGATATACCATATAATATGAAAATTGGTCAATTTTTATGTTACAAGGGGCACTACTCCAGTTCCATATTTTTCCACATGTCTGCAAATGAAAATCAAGAATGCAGTAACATGACAGCATTTTTCTAGAGTGGACTGTTTGCACTCACATGTTCCCTTGACCACAGCTCCAGAAATTTTGTTCAAACCAATAACAACAGTGTATAGAACTTTTTTTCGAAATGAAGACTGGCACTCGCATTTTGCAATATAATAACTCCCATTTGATGAATCATATATTTCACTGACATGGTCACTATCTACATATTGACTTCCCTTTCTGAATGGTTTCACTGAAGTAACAACATTCTCTCCATCATTGATTTCTATATCAGGGTCTTCATTTTGAACATCTTCACCAATAATGTGAGTATAAATATGTTCTTTGTTGAAATATTCAGGAATATAACAAGAAGGAAATCTTCCCCACTTCGCTCTAACAAGAATAAGCAAATCATCATAGTGTCTGCTATAACTTGTGCATCTTGGTTCAAATTCCTTTTCAAATCATACCGTTTTCCATTATATATTCCTGGAGAAATTTTCTGATATTGACCATTTTTTATACAGTTGTCAACCCTGCAACAGGAAAATAAACATGAAAAAAGATTCAGATATAATTTCTGAAGGAAGTGTAGGCGAGCACAAATTAAATGGGAATTCAAAATACACCCATAGATTCAGTAATGAATAATATGACATGAAGATGTGCCACACTAAGGCATGAAGGATTAACCTTACTGAAGATATTTTGTCCTCGAATTGATAGGACATGAAATGATGTTTTTATGTGAAATAATGAGCTCGTATATGATGATTATGTATATTTATGAATTATGAAGATGGTTATAATAATATTCACCCACGGGGATGATTTTCCGAAAATGGAAAATATTCGCAAGTTGTTAGACAAAGAAATGTACGGTCTAGATCTAACAAAATTGGAGGAATGAGAATGCGGTATTTAACAGGAGTATTTTCAATCAGTTCAATAATGTTTAAGTGGTAAAATATCACGAAATAGTTCTCAATTTTATCATCATGAACATTGAAGTTATCGAAATATCGTAAATGAGGAAATGAAGATTTTTTTTATTGAATAAACGCCAATTCATTGTGTAACCGGTTACACCAAAGATAAATAAATAAATCGAATGAAGTTCTGATAATATTTCATATTGAACAAAAAATAATCACATAGGCCTATGTGTCGAAATATTGTTCATGAAGTACATGAAAGTACCAATTCTCGGACGTTTCATCAGTTTATTCAAGCTGCCAACAAAAGTTGTCAGATGAATACTCTTTTAAAACTTACGGTTTGGACCTGGAATGTCAAAAATGATCAATATGTATGAAATAATACGTCGATAATCAGAATTAGTATGAGAAAAAGAATGGCAGAAATATTACACGGATTGCTTACAAATAAGTAAAGCAATATTTACGCGTAGTGAACTACGTAAGAAACATCTCACTTTGTTTATAAAACAAAACGAGAGATAATGAATATCTGACAGATATAATTATAAGATCAACTGACTTACTTTGAGGAAGTTTGATCGTAATTATACGAACATTTTCGTCTCGAATTATAATTGATAGACTACTTGTAGTTTGTTTATTTTAAAGTGAGATTAAAATTAGTCCGACAACTCTGTCTTCAGTCTGGCAACTCCGCTCTCGTTCACCTTCAATCGTCGTACCTCTCCGCACCGCGCACCGCTGTCGATATCGTCATTGTTCTTTGAGAAAATTGCTAGATCGTCTGGGTGGGAAATTTAGGGGTGGGTTATAATTTTTCGACGAAAATGTTCGTATAATTACGATCAAACTTTCTTTAGGTAAGTCAGTTGATCTTATAATTATACTTCACATTTTCGTCTCTAATTATAATTAATAGACTACTTGTAGTTGTTCAAAGAGACTAGGATTTTAAATCATCATCCAAATATTTGTAAATAAAATTATTTCTTGGTAATACAGGTAACGTGTAAAAAATACGAAATATAACTATAATTATTCAGTCAATATCAATTCCAGAGGCTCCCATTACCCCCCTTGCAAAATTACTAGGGTCTTCTTGAATTGGTTTATTGTAGAACCTCATGAATACCTGAGATTCTGGAGACCATCCAGCTGCCTTTCTTATTGCCTCCATATTTATTCCTGCTCTGAACGCAGCAGATGAAGAGGCATGTCTCACACTATAACTCGTGAATTGAGTAGTGTCAATTCCTCCTGCCACAAGGGCTTTTTTGATATATTATTTGATAAAATTAAATATTCCTCACATAGAGGTCTCTCTAAACCTGTTCTTTCAATGTAGGTATATAGGGTTTTCCCCAAACACAGTTCAGGTTTCTCTCGAAAAACTGGTACTATTATTAGCGGCTGGACACTTTTGGGATTCGACGTTTTGATTCTGTCCGTTATAAAAATTTCAACCCTGTCTTCAAATTTCTTGATGTTTTCGAGTTTTATATTTGAAATAGTTTGAATTCTCTGGGATGAAATATTTGCTAATAGTGTTACCAATTTGACCGTCAATTCTCTCATATTTGATTGTTCTAATGGGTAAAGACTTTTTAGGTACATTATAACGGGATGTGGGTCCCATGTTTTATTATATTTTGGTTGAGATGGTCTTTGGTTATAAATACCCTTGAGAACCCTCTTCGAAAGTTTCTCATCCTCTCCTCTGATTTGAAATATGAACGTCAGCGCTGATTTGTATGCATTTATCAGGGAGTAAGATTTGCCCTCCTGGTATAGAGTGTTCAGAAAAGTGATAATTTTTCTTACGTCCAACTTGTATGGATCCAAGTTGTGTTTTCCCGCGAATCACCACCAAGCTCCGAAACAGCATTCATATTGCCTCATGGTTGCCTCGGTGATCGAATGAGTTATTGTGTGGAGTGCCTCTGGTGGTACTCCTTTCTTGCTGAATAATCTCCGCACACACCTGCACCAGAGTAATTTTTGGCCAGAAAGGATGAGGAGATCTGAAAGGTGACAGAAGAAGGTCTTCATTTGGTTGAAATACCAGTGGTGCCGATTCTAATAATCTTATGAAGGCTGGGTACCAAGGTTGGTTTGGCCATTCTGGTACCACAACTATGCCCCTCGCTTTTTCTCTTTCAATCTTTTCTAGCATGTTGGAAATTATGGAAAAAAGGTGAAAAAGAGTAGAAAAACCATGAATTCCATTTCTTAGTGAATGCATCTACTGCAATTTATGATCAAACGAACTTACCTGAAGTGAAGTTCGATCGTAATTATATGAAGCGTCCAATCCGAAGATATCACTTTACCAGGTAGTACGCCACTGTCGTACCAATGCGCACAATGTTTAAAGTTTTTGTATCCCACTCCCCGCTTACCTGTCTCCTTTGTATTCGGCCGTTCTCTGGTCATTTTGTTTAGAATTATTGGTAATCGCAACCGGGGTAACAATGTCTATTGATCTTGTTATCAATGGGTGGGTGGGAAGTGATATCTTCGGATTGGACGCTTCATATGATTACGATCGAACTTCACTTCAGGTAAGTTCGTTTGATCATAAATTATATTTCAGCGTCCAATCCTCTATATCACTTTACCAGGTAGATGTTCAGAGATGCCTTAGTTGCGATTACTGTTTTTTTTTTTGGATCATTCCACGTTCATGTATCAAAACAACTTTATTAATAAAGTGAACAATCAGTGAACTGTACATTCAGTCACAAGAAATTGAGAACGAAACAAATTATTAGGTTTTCTCGAACTAAAAATTAGAATTTCTTTCAGCAAAGCATGAGCTATGCTGCCTAGCATAGTCCTAGGACAGAATTTGCGAAATCATTTTGTCGTGCAATGGGTCTATCATAAAATCTGGTGAATGTGGTAGACCTGGTCCATCCTGCCGTATGGATTATGGTGTCCAAAGATGTCCCCTGTCTATGGGCTGAAGAAGTCGACGCATGTCTTGTGGAGTGAGCTTTGAAGATTGCAGTATCTACTCCTGCTGCTTTGAGGGTCTCCTTGACCCATCTACTGAGGGAATGCTTGTTTGCTATCCCATGCGGTTTCTTGTGAGTCAAGAATAAGAAATCCGTGTCCGGTTTTCTCAGTGTTTTCGTGGCATTTATATAAGCATGCATAGTGGAGGCGACACAAAGATTTTTGTTTTCCCGGTAGTATGGAATTTGCAAACATGGTTGATTCTTATTCAAACCTGAAGTTTTGATATTGTCTGTGATCAGTATCTGTAAACCTAGTTCTGATTCAATGATATTAGATATTCTTATGAGGGATATCGTTTGTAGCCTACGAGCTGTTACAAGTGTTAACAAGGTGACAAGCTTGTACGTTAGGTCTTTCAGCGATAAATCTGAATTGGGTCCCAATTCCTTCAAGTGATTGAGAACAACTTGGGGGTCCCAAGTAACATTATACTTGGGTCTAGAGGGCCGTGTTTTGCTGATTCCCTTCATGAATCTGTTGATTCTTGAGTCTGCTTCTAGATTTTCGAGCAATATAAGGGCCAGAGCTGATCTATGACAGTTCATGGTCCCATATTTGTAATCTTTCGTGTCTAAAAGATGTTGTAAGAATATGATGACGTCTTCCGCTTTGGCTTTCCACAAGGAGGTATTGTTTTTCTGGCAATAGAGCCACCAGAGCCTGTAAGTTGTTTCGTACTATTTCATAGTGGCGCTTGATAGAGAATATATCATCGTATCTATGGCACAGTCCGGAGTTCCTCTGAGTCGAAAAGCCTCCCGGATAATCTGGCTGCCACCAGGGTAAGTGTCCTGGCCAATGGGTGCTGGTTGCTGAAAGGTGAAGATAACATGTCATTATTCGGTCCCAAACGTATTTCGTCGATTTTGAGTTTTTGAAATAGAGGATACCAGGGTTGAGATGGCCATAGTGGTACTACCAGTATGCCTTGTGCTTGATCTGTTATGATTTTCTGTATGACTCTTAGTATAAGGGCGAAAGGAGGAAATGCATAGAAGAATTCCTCCTTCCAGTTTACTGTGAAAGCGTCCACAGCAACTGAGTCAGGGTCTCTTTTCCAAGCAATGTAACGCTGGCATTTGGCATTGCCTTCTGAGGCTAAAAGGTCTATATGCGGCGAGCCGAACCTGTTGATGATTTGACGAAAGTATTTCGCAGCCAAAGACCACTCTGTATCCTCTGAAAAGGATCGTGATCCTTTGTCCGCTTCCCAGTTATCTTTGGATTTTATGTAGGAGGCAAATAACCAAATATTCCTACGTTCACACCACATCCAGATTTCTCTGGACAATTCGCAAAGTTTTACGTGCTGTATGCCTCCCATTCGGCTAATGTATGATAGAGCTGTCGTATTATCAGTTCTTATCAGAATTTTAGCACCTTTTCGCGAATGAGCGAAACACTTCAGCCCGTAAAAGATGGCTAAAAGTTCAAGAAAGTTAATATGGTTTTGCTGGTCAGTTTCTGACCACCAACCATTTGTGCTAAGGTCCCCTGAACACGCTCCCCATCCGGTTAGGGATGCGTCCGTAAAAATTTCCATGTCAAAAGAATCATTATTCATGCTGTTATGGGTACTTATGATTTTTAGCCTCCACCAAGCAAGATCGGAAATGGACTCTGTGCTCAATTGCATTTCACAATCATAATCCTGATTGTTTCTAGCTAGTGCCAAATATTTGTCCCTTTCTAATGCTTTAGTATAAAGCCATCCATACCTCACAGCCGGACAAACAGATACTAATAATCCAATGAACTTGGCTAATTCCCTGATTTGAAAGCACCGATTTTCTCTGAAAAAACCTGCTAGTCTCTGAATGTTCCGCCTTTTCTCCTCTGGCAGTTCTAGAGTCATTTTTTCGCTGTTGAATATGAATCCAAGGAATTTTTGCTTCCTACATAGTTCCAAAGAGCTTTTTTTATAATTAATTATGAATCCTAACGAAGACATGAGGTTGATCGAGTATTTGACGTTTCTAGCACACTCCTCCTTGGTATTTCCAAGAATCAAAAAATCATCGAGGTAATTGACGCAATTGATTTCCTCTGCACGCATTTTTTCCGTAATCGGTTTCATCAATTTCGTGAAACAATACGGAGCAGATGCTAGCCCAAAGAGCAAGCATTTGAATTCATTAAGCACTTTATCGAATGAGAATCTCAAAAATCTTCTATGATCGGTGGCGATAGGGACTAAGAAATAGGCATCCTTCAGGTCCACTGAGACCATGAACGAACCCCGTTGAATTAACCTTTGGGCCGTTCTGTAATCCTCCATTTTAAAGTGGGATGTCACAATAAAGGAATTAAGATTTTTGAGATTCAAAATAAGCCGTTTTTTGCCATTATGTTTGTCACGGAGGAAAATGCTAGAAATGAACTGGTTCACACAAGGGGAACATTCAGCTATCGTTTCTGACCTGATCAGCTTTTGAATTTCCAAGTTAATTTGTTCTGCCTCTTTGCCATTATGCCTCTGCCTTGGCAGATTCAATTGAATTGGAAATTTCGAAAAAGGGATTCTATAACCCTGGATCCATGAAATAACCCATTTGTTATTGGTTATTTTCAACCATTCATTGCTGAAAGCCTCAAGACGGCCTGCCAGCTGCAAGCTGTTGCTTACCTTTAACGCCTCCTGCGGTTGAATTGATCTGCTCTCGAGGGCATCCCCTTTGTTGGCCTCGCATCCCTCTGACGACGGGCCGGGGGACGCCTGTTTAAAGCCCCGTACGAGGTATTGTAGGATGGTTTCTTCCCCACCTTGGCTTTTGGGAATTTTGAATATTGGTCGGTGTTGCCACGGCTGCAAACTGTGTCGCCTTCAGGTCTTTGCTTGTCCTTTCTAACGATCTGGCAGTTTCAATTTTTTCCCCAAGCTCAGGGCCGAATGGGAATGTTCCCGGTATCGCTTTTCCACCACCTCCTTGACTGATTTGCTAAGGCTCGGAACTATGAGGTTGCGCCGCACTTGTGAAGTGCTATGTAGCAAGTCAGTCAAAATTCTCCCGGAATCTCCTAGGCATCCCAGAATTTTTTCTTTTATTCTTTGTCTGTCAGGATAATGTCGAGGCCCTTTGCAAGCGCTGAAAGGCCCCTGCAAAGTTGGGTTTGTGTTTCGATGTACGATTGATCTCTTTTCAGATGTGGGGCGGAGAGGACGCTCAGAATCTCTGGGATCACCGAGGGTGGAGATAGAATTTCACAATTATGAAGAAAAGTGTATTGTTCAGCCAATTTTTCCTTTTCCTGTTTTGTTAGCCCATTGGCAATGATATATTTCCAGCGACTGCATAGGGCTGAATGCATTTCGAATTTAATTGGGATGTTATTTTTTGGATCGTCTCCTAAACATTGTAGGAGGTCATCCGATAAAACTTCATCATTATCCACCTGCAATATTGGTGATGTGCCATCAGGCGGAAGCAAGTTCTCTCCTCTAGCCCCATCTTCCAAGTTTACAAGATTATCTGGCGTCGCGTCGCGCAGAGCGCGATCGCCCATTTCTTGGAAACTTGAACATGCGCCTGCCGTGACGTTCGAGACACGATCCGCGCTGTTTACTCTTTCTCTGCGAGATTCCGTGCCGCCCGAGCTACGGTAATCTCTCTCTCGGCTTCCGATAACTCGAGACCTTGAACGGCAAACCCTCGTATCGCTAGCCCTGCTGCGAGAACGAGTACGTGAACGACGCCATGATCGAGAACGCCGTCTGCTTTTTCGTTTATGCAGTTTCTTCTCTAGCTTATTCAGTCTGGATTCACTACTTGTACTTGAGTCCTCCATGTAGGGATAACTGAATCACTAAAAAGCCTAAAAGAAAGCTAGCAATTTTGTTATTCTATGCTTACCACCGTGCAGGAGCGCTGCGATGAGGACGCGACTGGCACAAAGTAACGAATGACCAGAGAACGGCCGAATACAAAGGAGACAGGTAAGCGGGGAGTGGGATACAAAAACTTTAAACATTGTGCGCATTTGTACGACAGTGGCGTACTACCTGGTAAAGTGATATAGAGGATTGGACGCTGAAATATAATTGAGTTAAGGTACTCATTCACATACAGTTTTGCCTGCAGTCCAAGACTGTACGATCTGAACTGAAGATATGAACTTTCGCAGGCCACTCATTATTCAGTTTTCTGAAACGATGCGACCTCAGTTTTATAGACTGTCAGTTTTAGAACTGAAGGAAAACTGAGCACTCGCCACACACACAAACATTTTGTCAGTGATCAACGGAACAGTCTTGCTGTAGTGAAAAATGTTTTGTACTAATACTAATAGAAAAAAAAATAGCCGCACTTCTTGTGCTATTATTGTATACAACAAAGACAAAAAAACGTTTTTGGGTAAAAGAGTGGCTGTTACAACGTGATACTTTATCTCATATGAGACTGGTGCAAAAATTAAGAACAAGTGCAACAGACGACCTGAAAAATTACCTCAGAATGGATGACACATGTTTTAAAGAACTCTTAAGCATGGTTAAGCCGTTAATATCAAAGAAAAATACGAAAATGAGAAAAGCAATTGCAGCCGAAGAACGATTAATAGTGACACTTCGATATCTAGCAACGGGGCGAAGTTTGGAAGATTTGAAATTTTCGGCAATTATTTCTCCCCAAGCCCTCGGAAACATTATTCCAGAAACTTGTTATTGTATTTATAAGGCCCTTAAGAAAACGTATTTAAAAGTAAGTAAAAAAAATAAGTAATGCTAAATAAAATCATTTTTATTAGATTTCAATAACCATTGGGTAACAAAAAATATTAGCTATATTGGTACTTACAAAATGTTTAAGAATTTCAGTTCTATTTTTTAAAAGTAACAAATTCTGACAAATTCTGCCGGTAAGCTGGGTGAGAATTATTTTCGGTATGGATATTAAATGTTGTGTCATTGGAAGTTCCTGCTGCGTGTTCATTGTAAGTTGTGTCATTCCCACTTAAAATATTTTCTGCGGTGGTATAGATATTGGTTTCATTTGGAGTACAAACTGGATAATTCACCGAACCATGACATGATTGACGATCGTTATTTGATTTTGATAACTCCTGCTGGTAAGCTTGGCGAGACTCCAGTATGGTATACATTGTACATGTGTCAGTGGAAGGTCCTGCTGAGTGATTTTTATTTTTTGCTGCAGTGGTATAGATATTCGCTTGAGTGGGATTGGATCCTGGATAATTCAGCGAAGCATGACACAATTGAACGGCTTGATTACCAGCATTTGTAAATGAAACAACATCACTGTAATCATTTAATTTGTTTTGAATTCCAAGAAGAATAATTTTATTTAGTAAATGCTCCGCAAGCATTTTTTGATTATCATTCATTCTACGTAATTTACAGGCAACATTATTACCCACTGCATCGAATTCATCTTGGTTCTGTAAATATAAGCTTTCACATGCTTTTTCAATTATGCTTTCCCTTGATCTTTTCATGCCTGGTCTATTGGTAGCTGTTGCTGTTGAAGTTCTGCTTGGAGTTCGAGATGGTGGTTGGGATGCTGAACTTCTGCTGGGAGTTCGAGATGGACGGTCAATAACTGTTGGTGTTTCAGGCACATCAACTGATGAATTGTCTTCCATAGTGTTATCATTGTTATCACTTTCCGTTTCAGCAGGGTCGTTCTGGAACTCGCACTGAAACAAATTTTTAATTAAAAACATTTTGCCTGGAATCTTAAATGCGCACTTTTTTATTTCAGTTACCGAAAACAGTTGAAGAATGGGAGAAAATTGCCCGAGACTATAACAGTAGATGGAATTTCCCCAATTGTGGGGGCTCGATCGATGGTAAACATATAAGGATAGTAAAGCCGGCGAAAAGTGGATCCTATTACTATAATTATAAGGAGTATTTTAGTACCGTTTTAATGGCCATCGTAGACGCAAATTATGAATTTATTTATGTAGATGTCGGCTGCAATGGACGAGTTTCGGACGGAGGCGTCATTGACAATACAACGTTTTATGACAAGTTATTGGGAAAAGCATTGAAACTACCTTCTCGTGATAGAACAACAAGCAACATGAATTTTGTTTTTGTAGCAGACGATGCATTTGCATTGCACGAAAATATTTTAAAACCGTTTCCTGAGAAAAGCCTTAGTAAAGAACAAAGGATATTTAATTATCGCCTAAGTCGAGCTCGCCGCACAGTGGAAAATGCTTTTGGGATTTTATGCAATAGATTTAGAGTCTTTCACACGGCAATTAATATGAAACCGGAAAAAATTGACAAAATAGTACTAGCGGCAGTAGTTCTACACAATTTTTTGAGGCGAAAGGCAAACAAGTACATCCCCAAAAACTACGTGGATTTTGAAGTTTTAGATACTGGTGACATCGTAAAAGGCGACTGGCGCAATGGAATGATGCTCGATGGTTTGAGGCCTAATTTGAATCGCAATTCACCACGCGAAGCAAAAGAAAACCGAGAGGATTATAAGAAGTATTTTTTGGGGTCAGGATCAGTACCATGGCAAGACAATTTTTTATAAAAAATATGCTACTTAAATTTCTGTTTCTAATGTATTAATGTAAACAACGTTATACCTAATAAATCGATTCGTGCATTCATCGAGGCATTAAATCCTGTTTTTCGTTTTTTTTTCTTAATTTGTTCTTGAAGTTATGCAATAGAAAACTACATGGTCTAGCGTTTTTGCAAAAAGTTAAAGATAACGTAATTAACTATCAAAATATCGGACGCCTTTAGTTGACTTTCACTTAAATGGAAGAAATTGATTCGTACTACAATTTGACAAATGTAAATCCATCGATTACCCTACTTGAAACATTTTCATAAAAACTATATCTATGTTTCACATTAATTCTAGTTAACTTACCTCGATTTCAGTTTCTTCATCGCTCTGAGTATCATTTGAAACGGACGTTCGAGGCTCTTCTTGATCCGCCGTAAACATCAACAAGTTGAAATACCACAACGTAGGTACATAAATGTTATCCGAGCCTTCACCTGATCGCTTTGATTTCCTCACTTTTTTCAGTTCTTTTCGAAAAGTGCATCGTAAATTATTAATTTTCTTTTTAATAGAATCAAATGTTGCATTTGGATCTGTTTGTTTATAAAACAATAATAATTTTTCGTACGCTTTATTCTTTTCATGCCTATTCGAGTATGACTTGATCTTTACTTTCCAAAGGCAAGGCAATTGTCTATAAATATCAATAAATTCGGTTATAAACGCTGTATTATTGCTTGACTCGGCAATTTCACAAATAACGAAATCACGAAAAACTTCCAACTAGTTTGAAGATGGGATCGTACGATTTCAACTGACGATTTTTCTCCATACACTTCAGTCCGTCGTAAGATTCAAGTGAACTGCAGGCTCAGACCTGTCGACGGCCTGTATGTGTATGTACAAATTTTAACTGACGATATGCAAATCGGCAGTTCTGGACTGCAGGCAAACTGTATGTGAATGGGTGCCTTAAATCTCACTTCAAAATTCGTACAGATTGGAAAAAAATGAACAAACTACAAGTAGTCTATTAATTATAATTCGAGACGAAAATGTGAAGTATAATTCAATATTCGACGTTGGCACATAGCCAGGAAGGTAGTCGTTTTCTGTTAGGTATTTCCAATATTTGAAGGAATTTGCGAACCTACAAATTGATATTACATTTTTTCAATATCTGAAATGATGTTAAATGACAGATTTACTAAGGGACTTCCCAATTTACATATATATATATAAATATTTAACATAACATGGCAACAGTTTCGATTATTTATTCATCAAATAGATAATTTTTTTTTCAATTACCATTCTTCAACGAAAAGAAACGTTGGTTTGTTTACATGGCTCTAATTATTTTTCAACCATTATTTCAATTCACCTGTTTTTATATAAATGATTTTTAATTGGCAATATTGGTGATTCATTATTATCTCAAGCTCAAGAAAGATTACTTATTAACAGAAAATGCATTCAAATTCATTGAGTAATCAAATCGAATGGAAACCTATCGGAAAATTGTTCATGATTACGCGAACATGCGAAATAGTCCAGTAGATAGGTAGGTAACTCATAGTTTATTTTTTGTTTATTCAATCAACCATTTTTTTCTTGAATCACAAAACTTCTTCTTATGATAATCAACGAGAACTTTTCTGCAATACTTACACATTTTAATATTGCTTATTAGTGAAAATAAACTCTTTATTATAATGATAATATAATCATGAACTTTACACTTCGTTCACGTTACTTTGTGTTAGTTAGTATAATATTGTTTATTTTAATCATGCTATGAGAAACTCGAGAAAGCACCTTGATATGTTTTTACAATTGAATGGAATAATAATAATTTTAAGGAATTGAATAAAAATGATTTTTTCAAATAACATTTATAATTGATAAGTAATAATTGACTCTAGATCTATAGTCTGTAAATTTGGAATCATCAGGAATTGATGGTATAGTTAAACAAATGAAATAGGAAATTCATGATGTTCAAAAGAGGTAGACAGCGGATCCCAGCATAGGTTAAACATTTATTGAATTATATATAATAGTTTTCACTTATTGTGCGAAACACTTCAAGTTATTCGTATGATAATATATAGGCTTATGTAAGGACTACTTAGCCCATTGTAAATAGTTATCTACTGGATATATTCTCTTTTTCACATGTTCACAAACAATGCACCCACACTGAGCACGGGAAAACAGCACGCATAATCGAATCAGACACCCAGGGGGACGCAGCCACGCAGTCAAATGGCCAAACATGGACAAACCAAGGACCTTTTGACCATACAGCATGATTCGATGGTAGCTGCTGGGTAGCCCGGGAACGAAGAAGAAGAGAGTAGGAATGCAACAAGTTGTCACAAGTTGTGGATAGCTACCTACTAGGATTTCGACGATGGGAGACCACGGAAGTCGTCCCACGAGATGCCTCATCAGCCTCTGACTAAGTCGTCTTACAGTTATCACAGCAACTGCCAAGATAGCTGGCAATTCCACTCAATCAGCTGCGAACTTTTCTCGAGAAACAGTCCAATACTAGAAGCCAGGAAAACTTACAGCCCAAAGGATTCCTACTTCAGAGTATCAGCCCAGAACGAGAGATGCCCAATAATCTTTGAAGCCCAAAAAGATTCCACCCTTATGCCCAGAACGAGGATACCTTTCGAGCCCAAAAAGGATCCCGCCAAAATTCCCATGACGATTGAAGGATGCCTTGACCATCAGTCGTCAGTCGCTACCCCAAGAAGCCAGCAGTTTCCTTCGTTTATCTGCCAACTACCTCGAAGGAGTCTAGGAAATCTTAAATCCCAACAGATTTCATCGCAATGCTCAGGACAAGGAAAACTTCGAGCCCAAAAGGTTCCTGCCGAACTTTCCATGACGATTTTGGGATGCCATTGCCCAATCGGCATTCCCTACCCCGAGCTGCCAGGAGTCCCACCGAGAAGAGTCTGATTGAAATGCTTTAGTTGAATAGCGCCAAACTAAGTGAAGGTGTGAGTGTGCATTGTAGACACTAAACTCTTGAGTGTGTGAACTGAATTTCGGAGATGTATTGATTTTTGTCATTTATGTATTTAAGATATATGTTCTTCTCGATAGCTATAGGTAGGTAGTGATTTTAAAACTGGGGTCTAGTTTTCTCGGAGAGAGGGGTCATGTATAACATAAAATCAAATAAATAAACTATGAAAACTGACCAAGGAACTCTTATGGGAAACGTGCGTTTCTAATAAAATGATGTATATAAATATTAGATGTGAGGGTTCCGAAGTTAGTCTGGTCTGGGGCTACTCTTGACTTGACAAGAGCTCGTCGTTATGGTCTCTATATTGTAAGTTGTTATTAGGTCTTCATATTCATTGTTGATTATTCATATTTGTCATTGCTACCCATGTTTCATGCTTCATTAAATATTGTTATGTTGGAATGTAGTCTCGTACTTTCAGCTACCCCTGAACTATTAGTGCCTATATATAATATTACCTCTCTCAAAATATTAAGCCAAGCATTACCACTTATGAATCGATATGGATGGACTAACATCTCTATTATATCGTGACAGTATTTTTATATCAGATTTGCCAGCAGATTTCAAAATAATTAATTTCCATTGTAATATTGCCACAATCTCTTGAGATATTGAAATATTGTTATATTTTTCAACGAAACGTTGAATTACCATATCAACAAAACTTAGGGGAATTAAATTTTGATATTATGGGAGTATAATGATTTGAACACGAAAAATCGAATGCGTTAAAAATGAACATAGCATTACATTTGAAAAAATGAAGTTGGGGGCTTTATAGAGAAAAATGTGAAATTGGCAACGTTGCAAATATTATTTTCAGATCCTGCACTACTGATAACCCTCGTATACCAAATTTCATAACTTTATGTTTATGTTCCGGTTCTTTTGGGAAACCCTGTATATTTTTGTGAGAGCTGAATAAAATAAATCAAAAATATTATATATTCATTAAAAGTTTGACAATTACCAAAAGTTCACGAAACAAAATAGGCTGGTAACCATATGGTGCGAAAGAAAAACAAGAATGCTTCATAAAATATTGCATACCGAGGGTCAAGCCGCAGTACCTCGTAAGTGACAAAATGCTAATTTTACAGGAGCGACAAAAAACTATCTAATTAATTGAGACAGAGTATAATCATTCTACTTTTTCATTGATATTTCTTGGGAATATTCTTTCAACATATGTGTCGATGAAAAAAGCACAATCAAAATTCACAAAAAAATTGAGTTTTTTACGAGGTACTGTCTATTTTTCGCGTGTGTTTACGAGGTACTGCTTTCTCGTATTGGTAGTTGGAAATGAAAATATGGGATGAAAAATAATCTCTAATTTAATTCAGTCAGTTCATTTGAACAATACAGCCATGTGAATTATCAAAAATAACGTTTTCGAAACATAAAATTCACTCTGAGGTGAAAAAAAAAATAATCAAACAAAAATATAAATCTATTCCTTATGTGGTAACTGATCATAGTAACTCCAGCAATCTTGGGGTAGTACTGATTTGATCGTTTGCAAATACCCATATTTTATCTTCGAGATAGGTAATCTACCTCCATATAGTGGAGGAAAATCCACATCAGCGAGTCTGATTTATTTGGGTCTCGTTGCCAAATCTTGATAATCATCATCGAAGTTGAGCTTATACATTATTTTACCCTCATAATACTTCAAAACACGGATATCTGTCACTGTTGGTCCATTTTCACATTTTGTAGGCCTGATAAAATCATATTTCAATACCGATTCATCACCAAAATTTCTGAAGAATGTATGATCCATGCATTTCACTTCGTATTTTTTTCAGTTTTCTCGCTTCCTTTGTAATGCGCAGATAATCGCTTGGGAGATATATTTCTCGATTTCTTAATGCTGTCTCGATTGTACTGTGGACTGAGTCGCATTCCATTTGTGTGTGTCCCTTTTCCAAATACTTCTGGATGATGCAAATTCTGTATTTCTCCGACAGGTACAGCAGTGCATTTGCTAAGATGCTGTTTCTATTCTGGGCAGTGCAGCCATCTGAGAAAATAATAATGTTTTTTTTTCTTGTCCAGGTAATGTTCTTCCAGATAGTCTACCAAGAAAGATGCATACGTAGCAGCCTGGCCATCTGCGTTCGTTTCATCATACCAATAACAAGTGCACTGATTAGTAGCTAAATTATAAAGGGTGAAATTATGGCAACATGATTTTGTCTTATAATAAAGAGCACTAGCTGGCAGTTGTGGTGATAGCTTGACGGATCGGACATCCATTGTTATTACGTGACACTTACCATCTAGTGTATCTTTTTAATCTCTTTCCTTCTGATTTCTAGCCGCGTCTTTTCTATTCAAGTGAACTCTATAGATATCTTCAGTCAAGTTTCCATTTTTGAATTTGAAACAGGTATCACACTGATCTTTTCGTGGTCTGAAGATAGAGATTTTCAACTCTTCCATCTTTCTTGTTAAACATGTGATAGATAAAGGCACCTTGTGATTTTCTTCACATACTTTCTGGTAAGTTCTGTAAAGATCAGCAGAGGATTGAAACACCTGCTCTAAATACTGTCTGTCAGTGTCTTTTCTACAATAATGAGATGGAAGCTTATTCAGATTATCGAGAAAGTCACTTAAAAATTCCCTATCTTCGGAAAATAAATCTCTTTTACTTTTTCTTTTCCTCATACTGATTTCATGACTTTGATTCATTCCATGTTTCCCTTGCATAGCCCATTCTCTGGCTGACCATTCTCCCAAGGCTAATGTATTGAGATACATTTTCTTGCACACAGGAATTTTCTCTTTCTTGACTACCAAAGAATATTTCAAAGTGCAATTACGTCGAGATGGATTATCTTCATTTTTAGGTCTCTGTTTTTCATTAATTGTTATAGTATTACACACGTAGATTTTTCTTTGATCCCAATCCATTCTGGACCAGAAATGTTCGAGTATGTCTTTTCTATCTTCATCACATAAATTAAAACACTTCCTAGTTGGATCTTTGGCCTTCTTCTCACAATTGCACCTTTCTTTGATTTTTCTCTCTTGTCTTTTCGTGTCGTGGAAGGAATTTTTCTGACCACGTGGCTTCCTGAATCCTAAATACTGTTGTCCTAACATTCTTGATTCCTTGCTATTTTTCCTTTTATTAACACCTTTAGTTCTCTTTTCCTTCACAACTTCTTGTGGTACGATTGTTTCTCCTTCAATTTCATCCTCAAGTGTATCATTGGAAAACCCTATATTCTCGGTGCTGGACTCAGATTCAGAATTTTCTGATTCGGAAGAATAATTACTAACAGATTCTCCATTATTTGTATTCCTTCCTAATGTATTATCCCCGGTATCAGACATAGAAGTTTGATCAAGTCTTGTCTTTTTACTGGATCCAGCAATTGGTTCTTCAATAATATTCTCAACATTTTTATCAGAACTATGTTTCAAATCAAAAATAACAGTTGCGTTGTTGATCATATCAACAATTTGTTCAGGACTAAGTGCGTCTACATCAGGACTCAATGCATGGATCAAAGGATTATCGTAAACATTTCCATTCGATAAGGAGTCATCAAGATTGCATCCTTGTGCAGCTTCCAATATTTTTTTTTGTTCGTTTAGATGCCATTTCGAAGATGATAATATCATTTACTCTGGACAGGAATACGTAACTTGCGCTGGTAGGATGATAATTCCAATCCGCAGGACCTCGTATCTCACAACTGAAAACAAGAAATCGTATAATTATTCAGGAAAATTCGTTCCATACAGGAACATTATTTCAACGATATTATAACAATTGCTCTAACTGATGAAGACAAGAATAAAGCATTGAGACATCTTCTTACCTTTAAAAACAGGAATTATGTTCGGCAGCAGCACACTACACGTTACGGCGCCATTGACGAATAGCGAGTTACGAGTTACTGCTTCAGAATCTCGAGCGACAAAACATACGAGGTAATGTTTTTTGATATTTCTGCAGAAACCACGTGATAAACTGCCGCCTTAATCTCCCAATAGATGGAGATAGATGATCTGAAGCATTCTCAGTAAATAACGTGATTTTCATAAAAATGTCAGTTACGAGGTACTGCGGTTTGACCCTCGATACATGAACCCAAATATAAATTTTATTCATTTTATTGAACAAAACAACAAAACAATGAAAAACAAATTCGTACTTTGCAGTCTAAAAAACAATCTATCAACTACATAAACAAAAATATAAGACATGAGTGAATAAAAAAAGGAATAACTTTTTCGTTATATCATAAAGACATCACAATTTTTGAATGCAAAACATTATTTGTGGATAATGTCACTACATTCTAGGCAGAAGCCTGAAGCACTTGGGCATGTAGAACATTCATAAATAGTTTGAGTACGCTTTCCCTCCTTAGCACAAGATTGGCATCTTTTTCTGGATATCTGCAGGAATAGTTTCAGTGATTGGTGGTAATAAACTTTCAATTACATTTATTCTGAATTCATTCAATGTCATTTCTGATCCAGAATATTTATTGAATAAGTGATTTATCGCGCATTTAGCAGCATAATTTTTATAAAATGCAGAATAATTTTTTGGGCCAGCGGATTGTGTTCCTTTCCGCTGGATAGTAGGATGACAATTGATCTTATCGATCGATCCCTGAAATGTACTTGTGGTTCTCAACTATAGGCAGTGGTTCGTTCACATTTTTTTTCCTCCTTGTTTCTATTCCGATCATATCATTTTTGAACTCCGTGGATATGTAGCTCACATCCCTCTAATCGCGCCATTTTCCATTCATAATCCCTCCTTCATATCTGGATATCGTATAGTGAGTTTCACGTTTTCGACGTCGATGGGTACGTTTTTTCTGTTCTTACTGTTCCAGTGCAATGAGTGCCCTGATTCAAGAGTTTCTTCGCTAAATCAAAACAGTTATAATAGTTGTCCATATAGAGATGATGGCCAACGTTTAGTTTGTTTTCCATCAGGAGCATGCTATCGGCCTCCTACTTCATCAAGCATACCAGTATATACAGCAATCTCGTGTACGAGACCTGTTGGAGTCGTCATCATATAAATAAAGTTTCATGCCATATTCATGTTTTTTATTCTTGATATATCGACGGAATGACAAACGGCCTCTCCACAGTACCAACGACTCGTACAAGGAAAGTTGTTGACAAGGTTAATAAATATCAGCCATTCTTTCATGGAAAAAATTAATGACAGGTCTGATTTTATACAACCTGTCCTCTGGTGTCTGTTCTCCAGGTCTCAGATTTCTAGAAAAATTCAATGAACGCAATATTATAAGTAACCGATTGCGACTCATACTGTCTGCTATTGATTTGCAGTGAAAAAGGAGATCCTTCTTCCAGTAATTTTGGAAACGTTTTTGTTTCACATCTTCCATGTGGAGGAAAATTTCCGAGAAAAATAATAACTCATTCAAAGTAAGATTTTTTCAGTCACATATACGTGATTTTTCTTTGGTAGCACGGACAAAAAAATGTCTTCTGCATTTGTCAAAAGGAGAAAAACAATAACTCTGAGTCGGTCGACCACAAACTTTAATAAAAACCCCTCAATGTGTATCTAGTTTCGGCCACACGGCCATCTTCAGACACAAAAATTATAATGAAGTACCCGAAAAATTCGAACAGTTCTTAATCTAAATAATATGGCAGCTGGGAAAGAACATACCTCTATGGAGAAAACATCTCAAAAATTTAAATAAAAGCACTGGTCAAGTTATAGTAACAATCAATCCGGTAAAACTAAGTATCTTTGTAGCGGCTAGAAAGCCAAAAGAACTTCACAATCAGTAAGTTCGGCATCAAGGAGAAAAAACGTTTTTTAAAAATCTACTCAAAGGAGCTTCATCTGCTTCGAAGGCAAGCCATCAAAAGAAAGAAATTATATAGTGGAGCAAAGATGGGAATGTGAAATTTGACATTTGACATAGAATTATTGACAATTCAAAGAATGAAATTGGGAGAAAACAATATCAATTTAACATTAATATCGAAAAACAACCAACAACATTACAGAGAAAGCGTAATTCAAAAACCTAAATTATATGATGCAATAAAATTATTAATATTAGAAATTGATGATAGAGAGATGAGTGAGAGGGCCCTGACTATACAATAACAGAAGGCAGAAGAATTGTTAATGGTAAACAGAGAAGAAGCCGAAAACAAGTCTGTCAAGCAAGTGGAGACAGAGTCGGCTCCAGCGTAAGGAAACTGTAATTAACAAATTTACAAAAATTATGAAAAATGTAAAGTGCGAAAAATGGTATTCCGATTAAAGTTAGTCTGGTCATTTAAACAAATGCTATCCGGATTATTAATACATTTTTGTATCTCCAAAATCTCCAGAAGGTTTAACCGAGGACCTTTATTGCAAACATGAATGATATCCATATTGGAATTAACATTAAAACTGTGGTTTGAATCAATTATGTGATTGACAAAGGAAGATGTACTAGATTTTCCAGAATTGAGAAATTTATGAATAAATCTGCTGTGTTCAGAGACACGAGTCTCAAAACTTCTACCTGTCTGACCAATGTATGATGAGTTACAATCATTGCAATTGAGTCTGTACACCCCAGATTTCTTGACAAGAGGAATTTTATCTTTGGAATTGACTAATAAATGTTTCAAATTAGAAGAGGTTTTGTAGGAAATGGAAAAAGAAAAATTTTTGAACAGTTTTGCTAATTGAATGGAATAATGACCAAAATAGTGTAATGATTTGTATAAGGGAGGATCAACAACTTGACTGGTAGTGACATTAAATGATAATCTATGTTTAGTGTAATATTTGAAATATAGCTTCATGATCAATTCAAGAGGAAAAAGATTATTTTGGGCAATCTGTTTAATGATATTAATCTCTTTATCAAAAGCTGCTTGTGAGAGAGGTAGAGAAAAAATTCTGTGGAAAAAGCAATTAAAGGACGCCATTTTTTGTGAATAAGGATGATTAGAATTAAAGGGAATAACTGTATCTGTTGCTGTCGGTTTCCTAAAAATTTCAAATTCGAACCTATGAGTGTGCTGATTTTTCAAGATAAGTAGGTCTAAAAATGGTAAAGAATCATCGACTTCTGATTCCATTGTAAATGTGATATTAGGGTGTAGGGTGTTGATGAAATTAAGAGAATTAAGAACATTACCAATGTCACCTTCAAAAAGTAATAAGCAATCATCGACATATCTACAGTGTCACCGTTAAAGTCCGCATCATATGGGATTTTTTTTTATTAGTCAGTTATTGCAAATTTAGAGTTCGTGAACAGTTTGTGCTTTGAAAATTATGCAAAATGACTTTTACGGTGTTTTCCTATTCATCGGCTACACCTGTCAAATATGACATTTTTTCAAAAAAATTACTAAATGTCAGGTAATTTCTCAATATTTCGAGAAATATTATATGAAAAAGTTGTTTATTTTTAGATTTCCTACCCACCTACCAAATTTGAACCAGTTTGAACAACTTTGATTTTTTTCTCGTTTTCTTGACCTTACAATTTTTCGGCTAATTTAAGTTTAGTCAAATCTGAAAAACTAGTTGAGATGTAATACACCCATCTGCTGAAAGAATTTTTTTCTGATTAAAATGTTTCTAATTGGATATTTTCAAATGAATATAAATATGCTGAAAGAATTATGTCTAATACTTGATGCAAAGTGGCTCTAGTTTCAACATAGCAAAATTCACTTTAATAATTTTTATCACATGAAGACATTTCAGATAAGTGCTATAACTCTAGAAATATCAAATCAATTTGCCGTTCAAATTCTTGCTAAATCAATTTCATACAATTATTCTCTCAACTTATACTCAAAAATTAATCATCAATCAAGGTGCTGTTGAAATGGGAAGTATGCTGTGGAAACAATAGAAGTGAATGTTATGGAAATTGATATAAAGTGTTTGACAGTTTCAAGGTTATGAAACAGTAATTTTTATCAAGTAGTAGATTCAAAATGCTGACTTTGCAGGAAAAAATAGAAATTGTACGCATTTGCGGTGAAAATACAAGTCATAGACAAGTTGCGAATATTTTCAATGGACGGCATCCTGAAAGAAATATTCACCAGTCTACTGTGAGCAGGATTATCTCAAAGTTCGAATCGACGGGTTCAGTACAAAATACTTTCAAAAGACCTCACAATCCAAGAGTTTATGATGAAGAAGCTCAATTAAGTGTATGCCTAGATGTGGTAGAGCATGGGCAAACTAGTATTACAGATATTTGTAATAGGACCGGTGCTAAAAGGGAGGCCGTGAGAAAAATATTACACAATAATAAGTTCAAGCCGTTCAAACCAAAATTTATAAACACGTTAAAAGAGCGAGATTTTGACGTACGGTTGGATTTCTCTTTTTGGTTCCAAGGACAACGAGAAGAAAATTCAAATTTTCCTTGTAAAACTTTATGGACAGACGAGGCGACTTTTACCTCGAATGGGGTAGTCAGTTCACAAAACTGTAGGTGGTGGTCAACAGAAAACCCAAAGTTTGTGATAGAATGCCGAGATCAATATTCTTTCAAGACAAATGTGTGGTGCGGTGTGTTAAATAACAGAGTCATTGGCCCATATTTCTTCCGGGAAAATTTGAATTCAGAGAGATACTTGCAGTTTTTAAATGATGAAATACGTCAAGTTTTAGATGAAATGCCCCTTAATGAAAGACATAACCTATGGTTTCAATGTGACGGAGCGCCAATTCATAATTCGGCAGGAGTTAAAAGATATATCTTGGAAGTATTTCGAGGGAATACAATAGGGCGGAATATGGAACAACCCTGGCCACCTAGGTCGCCAGACCTTACCCCACTAGATTTTTTCCTTTGGGGGTATTTGAAGCAAAAAGTCTACAAGCGCAGACCATTTCGAGATGTCAACCACCTGGAGACAGTAATTCGAGATTGTGTATTAACTATGTCTCCTCAGTTTTTAACAAACGCTGTCAACGAAGTTTCCAGGCGAACCATTATTTGCATTGAGCGTGATGGAAGACATACCGAAATGTTATAATTGATATCCAACCCACGTTGTACATTCTTATCATTTGAATCGCCTTATAATAATTAATAAATGTTTATTGTGAAATAATTGTTCATTTTTCTATTACTACAATTCTTTTCAGAGCATGCCAGAGCAACTTGATTCATTTGTAAGTATCACTTCGGAGAATAATTTTTGAAGATTGACTTAGCAACTTTAGATCTATTGATTTGGAAATGGATTCGAAAATTCAGAGCTAGAGCCACTTTGCATCAAGTATTAGACATAATTCTTTCAGCATATTTGTATTTATTTGAAAATATCCAATTAGAAACATTTTAATCAGAAAAAAATTCTTTCAGCAGATGTGTGTATTACATCTCAACTGGTTTTTCAGATTTGACTAAATTTAAATTAGCTGAAAAATTGTAAGGTTAAGAAAACGAGAAAAAAATCAAAGTTGTTCAAACTGGTTCAAATTTGGTAGGTGGGTAGGAAATCTAAAAATAAACAACTTTTTCATATAATATTTCTCGAAATATTGAGAAATTACCTGACATTTAGTAATTTTTTAGAAAAAATGTCATATTTGACAGGTGTAGCCGATGAATAGGAAGACATCGTAAAAGTCATTTTGCATAATTTTCAAAGCACAAACTGTTCACGAACTCCAAATTTGCAATAACTGACTAATAAAAAAAAATCCCATATGATGCTGACTTTAACGGTGACACTGTATAATAAAAAACTAAGTTTGAATTGAAATTAGAATTATTTAAAAATTGTTTCTCCAAGTTGTTCATAAAAATTTCTGCCAACAAAGGGGAAAGATTACTACCCATTGCCAGGCCAGTTGTTTGTCTATAAAATTTATCATTAAATTGAAAGAAGTTTTGGTTAAGTACTAAATTTAATAAATCACAAATATTCAAAGTGTGGTGAGTTGGAATGTTGTTTTCAAAAAGTAAATTTCTAACTAATGAAATACACTCTTCAGGAGGAATGCTAGGAAATAAATTGGTCACATCGAAGGAAACTAAAACGGAGTTGGTGGGAACAATAATGTTCTTAATTTTATTAGCCAGGTCTATTGAGTTTTTTACGGAATGACAGTTATCAAAAGCAGTGAGTTCTCTCAGTAATTTATTTAAGAAAGGTGCCAATTTGCAACAGGGAGAATTGATAAACGAAACAACTGGTCTGATGGGAACATTTGTTTTGTGGATTTTGGGTAAACCATACAACATAGGTGTAGAAGGGCACATGGGATATAACTCGAGGATTGATTTGTGTTTGTTTCCTCAACAATTGCTTGAAGGAAATTATAGGTCATTATATAACGAAAATAGTCAAGAGGAGATTTGCCATTTGGAGGAATAAGCAAGCATTCTGTTTTAGAAAAAGGTATAGTTTTCATATCGGTGGGATCTACTTTCCAGTCTTTAATAACAGCTTTATTGTTGGAACTACCTGCCGGAATATCTATTGAATTTTCTTCATCACTATCCTGAGAAGAATCGTTCAAGGCTTGGGTAGTTACGTCGACATCCACTTCTTCGTCATTATACCAATCCCCCCCATCAAACTCATCCGAATCACTATTTATCAATATTTTCGATAATTCTCTGTTCGTGAGCTTCCTTTCAACATCTAATCTTGGTCTTTTAGGAAAAGAAGGTTCCAGTACAGCATTATTGTCCGCCATTTTGAAACACCTACTACTACCAACTACAAAACAAAAAAACTGAACCGCCGGCAAAAACTCGTAAAACCTATCCATAGTGCCAAACAACCAACGCACCAAATGCCTGACCCGACTGAAATATCTCGCATGATAACAGAATTCAATCTGAGCTCTTTAAAGAGCCAGAGGCATTGGCGTATTGTGGCCATCGGCTCTTATAAGAGCCAATGGCAGCGAACGTGGTAAGCTGGAAGAAATATAAGTGTTTCGTCACTCTTTTAAATTGAAGGTCTTCTTGAGGGGCCGTTTTAGGTTGTCCAAGCGAATCTTTAGTTGAGAGTTAGTAGTTACGGTTTTACGTAGATTATTTACTGTAACAAGTACGGTTGGTTTTTTGAATTTATACGCGTTCTTCTTCCTTTTTTGTATCATCTTGAAAATAGTTTGAATCGGTTTTTTTTTTCAATTTTCAATTAAAGGGGTCATTATTTGTAATGTGGTCGTTGATAATGTCTTTGTTATATGGGTTGGATCTTGGAATGATATTCATACTGTATAAGGGATATGTCATGGAGAGTGACAGTGAATGATGGGATAATAAATGATAAAATCAAACGATTTAGAATGAAACTCGCCAGATTTTGTTATGACATTGAACATGTACCTGGAAAAGAATTTTATATACCCGATTTACTCTCTAGATCTCCTTTAGAGATAGGTTCTCTCGACAAGGACATTTTAAAAGACTCGAATTCTATGGCATACATCAACATGATTATTGAAGAAATGAAAGAAAAATCAGATTTGTCTATTGAAGATATAACATTTTCGCAGATTTCTGACAATTTCAATAAAATGAAAGAGTATGTAGCTTATGGATGGCCAGATAAAAAAAAAATGCCCTCAAGGATTACAACCATATTATCGTTTCCGAAACGATATATCTATTTATAATGGAATACTATGTTATAAAGACAAAATCATGATTCCCGAAGCAATGAAAGTTATTATTCTGAAGAAGGTTCATTCTGGACATCAAGGTATTGTAAGAACAAGAACACGGTGTCGTGATTCTATATGGTTCTTACATATTTCTAGTTTCAATGCTCACAGTATACACCTTTCAAATAAAACTCAGGTAGTGGGTGCATAAGAGAAACAATAACTTTATTGTTAACTAGTGAGGGAGTTGTTTCAGTTCGCGGATGGATGGAGTAAGTGGTGCCCCAAGAGGAGTACCACTCAAGGAGAATTACTAATCACTTGCATATGTACTTTGCTCACAAATCTTAGAAGGTTTAGCTGCCAACTTACCTTGAGGTATCGATACCAGAAGTGAACAAATGGCAAGATATAGAATATCTATACTAAATTTAGGTAAGATAGAGGAAGCAAGTATGCAATGTTCAGAATAAGAGGAACTACAAAATAGAAAGCGATACAGCTCACTTGGTCTAATCTCCACTCTGCAGAGATGGCTGTTGACAGAACTCTCTAGAGGTAGGGGTCCCAGGTCTCCAACTTGGGTGATCCACCTCTCAGTAACTTACTAGGTTGCGGGTGAGTCTCAAGCAGCATAAGGCATATAGCAAGCAGTAAAAGCACTACACAGGCAAGCCAAGCATACCAGCCAGCAGTAAAAGTAGTGTGCCAGTAAATAGTCTGAAGCGAAGGCAACAGTGGTTGCAAGTGGTGAAAAGCAACTAATAAGGTACTACAAGTACAAATAAAAAAGGCCCTGCAAATAATGATAATACCTTGTAGAAAATTGTAGGATTTACAGAAATATGGAGAGATTGGCAGGAATATGGTTTGATATATAAGACATACCTTGATATCTGGTGGCCTGAGGTAGCAACTACGGTGAGTTGGAAAATATGATATACATATAATCAAATTTTACCAGAAATAATATCCATCTATATGTAGTAGCCAGTGGACCATCCTTTGACTACTATAATTTCGGTTAATTTTGATTATTGAAATGAAAATCCGCTAAAATGCGAGAACACGTTTTCTATACCTTCCTAGGTTACAAAAAAAGTCCCTTCTCCCTTCTCTCTCATATTCTCGCGGTATTTTTGGCGAAATACCAAGGTTATCTTATTTTTAGGTTATTCTTCAAGAGTACCTACATAGAGAAGAATACAGAAGAAGACTATATGTCAAGCCAATAGTTCTGTAACCTCAATCCTGAATTCAATGTTATTGTCCTCTTGTTCAAGTTCCTACAAGGTGATTATTTATTCACTTTATGAATTCCTAACTAATCTAGTTTATTTTACAGCTGGTAACGAGCCATATCAAGTGGAGTTGGAAACTCAAGGGAATCTGTTATTGGCTGGGTGAGTAATTGTGTAATCATATTATAAAATACCATTATTAATCCATAACTCATTTTTTTAGGTATCAGGAGAATCGTTTAGCAGTCCTGCAACTTGTACATGAAAACCAAGCATACTTTATGGAATGATTGTTGACCGATTTGCTGAATAAATGAATTTTCATCGACTATCCCATTAAGAGTCACTTTCAAGGAATACTTATGATTCAAACAATTGAAACCGTAACAACACCCCTCTTACCCCATGAAAGTTTTTATTTCATTAAATAAAAACTTAACAATCCAGGTACTAATTCTAACTATACCCGACAACAATTACTAAACACTAAACAAGAAGCCACTAATCCTCATTCTCGGAATCGTCCTGAAGCTCATCCTCATCTGGAGGATGGGCTTTGATGTCTTTGGCATGCCATACTCCACATGCTTTTCCAGCCTCATCTACCAACTCGTAGGACCAGGGAGATAATACTTTCGAAATTCGAAAGGGACCTTTGAATTTTAATGCCAACTTAGAGGTTATACCTCTAGCGGCATCAGACAGGATATAGTTTTTCCGCCAGACCTTTTTGATTAATTTGAAACTTGTCCTCTCTTCGTCTCAAATTGTACCGTTGACTACTCCGTTCATACGCATGTACCAGCCGCTTGGATACATCTTCAAATACTCTTTTTAGGGCCGCTGACCGAACTTTGGCATCAAATTCGCCTGAGCCAATAGTATCGGCTAGAGGATGCTGAGCCTGGCCAGATAAATTGATCTCTCGACCAAATACCACAAAATTGGGAGTCAGCTGGGTTGTCTCATGCTTGGCTGATCTCATAGCGCATGCTATTTTTGGGAGATATTTATCCCATATGCGATGATTTTCGGAAACGTAGGCTGTCAACATCGTTTTCAGAACTCTATGTGTGCGCTCGACGGGGTTTGCCTGGGCATGGTAATTGGCAATGAATCCGCTGCGGATATTATATTCAGCCATCAGGTTCTTAAATATTGTACTTCGGAATTGTACACCGTTGTCAAGTATAATTTTCCTTGGAGTGCCATACACAAGAAATACTTGCTCCTCGATAACCTGTGTCACCATTTTGGCAGTAGGTTGGCGTAAGGGAAAAAATAGCACAAATTTGCTGAATATGTCAACCACCGAAAAAATGTACGCGTAGCCAGACGCTGATCGAGGCAATGGACCCACTGAGTCGATACTGATTGTCTCGAAAGGCCGGGTAGTCTGTGGTGCAGAACTCAACATATGTCCCGCAGGTGGTTTCTGTTGTGGCTTTGTACTGATGCACACACTACACCGTTTAATGAACCGGGACACATCCTGCTTCATCTTCGGCCAGTAGTACAAACTGCTGAGCCGGGAGAACGTCTTAAATACCCCAGTATGCCCCATAATCGGGGGATCATGGTGTTGCCGAATAAGGTCTATTCGCTTTTCTTTAGGCACAACTTGTAACCAGGGATCCACATCACTGGACAATTCGGGGTACCTCCGGTCTACGCGTTTGAATAGTAGCTTTCCTTGAACTCGCCCAGTCGGATAGCGAGCAGGTTCTTCCGTGACGGCTTGCACCAGTCTATGGTACCAAGGGTCCATGATAGCAACACCATCACCTATGGCAGCTATCGTTAAGGCCGGAACAGACCGAGAAAGGGTATCGGGGACTAAATGATTTTTCCCAGGTCGGTGCTGAATTTCGAAATCATATTGTTGCAGTCTCACTGCCCAACGCGCAATTCTGCCTACCGGATCCTTAATGGAATTCAGCCACTTCAAGCTATAATGATCCGTGATCACAACAAAACGCGTGCCTTCCAAGTAAGGTCTCAATTTTTCGACTGCAAAGATAACGGCCAGACACTCTTTCTCAGTCGTGCTGAACTTCCTTTCACTTGGAGTTAGGGATCGACTTAGGTAGCAGACGACCTTTTCTCCATCTGGATGCATCTGCGAAAGCACGGCTCCTAAACCATAGTCCGATGCATCCGTTTGGACCTGAAAGGGTAGACTGTAGTCGGGACACGACAGTACTGGTGCCGACACAAGACATTCCTTTATGCGACGAAATGCTTCTTCACAACCCTCGTTCCAAATATATTGCTGTCCTTTCTTGGTTAAGTCACCAAGGGGAGATATCATCGTCGAAAACCCAGGTATAAATCGACGGTACCATGAGGCGAGTCCGATAATTCGGCGCACCTCTGTAACATTCCGGGGCGTCGGGATTTGCAGTATGGCATTAACTTTCTCGGGGTCAACTAAAAGACCTGAAGAATTCACTAGATATCCGAGAAAGCGCAATTCGGATTTGCAAAAGTTGCACTTCTTCAAGTTAAGGGTCAATCCAGCTTTCGTGAGCCGGGACAATACTTCCTCTAAAATTTCTAGATGTTTCTGGAAGGTGGGAGTACATATTATTATATCATCCAAATAGATGAAAACGAATTGTTCCAGTTCCGCTCCAACGACTCTATCAACAAAGCGTTGAAAAGTAGCCGGGGCATTATGGAGGCCCATTGGCATACGCCGGAACTGGAAAAGTCCACGATTGGGGATAACGAAAGCCGTAAGTGGTTTAGATGCTTCTGCGAGAGGTATTTGCCAATAGGCGGACTTTATGTCTAAAGTTGTTAGAAACCGAGCTTCCCGCAGTTTATCTAAAGTCGCTGACACAAAGGGGAGGGGATATGCATCCTTCGTCGTGACCTTGTTGAGATTTCTAAAATCCACACAGAAGCGATATCGACCATCCGGCTTCTTCACTAACAGAATTGGAGATGCCCACGGAGAATTAGAAGGTTCCACCACCCCATCTCGAAGCATTTGGTCGAGCTCTTCGTTAACATGTCGTTGCAATACTGGCGAAAGTGGATAATGTCTCTGTTTGATTGGTTCGGAATCTGTGGTGATGGTGTGTTCCACCAGAGTAGTGCAGCCCAAGTTTCCTCCCATCAAACGAAAATATTTATCAACCACACTTTGCAGGGTTTCACGCTGAGATCCTGACAATGAGTCTATGGAGTGGATAGTACAAGCGTTGGGGTCAGGAGAGAAATCCGAATCGTCCCTGAAATGCCACTCATCCGAAAATAGATCGGGGACGATAGCCATCTTCAGCCAAAAGTCCATCCCAAGGATAAGGCAATGAGGTAGAGTTGGCACTACTAAAACCTCAATGATTTTGACACGATCGCATAACCGAACCGGTAGATTCACGGTTTCCAATACCTCACACGTCTGACCATTAGCAACGGTGCACCTAGACACTGACGACGTCGAAGATTCCAACTGACAAACATGTTTCAGTACATTCCACCCCTGCTGACCTAGTACAGTTCTACTGGCTCCACTATCCAAGAGGCCTAAGAACTCTCGGCCGAAAATCGTAACCCTCAAATACGGACGAACATCATTCTTCGCATGAGCAACGACAAAATCCAATAGTATTTTATTTTCTGGAGAAACATGTTGGGAATCTGCCGAAATCTTGGATTTAGAGACGACTAGTCGGCTACCTAGTGTCTCGTTGATGCGTTTTTTGGTCGGCAATTAGGACAGGAAGAGGCCGTAACCTTATCTTGACCACAACGGAAACAGAATATGTTTCGGGGTTTATCACACCTGCGGAACCGATGACCAATCCCCTTGCAGTTCCAACAAATTGCTGGGTTACCGCCTGGGGGGGCTACAGACATAGGACCAGGACGAATCTCATCGACCGTAGAAGTCGACGCCGGTTGAGAGCCCACCTCTCTCACGGTCTGTGCAATCGCCGAAACTTGGCTAGACGTAGGGCGTCTATAAGCTAGTTCTGGCTCAATAAGTTGTCGATGATTAGTAGGAGGAGGGACAAAACGTTGAATTTGAATTTCGGTTTCCTCTATTCTCCTACCAACCGAAACCAACTCGGCTACCGATTTTACTGGATGTAGCGCCATCTGCGACTGGATGTATGGTAAGAAATTCCGTTTAATAATAGACACCCGATTTTCTTCCGAAGGCCGACTGCTTCCCAGTTTCTGGAACAGACTTTCCATCGCTGCCACATAACACACAACCTTTTCTCGAGCTCCTTGGGTCCGCTTCCTGATTTCTTCCCAGAGACTATTCTCGTAGTCATATGGAAGAAACGCTTCCTTGAGCTGAACTACCAAATCATCCCATGACCTGAAGAAGTTAGTTCTATACCAGGTGAGGGCATCTTTCGTAAATAATTCCGGGGCCGATCGGAGCAATTGCGGTTTAGATACACCCCTGGATACTCGAAGTTCCTCTACCCTTTCTAAAAAGTGTGTCACACTGGATTCACCATCGAAACGGAGGTTCCATCTGGCCACATCCACATACCTAAAGCCTTGCTCTAAAAAGGGCTCTGACCGAAACTGCGAAGGGAAGGACGATCGTTCGAACTGGGGATTCAAAGTTAGAGCGGGATTCACAGGATCCAGTCGAGATGACTCTAAAACCGAAGGATTACACCAGCCTCCTCCGGGAATACATGATGTGCCTGCATCGTGTCTCATGGGTTCTCTAGATAGTTCTCTCTATAGCTCCCTAGGTAGTTCTCTAGGTCGAACACCACTTGAAAAATCGATCAAATCAGCATTATCCTGGAACCTCACTGTATTATTACGGGGCAGTCTTTCATCGAGAAAGGCTCTCACTGAAGGTGAGCAACCCTGAGAAGGTACCGACCCGCTGGGGTTGATGAAGCGCGATGACCGTGCAGATTGAGAAACGTCTTGTCGAGACATGTCATGTCTGACCTCGGCTCTTTGAGCTTCGAAACCTGAAGGGGGTTGACTTGATGGGTTCCCTGACAATTCAGGTAAAAGTGGATTGTCCTCATCCATAATGGTTCCTTCCTGGTTATTATCTGCGTCCAGAATCGAAACCCTATCGACCGCTTGCCCTTGGTTATTGACCGTTGTCAACACCTCAAGGTTGTCCCGTAGTTGGGAAAGTTCCTCTATTAACTGCATCGACTTCGCCAGGAGAGCTTGTCTGATGTCGTCCATCGGTTGATCAACCTTCGAGATTCTCCGTACTCTCCCCTGAATATGAAACAATCGCGAGAATATTCTTTTAAATTCATTTACCCGGTTTGACTCATCAAAATTCCTGATACCTTGTTCCAACTCTTGAAGTTTCTGACAACAAATCTGCTGCTCGACCTCAGGGTCAACTAAGGCTTGAGATGGTTCCGGCGCAACACCAGCTTTCTCGCATCTCAATGCTCCGCGCAGAATTACCCGTTTTTCATTGACCGTTCCTTCAACTGGTAGTCCTCGAATCGCAAGTTCATAGGATATCTCATCCCCTAGTAATCTGTTCACCTCCATGTCTATACAATTCCAATTCTAAATATGATTCTTTTGTTTCACCAAGGTTTTATGGAATCGACCAGAATTAACTAAACGCCTGCAACGCACCCTTCTCCTTCCTCAACGGAAAAATGCAATGCGCAAATCACCTAGACCTTCCTTTCCTTGTCCCAGTCCGCGAGAAAAAAAACACCTACTCCTACACCTCTATACCTATACCTATACCCTAGATCTAAATACACTCTGTTTAGATCAATGCCTATACCCAGATAAATATAAAAAAAAATCTAAGTACTAATGTTATAATTCCCTGATTGAGAATTAAGAAAGAATCTTCTCCTGCATTAACAGCACACACCTAAATGGAGTAATACTGTATTTTGTTAGAAATGCACATATATATCAATCTGAATTCGAGATCCAATTGAAAGCAAAAAAAAAAGTTTCTGCAAAAATGTTCACAATTATAATCACCCAACTACTTCCAGGAGCATCCCTTTACCAGCTGTAATTATCCTTTCCACTTACTGCGTGATTCAAATTACTCCATTCCAAACATGAGAATGATATAGTCCACCTACCCACAGACTACCTTTGCCACTGCAATTACTGCTTATCTATATCGATGATTAAGTCATCACTTTATTGTTCTATACTCTGTATAAATCGCCAAGACATTGTAATGTCTGGCACCACCATCCCCACCAAGCCCACCATATCTATGCTCGGTATTTCCATCAGCAACACTCTTTCATGGGATAATCATGTCAGATCCATCGCAAAAGCTGCTTCACAAAAACTCGGATTCTTGTTTCGTGCGAAATGCTACTTTACACCTCAACAGCTCCTCATGATCTACAAAGCACAGATACGGCCTGTTCTAGAATACTGTTCCCACATATGGGGTTCAGCACCGAAACATACGCTGATGCTCTTAGATTCCATCCAGAGAAGAGCCATCCGCCTGGTGGGTGATGCCACACTCACTCGCTCTTTGACACCATTGGAACACCGTAGAAAGGTCGGCGACCTTTCACTTTTCTATCGATACTTCCACGGGAAATGTTCTTCGGAAATCTCTGCTATCATCCCTTCACTAGCAATACCAGTCAGACGAACTAGACAAGCCCAGTCAGCACATCCCTTCGTTGTCAACCTCGAAAGATGCCGAACAGCACTTTATCAAAACTCCTTCATCCATAGAACGGCTGGGCTCTGGAATTCATTGCCTGAGGAAGTATTCCCAACAACATATAATCTCCAGAAGTTCAAAAAAAATTCCAATACCTACCTCATATCCCTATCCTCCCTAGGAACGCACGATGTTCATTGAACATTATAGGGATTCCCTCTCGTGCGCTCCAAGCGATAAAAAAAAAAAAAAAAAAAAAAAAAAAAGCTTATACTCAACCCACAGTTGTTTTTTTTTTTTGTTTTCTTTTTTTTTGGTGAGAAAAAGTGAATTACCCTATTTTATATTAGCAATTCAAATCATTAATTCCATCCAGTGTAGTATAATGAGTATTTCTGATGGCCCATCCCTTTATATAGCAAGGTACGTACCTAAATGCTTAAGGCCTATACTATTATAGCAAGGTACCCAAATGCTTAAGGCCCATACTATTATAAAATAAGAAGAAGCAGAAGAACGATTTTCTTCCTCTCCAAGTGAAATGACAGCTGTGATAAAACTGAGGTTATGTAGTTATGTTGTGATATTTTATTATTATATTATTGATTATTGTGCAAATTACGAGATCAACTAAAATTGAAATGTTGAATATGAAAATACCCGAAATGAAACAACTCTCACTACCCTTATAGTGGGGCGCCAATTTCTTACATATTTCTGATTTCAATGCTCACAGTATACACCTTTCAAATAAAACTCAGGTAGTGGGTGCATAAGAGAAACAATAACTTTATTGTTAACTAGTGAGGGAGTTGTTTCAGTTCGCGGACGGATGGAGTAAGTGGTGCCCCAAGAGGAGTACCACTCAAGGAGAATTACTAATCACTTGCATATGTACTTTGCTCACAAATCTTAGAAGGTTTAGCTGCCAACTTACCTTGAGGTATCGATACCAGAAGTGAACAAATGGCAAGCTATAGAATATCTATACTAAATTTAGGTAAGATAGAGGAAGCAAGTATGCAATGTTCAGAATAAGAGGAACTACAAAATAGAAAGCGATACAGCTCACTTGGTCTAATCTCCACTCTGCAGAGATGGCTGTTGACAGAACTCTCTAGAGGTAGGGGTCCCAGGTCTCCAACTTGGGTGATCCACCTCTCAGTAACTTACTAGGTTGCGGGTGAGTCTCAAGCAGCATAAGGCATATAGCAAGCAGTAAAAGCACTACACAGGCAAGCCAAGCATACCAGCCAGCAGTAAAAGTAGTGTGCCAGTAAATAGTCTGAAGCGAAGGCAACAGTGGTTGCAAGTGGTGAAAAGCAACTAATAAGGTACTACAAGTACAAATAAAAAAGGCCCTGCAAATAATGATAATACCTTGTAGAAAATTGTAGGATTCACAGAAATATGGAGAGATTGGCAGGAATATGGTTTGATATATAAGACATACCTTGATATCTGGTGGCCTGAGGTAGCAACTACGGTGAGTTGGAAAATATGATATACATATAATCAAATTTTACCAGAAATAATATCCATCTATATGTAGTAGCCAGTGGACCATCCTTTGACTACTATAATTTCGGTTAATTTTGATTATTGAAATGAAAATCCGCTAAAATGCGAGGACACGTTTTCTATACCTTCCTAGGTTACAAAAAAAGTCCCTTCTCCCTTCTCTCTCATATTCTCGCGGTATTTTTGGCGAAATACCAAGGTTATCTTATTTTTAGGTTATTCTTTAAGAGTACCTACATAGAG
>OU896717.1:4366531-4466001 GCA_918026855.4 Phaedon cochleariae | reverse complement strand
ATACAGAGTGATCAATGTGAGCATATCATAGTGAAGATACCATTTCACTATCTTTAAAGACTAGAACAATTTTTATGGTCTGGTATCTTTATGTTGATAAGTTCTTCATTCATTTTGAGATTCTAAACGAGATATACCATATAATATGAAAATTGGTCAATTTTCATGTTACAAGGGGCACTACTCCAGTTCCATATTTTTCCACATGTCTGCAAATGAAAATCAAGAATGCAGTAACATGACAGCATTTTTCTAGAGTGGACTGTTTGCACTCACATGTTCCCTTGACCACAGCTCCAGAAATTTTGTTCGAACCAATTACAACAGTGTATAGAACTTTTTTTCGAAATGAAGACTGGAACTTGCATTTTGCAATATAATAACTCCCATTTGATGAATCATATATTTCACTGACATTTTCACTGTCTACATATTGACTTCCCCTGCTGAATGGTTTCACTGAAGTAACAACATTCTCTTCATCATTGATTTCTATATCAGGGTCTTCATTTTGAACATCTTCACCAATAATGTGAGTATAAATATGTTCTTTGTTGCGGTATTTAACAGGAGTATTTTCAATCAGTTCAATAATGTTTGAGTGGTAAAATATCACGAAATAGTTCTCAATTTTATCATCATGAACATTGAAGTTATCGAAATAACGTAAATAAGGAAATGAAGATTTTTTTTATTGAATAAACGCCAATTCATTGTGTAACCGGTTACACCAAAGATAAATAAATAAATCGAATGAAAGTTCTGATAATATTTCATATTGAACAAAAAATAATCACATAGGCCTTTGTGTCGAAATATTGTTCATGAAGTACATGAAAGTACCAATTCTCGGACGTTTCATCAGTTTATTCAAGCTGCCAACAAAAGTTGTCAGATGAATACTCTTTTAAATCTTACGGTTTGGACCTGGAATGTCAAAAATGATCAATATGTATGAAATAATACGTCGATAATCAGAATTAGTATGAGAAAAAGAATGGCAGAAATATTACACGGATTGCTTACAAATAAGTAAAGCAATATTTACGTAGTGAACTACGTAAGAAACATCTCACTTTGTTTATACAACAAAACGAGAGATAATGAATATCTGACAGATATAATTATTAGATCAACTGACTTACCTTGAGGAAGTTTGATCGTAAGTATACGAACATTTTCGTCGAATAATTATAATTAATAGACTACTTGTAGTTTGTTCATTTTCTTCCAATCTGTACGAATTTTAAAGTCAGATTAAAATTAGTCCGACAACTCTGTCTTCAGTCTGGCAACTCCGCTCTCGTTCACCTCCAATCGTCGTACCTCTCCGCACAGCGCACCGCTGTCGATATCGTCATTGTTCTTTGAGAAAATTGCTAGATCGTCTGGGTGGGATATTTAGGGGTGGGTTATAATTCTTCGACGAAAATGTTCGTATAATTACGATCAAACTTCCTTAAGGTAAGTCAGTTGATCTTATAATTATACTTCACATTTTCGTCTCGAATTATAATAAATAGACTACTTGTAGTTGTTCAAAGAGACTAGGACGATCTAGCTAACATACCCAATGATTTTAAATCATCATCCAAATATTTGTAAATAAATATCTATTTTCATTCACAAAATATTTCTTGGTAATACAGGTAAAGTGTAAAAAATACAAAATATAACTATTAATTATTCAGTCTATATCAATTCCAGAGGCTCTCATTATCCCCCTTGCAAAATTACTAGGGTCTTCTTGAATTGGTTTATTGTAGAACCTCATGAATACCTGAGATTCTGGAGACCACCCATCTGCCTTTCTTATTGCCTCCATATTTATTCCTGCTCTGAACGCGGCAGATGAAGAGGCATGTCTCACACTATAACTCGTGAATTGGGTAGTGTCAATTCCTCCTGCCACAAGGGCTTTTTTGATATATTTACCGATTGTTTGAGCAGAGGCTCTGCGAAAAGGCTTTTTGACGGTCAAAATTAAATATTCCTCACCTAGAGGTCTTTCTAAACCTGTTTTTTCAATGTAGGTATATAGGGTTTTTGCCAAACACAATTCAGGTTTCTCTTGAAATACTGGTACTATTATTAGCGGCTGGACACTTTTGGGATTCGATGTTTCGATTCTGTCCGTTATAAAAATGTCAACCCTGTCTTCAAATTTTTTGATGTTTTCGAGTTTTATGTTTGAAATTGTTTGAATTCTCTGGGATGGAATAATTGCTAATGGTGTTACCAATTTGTCCGTCAATTCTCTCATATTTAATTGTTCTAATTGGGTACATTAGAACGGGATGTGGGTCCCATGTTTTATTATATTTCGGTTAAGATGGTCTTTGGTTATAAATACCCTTGAGAACCCTCTTTAAAAGTTTCTCATCCTCTCCTCTGATTTGAAATATGAACGTCAGCGCTGATTTGTATGCATGCCAAAGAAATGCACCAATGATGCTCTGTTTTCTTTCATGAATCAGGTGTACTCGAGCCTCAACAAAGGGGCAGCAACTGCGGCAGTATTTTGTGAGTTCTCCAAGGCTTTTGACTGCGTGAGTCACGAAATATTGCTGCGGAAGCTGCAGCGATATGGTTTTATGAATAGAAGTCTGGTGGTTAAAACTAGCAGAGTCTCAAAGGCCTCAAACATGAAGCACGGAGTGCCACAAGGCTCAGTCCTTGGACCAATCCTTTTTCTTCTCTACGTGAATGATATGGCTTCTCTAAATATAAACGGTACAATCACATTATTTGCTGATGACACAACCATCCTTTGGCAAGAAGAGAATAGCTCTATATTAGAATCAAATATAATGCAGGATATAAAGATTATCAAAGATTGGTGTGAATCAAATCTCCTTTCTCTAAATATTAAGAAAACCAACATCCTGACTTTCCATTGCAATATTCCTAACTTGAATATTGGATGTGAGGTGATAGAAAATAAATTGTCTACTAGGTTTCTAGGCTTATTCATAGATAATAAGTTGTTGTTTACAGAACATGTGACAGGTTTGTGTAAAAAACTGGCTTCTGGATGCTATGTTGTAAGAAACATTTCCACGGAATTAGGATCATCATATGCTAGAACAGCATATTTTGCCTTAATTGAGTCTCACTTGAGATATGGAATAGCATTTTGGGGGGCCTGCAGTGATCATTTATTCCAGAAGAGTTCTGTTTTGCAGAAACGAGCCCTCAGATATATAGACCGGGCGAAATCTAGAGATAGCTGTAGGGACTTATTGAAAAATTATAATATTTTAACTGTGGTTTGTTTATACATATTAGAAACAGCGTCTCTAATTCAAAAAAACAAATATGCCTTACAACTTTTCTTGTCACGATACAATACAAGGCAGAATGGTCAAATTAAGTTGATAAGACCCCGAACCACTATGGTCAAGAACTCGATCATTTATAATGGAATAAAAATATTCAATCACCTTCCAACTGAGATCAAAGAAATATCATGTGATATAAAGTTCCGCACTAAAGTCAAAGCACTACTCGTCCAAACTCCACTCTATAGCCTGGATCAATATTTTTCAATGGAGTTTTGATTCACTGAATAGGTATAACTTTTTTGAATTTGAAATGAAGTTTATATATTTTCAACTAGGTAGACATAGCTCTATACGAGCTTTTGAATGTTGTTTGTTATTTGTGGTACTATTGTCGTACTTTGTGTTATTTATTTTCATGTAATTTAACAAGCTTTGTCAACAAGTGTGTTTTTACTTATGACAATAAAGCATATTTTGAATTGAATTGAATTTATCAGGGAGTAAGATTTGCCCTCCTGGTATAGAGTGTTCAGAAAAGTGATAATTGTTCTTACGTCCAACTTGTATGGATCCAAGTTGTGTTTTCCCGCGAATCACCACCAAGCTCCGAAACAGCATTCATATTGCCTCATGGTTGCCTCGGTGATCGAATGAGTTATTGTGTGAAGTGCCTCTGGTGGTACTCCTTTCTTGCTGAATAATCTCCGCACACACCTGCCACCAGAGTAATTTTTGGCCAGAGAGGATGAGGAGATCTGAAAGGTGACAGAAGAAGGTCTTCATTTGGTTGAAATACCAGTGGTGCCGATTCTAATAACCTTATGAAGGCTGGGTACCAAGGTTGGCTTGGCCATTCTGGTACCACAACTATGCCCCTCGCTTCTCCTCTTTCAATTTTTTCTAGCATATTGGAAATTATGGAAAAAGGTGGAAAAGAGTAGAAAAACCATGAATTCCATTTCTTAGTGAATGCATCTACTGCAATTGAGTTAGGATCTGGTTTCCAGGAGAAGAATCTATTTCGGGAGCTCCAAATTCTTCTTCGATAATACTAAAAACTTTCCCATTCAGCTCATATTCTGTTTCGATTGATAAGTTACGTGATTGTCTATCTGCTTCTATATTATCTGATGAAATAATATACGATGCAAAAATCCAGATTTGTCTACTCTCACACGATTCCCATATGTTTCTAGTCACTTCTGATAAGTGTTTATGTCTTACACCTCCCATTCGATTGATGTATGCAATGGTGGTCGTTTTATCAATTCTCAGGAGAATTTCACAGTCCTCCAAGTTTTTTGAGAATGATTTGAGTGCATAGAATGCTGCAAGTAGCTCTAAGTGGTTGATATGGATTTTTTTCTGATTTTCGTCCCAAAAACCGCCTGTCGTTACTCCATCTGCGAAGCCACCCCATCCTGATAGTGACGCATCAGAGAATATCTCTAATACATAGTCTCGATTTCGTATCGGGGACCTGGAGTTAAATATGTTTGACGACCACCACTCAAATTCGGAGTTTAAAGTTATTGGTATTTTCATGTTGTATTCGAAATGATCCCCATTATTTTTGAGAGCTTTATATTTTTCCCTTTCGAATAGCTCAGTATGTACCCAGCCATATTTGACAGCTGGGCATGCTGCTACCAAAACGCCTATATATTTTGCAAATTCTCTGATTTTACACAATTTCTTGTTCTTCATACTCAGTGTTAGTTTGTGAATTTTATCACGTTTCTCTTGTGGAAGGGTTAATTCTAGTTTCTCAGAATTGTATATAAAACCAAGGAATTTGCAAGTTCTGCTAAGGTTCAGTATGCATTTTTGTAAATTAATATTGAACCCTAGATCCTGTAATAATTCTATTACAATACCTTAGTGATGAAGGCAATTATCATATCTATTTGATATGATCAACACATCATCTAAATATATCACACACAAGAAAGTATCACTTCTTTCCTTACTAGTTTTGCAAATGGATTCAGCAGTTTTGTGAATGTAAGTTGAGAGCCCGAATGGGAGACAATTGAAATGGAATAATTTTCCTTCAAATTCAAGACATAAGAAATTTACATGACTTTCTTATAGCCACGCTATAATAGGCATTTTTTAAGTCAATCTTAGCAAGGAAACAATCTTTATAAATTGATCTCAACACCGTTCTGTAATCCTCTAGTTTGAAGTGGAGTACCTGTGAGTTCAGGTTTTTCAAATTCAGAATGAATCTGTACGTGCCGTGCCGTCTGGCTTCTTAGTTAAGAAGTAAGATGACAGGAATACCTCCCCGTCACTCTCATGCACTGAGATGGCTGCCATGGAGAGAAGTTTGTTTATTGCTTCCTGAAAATGTGTTCTTTCACTCTCCTTGATTGTAACTCTGGGACGAGTTATCTGAACTGTAGAGAATTCAATTTCATAACCCTGTACCCAGCTTGAAATTAGAGGATTACTGGTTATTTTTTGCCGCCAATTATTGTGACACTTGACTAGGGAGCAAGCTTCCCTCATCTCTATTGTCTCCTCTTGTGTTGAGACTCCTGGATGTGTTGTTTCTTGTAGGACCTCCGCTTGTCGTCTTCCTCCTTCTTGACTTTGGTGTAGAGGCGCCTGTAGTTTAAAGACTGCGCTCTTGATGTATGGTCTCGAATCCGGAGGTCCAGTTTGCCTGGGAATGATTTGTCTGTTCCGAACAGCCACTTATCGATTGGGGCTTTTTCGCATACTTTTTTAACTGTGGGGTTCAATGTGGGTAGGATCAGATATCTCCTATGCTGTGTCAGGGAGTGAATGGCATCAATTAATAATTTGGAGCCATTGACCAGATCAATCAAGTGTATGTTTGACTGCTCTGTGGGTTGAGAGAACATGTCATTTAGAGGTTTTGCAACTGCAGTTATACCGGTAGCGATCTCGTTTTGCAGTGTCAGTAGGTGGGAGTCCATTTTTTGGATTTTCTCATCCAGCCCAGCTTGAAGCTCCATGTTCAATTTAGGTGGTCAAAGTTCAATGCAGTTTTTTATCAGAGGGTATTTAATGATCACTGCGTTCCTACCTTCCTTGTCTAAACCGCTCTTGAGATATGATCTCCATCGACCAGCTATTTCCTCATGAATACCTATTCCTTCTTCCATTGGGGCAGCAGGATTATCGCCCTTTATGGTTTCGATCTGATCCTGATCACCTTCTCCAGCATCAATGTTCTCCGCATTCATCTCTAATGGATCGTTTTCTACATCACCCTGTATAGGTAATGGTTCAGGTTCTTCCCTATCTGAAGAAGATTCGTTCGTCGAGGTGCTGGTTGTACCTGGAGGAACATGTTTCATAAAACCAAAAATTTCATGAATTTTTTATTAAGGTGGGATTGCATGATCCCCCATTTTTCGATATGTCAAGGGTTTCAGGTTGAAAATCTATCAAATATTGAACAGAAAAGCCTAGGTTGAGATGCTTCGCCTCGGTATAAATCTCTTCTTATACACCCATCACAAGCCTCGCATGAGATTGTATTTTGGTGTTGTCGACAGTCGACAGAAAAAAGTAAGAAACAGATTAGCGCCTCGCGTGAGTGCTCTGTTCGTTATCAACCCTCACGCGTAGGTCTATTTTATACTCTAAAGGAGAATATTCAGCAGTTCCCTTGGCACAGTTTTGTTTCAATCATCTTCCGAACTAAAATGAATTTTTTATAATTAATCAAGTACTTACTTGAAGATGTTGAGCTATAAACCCGGTTCTTTCTTGCCAGGATTTTTATCTGTTTTTTCAATTTCCTTATTTTCTTCTTGTCTTTTTTCTCTTTCTTGTGTCTTCCCATATTTTCACGCGATTTATTTACTATCTGTAAGCGTCCTTGTTATTCGCAATGGCGAATTTCTACCGGCTTCTTGTTTCTTTGTCTCACAACAATCCGTTTCAAACCGTACGAAAAAGAACAATGACGATATCGACAGCGGTGCGCGGTGCGGAGAGGTATGGTACCCATTCACATACAGGCCGCCTTCAGGCCATGGACTGTCGATCAAGTCGGCAGTCGGTGACCTGATTGAGGCCACACATTATTCAGTCCGCCTGAGAGATGAGGCCTCCAGGTTTCGGCCGGACAGGCCGCAGACTGCAGGTGACCTCATATTTGACAATTTGTCACACATTTATCTTCGTATGGATAATAACTGTTTCCGAAAACTATCAAGATTAGTGAAACCATTCATATCGAAGAGGAATACCAGGATGAGAAAAGCAATTACTGCAGAGGAGAGATTAATTACAACTCTGCGGTTTCTTGCTACGGGACGCAGATTTGAGGATTTGAAGTTTTCAACACTTATTTCTCCATAGGCACTAGGAATCATTATTCCTGAAACCTGTAGAATAATTTACAAAGTATTGAAAAAAGAATATTTGAAGGTAAGAAAATTAAATTTATTTCTCTAATTATAATATATAAATGAAAGGCGTTCTATATAAGTGGAAGTATTCAAATTATTGTTCTTATTTTTTGAAATTGATCAACTCGGTCAACACTGACTGGACTTCTTGGTTGTTTACGGTTGGAGGAGGCTCATATTGTTGTTCGAAAACGGATGGCTGATTTGGGACTGGTATCTGATGGCTGTTTAGATACGATGAGTAGGGTACATTATAAACAACAGCCTCGTTAGTATGTTTGCTCAGTACAATATCAGAGTCATTATTCAGTCCATTCTGAATTATATTTTTCAGAGAAACGTTGAATCACCATAACAACAAAACTTAGGGGAATTAAATTTTGATATTATGAGAGCATAATGATTTGAACACGAAAAATCGAATGCGTTAAAAATGAACATAGCATTACATTTGAAAAAATGAAGTTGGGGGCTTTATAGGGAAAAGTGTGAAATTGGCAACGTTGCAAATATTATTTTCAGATCCGGCACTACTGATAACCCTCGTATACCAAATTTCATAACTTTATGTTTATGTTCCGGTTCTTTTGGGAAACCCTGTATATTTTTGTGAGAGCTGAATAAAATGAAACAAAAATATTATACATTCATTGAAAGTTTGACAATAACCAAAAGTTCACGAAACAAAATAGGCTGGTAACCATATAGTGCGAAAGAAAAACAAGAATGCTTTATAAAATATTGCATACCGAGGGTCAAACCGCAGTACCTCGTAAGTGACAAAATGCTAATTTTACAGGAGCGACAAAAAACTATCTTAATAATTGATACTGAGTATAATCATTCTACTTTTTTATTGATATTTCTTGGAAATATTCTTTCCACATATGTGTCGATGAAAAAAGCACAATCAAAATTCACAAAAAAATTTAGTTTTTTACGAGGTACTGTCTATTTCTCGCGTGTGTTTATGTGAATTATCAAAAATAACGTTTTCTCAACATAAAATTCACTCTGAGGTGAAAAAAAAAATCAAACAAAAATATAAATCTATTCCTTATGTGGTAACTGATCATAGTAACTCCAGCAATCTTGGGGTAGTACTGATTTGATCGTTTGCAAATGCCCATATTTTATCTTCGAGATAGGTAATCTACCTCCATATAGTGGAGGAAAATCCACATCAGCGAGTCTGATTTTCTTGGGTCTCGTTGCCTAATCTTGATAATCATCATCGAAGTTGAGCTTATATATTATTATATAATTATATATCATAATACTTCAAAACACGGATATCTGTCACTGTTGGTCCATTTTTACATTTTGTAGGCCTGATAAAATCATATTTCAATACCGATTTATCACCAAAATTTCTGAAGAATGTATGATCCATGCATTCCACTTCGTATTTTTTTCAGTTTTCTCGCTTCCTTTGTAATACGCTGATAATCGCTTGGGAGATACATTTCTCGATTTCCTAATGCTGTCTCGATTGTACTGTGGACTGAGTCGCATTCCATTTGTGTGTGTCCCTTTTCCAAATACTTCTGGATGATGCAAATTCTGTATTTCTCCGACAGGTACAGCAGTGCATCTGCTAAAATGCTGTTTCTATTCTGGGCAGTGCAGCCATCTGAGAAAATGATTATGTTTTTTTTTCTGGTATGTCCAGGTAATGTTCTTCCAGATAGTCTACCAAAAAAGATGCATACGTAGCAGCCTGGCCATTTGCGTTCGTTTCATCATACCAATAACAAGTGCACTGATTAGTAGCTAAATTATAAAGGGTGAAATTATGGCAACATAATTTTGTCTTATAATAAAGAGCACTAGCTGGCAGTTGTGGTGATAGCTTGACGGATTGGACATCCATTGTTATTACGTGACACTTACCATCTAGTGCAACTTTTTTATCTTTTTCCTTCTGATTTCTAGCCGCGTCTTTTCTATTCAAGTGAACTCTATAGATATCTTCAGTCAAGTTTCCATTTTAGAATTGGAAACAGGTATCACACTGATCTTTTCGTGGTCTGAAGATAGAGATTTTCAACTCTTCCATCTTTCTTGTTAAACATGTGATAGATAAAGGCACCTTGTGATTTTCTTCACATACTTTCTGGTAAGTTCTATAAAGATCAGCAGAGGATTGAAACACCTGCTCTAAATACTGTCTGTCAGTGTCTTTTCTACAATAATGAGATGGCAGCTTATTCAGATCATCGAGAAAGTCACTTAAAAATTCCCTATCTTCGGAAAATAAATCTCTTACTTTTTCTTTTCCTAGTACTGATTTCATGACTTTGATTCATTCCATGTTTCCCTTGCATAGCCCATTCTCTGGCTGACCATTCTCCCAAGGCTAATGTATTGAGAAACATTTTCTTGCACACAGGAATTTTCTCTTTCTTGACTACCAAAGAATATTTCAAAGTGCAATTACGTCGAGATGGATTATCTTCATTTTTAGGTCTCTGTTTCTCATTAATTGTTATAGTATTACACACGTAGATTTTTCTTTGATCCCAATTCATTCTGGACCAGAAATGTTCGAATATGTCTTTTCTATCTAAATCACATAAATTGAAACACTTCCCAGTTGGATCTTTGGCCTTCTTCTCACAATTGCACCATTCTTTGATTTTTCTCTCTTGTCTTTCCGTGTCGTAGAATGAATTTTTCTGACCACGTGGCCTCCTGAATCCTAAATACTGTTGTCCTAACATTCTTGATTCCTTGCTATTTTTCCTTTTATTAACACCTTTACTTCTCTTTTCTTTCACAACTTCTTGTGGTACGATTGTTTCTCCTTCAATTTCATCCTCATATCATTGGAAAACCCTATATTCCCGGTGCTGGACTCAGATTCAGAATTTTCTGATTTGGAAGAATAATTACTAACAGATTCTCCATTATTTGTATTCCTTCCTAATGTATCATCCCCGTTATCAGACATAGAAGTTTGATCAAGTCTTGTCTGTTTACTGGATCCAGCAATTGGTTCTTCAATAATATTCTCAACATTTTTAGCAGAACTATGTGTTTATTCAAAAATAACAGTTGCGTTGTTGATCATATCAACAATTTGTTCAGGACTAAGTGCGTCTACATCAGGACTCAATGCATGAATTAAAGGATTATCGTAAACATGAAGTTCAGAATTCTCGATATCATTTCCATCTGATAAGGAGTCATCAAGATTGCATCCTTGTGCAGCTTCCAATATTTTTTTTGTTCGTTTAGATGCCATTTCGAAGATGATAATATCATTAGTTAGTTGGCAACGCTGGTGTGTGAGTAGGCACGTTTATGCAGCGCTCCCAAAATAATTGAAAGTTTAATCGAAAATACGGTATTTTCTGATTACAAACAACCAGTATTGTGAGACTAAGATAGTTTTTCAGGAATCGAACACAAATTCTTCACAATTAGTTAGTTTCGGTCAAGTTGTACATCAAGTACTTGAAAGTGAGAACAATAATTGAGGTTAAGGTACCTCGTACTATACCCCTACGGACGCAGTGATATACGCATTGTTGTCACTTGTTTTGTTCAGTGTTTCATTGTACTACAGGAAATATGTCGAAAACGAGACAGCAGTCGCAAAGTTCTTCAGAAGGTGGTTTATCTGAGGAGATGATTGCAAAAATTTGCAAGCAACAAGCAGGTATGATTGGAAAGCAAATAGAAGACAGATTCAAACAATTCGAATCGTCTCTAAAATCTATTTTCGACCAAGTGAGTGAGAACAAATCCTAAATTCAAATTTTGGTAACAAAAATGGAACACTGTGAACGTATGTACAAAATGAAAAACCTCATCATATATGGAGAACAACAAGCCGCTAATGAAACACCTGAAATTTGTGAGAACAAAATGATAAACTTCTTCAAGGAGAAGCTGGAACACGAAATTTCCTCCTCCGAAATAGAGCAGTGCTACAGAATTGGCAAAGTTCAAAACGGCAAGCCTCGCCCAATTCTCGTGCAGTTTCTATCGATAAAAACCAAGAATCATATTTTCAACAAGAAAAAAATGCTTCGAAACTCTAACTATTTCATGAAAGAGGACCTGACAAAATCAGCAGTGGAAATGTGGAAGTCAGCTTCTGAAAAATTTGGCAAGACCAATGTGTGGAGTCAAAGTGGAAGAATTTTTGCCATCGTAAATAATAAGAAAACTGTTTTGAATCATAAGAACATTGTGGGAGAATGAAGAACAAAGAACTGAACTACTACAGTAGGATCACGCAGGAATTTTTTCAGGATACATTATGAATTTTCATTATTACCTACTATATTTCTATTTTTATTCTTATCCATATAGCAGCATTTTTTTACTCACAAGAATAATTAATTTGGGCTCTTTCGAATTGTTCGATAAAAAACGTGAAACGTTAATTACTACTTCTTGATCATACTAAAATTAAGTTGACTTGGCAACAGTGTCAATGAATCAAGATTGTTTTATTCTAAACATCGCTACCTGTAATGTTTTTCTACAAAACTATTTGTGTTCTATTAATTATCACTGATGTTTATAATGATTTACTTATTTTGCATATTATTAGTCATTGGTATTTTGGGGGACCTGTGATCTCTTCTATTTACAGCACATTTTATATCAAATATTTTTGTCTTGAACATATAGCTGAAATATTTGTGGCAATTATTCATGAAAAAATTTTCATTTTCATTTTTTAACGTAAGATCTGCGATTTCAAACTTTGCAGATTTTAAGACTTTCGTTCCCCTTGGGAGCTATGATGTTTTGGGGGTTGGTGAGACCTGGTTGACTGAAGATACTCCTGATTATTTAGTACATATAGATGGTTATAATTTTATTAGGAAAGATAGAGGTTCGAGAGGAGGTGGAGTTGGAATATATATCAAATCCTTTATAAATTTCGAAACTGTGGAAGTTGATATATGTGAAGCTGTGGAACAGCTATGGGTGAGTTTTAGTCTTAATAATGTCAAATATGTTTTCGGTACATTCTACAGGCCGCCTAATAAAAATTACATTGACTTTCTGAATAACTTTGAGGGAAATCTGGCAGAAATAGTTCCTCTCTGCAATGAAATAATATGTGGAGGTGATATCAATATAAATCTACTCGATTTCGAGAACAACAGCACAGAAGCATTCAAAAACTGTATTGACAAACAAATAGTTACTGAACCCACTCGAATAACAAGTACTACATCCTCACTACTGGACGTGATACTTATTTCAAATGAAATAAATCCACTGGAATATGGATGTGAAGAAGTCTTCAATGTTTCTGATCATCAGCTGGTGTACTGTACTCTAGATATTCAAATGAAAAATAATACCAGTAAAACTTTTGCTACCAGAAATTTGAGAGATATTGATAAGGCCTTGCTAGAAAATTTTCTTATACTAGCACCATTTGAAGATGTATATCTACTGGATGATATAAATGATGAAGTGGAATATTTCAATCAACTTCTCTTGAATATTTTTGACACATTATCCCCTGTCACGACTAAGAAAATAAGTAAACAGAGACCACCTCGGCTTACTGACACCATAAAGCTTATGATTTCCTTACGAGATAAAGCATTAAGAAAATATAAGAAAACTAGAAATGAAAATCACTGGCAATATTATGAAGATTTAAGAAACTTAACTAACAATTCAATCAAAAATGAAAAAAAATCTATTTCAAACACTGTGTGGAAACTTATGGAAATAATAGTAAATTAATGTGGGAAAAAATGAAGCATCTTGATATCTAAAATAAAAAATCTGAAATTAAAAGTTTACCTGATGATCTAAACAAACCGAACGAAATAAATGTCAATTTTCTCTCATTTTCTGGAAAAAAAAAATCCAGTTGATCATGATCTGCTCTCATTCTATCAGAATAATTCAAAAGGGAATTTCGAATCTTTATTCTCGTTTGCACCCACGGAAAGCAACATTGTATATGATTACTTAATTGATATCAAGTCGAGAGCTACAGGTGTTGATGAGTTACAAATTGAAATGCTTCTTCTCTGCTGCCCTAGGATTTTGGATGTTTTAACACATATTTTCAATACTTGCCTTCGACAAAGTATTTTTCCAGACCAATGGAAAGTGTCAATAGTAATTCCAATTCCCAAAAAGTCAAATATATCAAGTTTCAATGACCTGAGACCTATATCCATATTACCAGTTCTATCTAAAGTGTTGGAAAAAATCATGAAATACCAAATTAATTCACACGTCGAGAAATACAATATATTGCCTGTGCATCAATCGGGATTTAGGAATGGTTATAGTTGCACTACAGCGCTGTTAGATGTGACGGATGATATATATAGAGATATTGATAAAGGATATGCTGTGGCATTGATTTTACTGGATTATTCAAAAGCATTTGATACTATCAATCACTGTTCACTGTTCTCTATCCTTCATTATATTGGATTTTCACATAGTGCAATTAATTTACTCAAGAGTTACCTTACTGGTCGTGTGCAATTTGTTGAAACTAGCTCAGGGAGGTCAACTTTAAAAAATGTTTTCTGTGGAGTGCCTCAAGGCTCTATATTGGGACCTATAATATTTCAATATATACATGTAATATCACAAGTTGTTTGGTGGGTTGTAAACCATTTATGTATGCTGATGATACTCAAATGAAATTTACCTTATCCCATTCTGATACATATCTTACGAGTTTACTAATTAATGAGGAATTATCGAAACTTGTTTCATTTTCAGAAAAACATCAACTTTCAATAAATCCTATTAAGACACAAGTTTTGATCTTGAAACCTATATTGAACGTAATATCAAAATTATGATAGATGGAAATGACATTTCATGTGTAAAAGTTGCCCGAAACGTGGGCTTAGAGTTGGATACAGATTTAAGGTTTAAGTCTCACGTAAGTAAATGCGTCAAACAAGCATACGCTAATTTGAAAATGTTATTTCCTCATCGTCAGGTTTTAGAAAAATCAACAAAAATCACTCTCACCGAATCATTAGTACACTCGCACTTCAACTACTGTGATACAATATATGGCCCCTGTCTAGCCAACACGGAAATTAATCGCATTCAGCGGGTTCAGAAATCTTGTCTGAGATATATCTATGGGATAAGGAAATATCAAAGTATCACACACAAGCTGAAAGAAACCAATTGGCTCAGTATGTCGGCAAGAAGAAAATTGCATTCGCTAACCTTATTTCACAATATATTATTACATAAGACCCCTCCCCAGGTAACAAGCTGATGTCATTTGTACGTCAATATATGGTCATTTATGATCATTGACGTCATATGACCTCAAAATGACGTCATTTTGACGTACTTGATATGACGTTATATAGACGTCCTTGATATGTCGTCATTATGACGTCATCTGATGGTCATTTTCACGACTAATTATGACCATCATTTATTGAGTCATCTACATCAAGAAAAATCCATAATCAAGAAGTTTCCCATCTCTGTTATATGAAAACATTAGTAGTTATGTTATATAACATATATTATTATGTCACTCATCATATATTATGCTTCATAATAATTTTTCCTCTAATCTGTGCGAGATGTGTGTTTTCGATGGTCTCTGAGATAATTGTTAATTATATACCTTCTGTGCAAAGTATTCTCCCTATAGCTATTAAAAATATGAGACCGAATGTCACGTCATAAAAAGCTTATAACGTTGTTATTCCGGAATGCGAATTCAAATCAGAGCGGGAGAGTGCGTAGAGAACTGTATTTGATTGGTCGGCACGGACCTTGCGCAGACATGCGAACGTCGACCGCCAGCGCCAACCCACAGCCGGCTGTGGCCAAGCCGTTCACTTTCGCTTCGCCGTTGCGGCCATGATGACCATAACAACAAAATAACAATACATAGAAGGCCATCATTATCATGTTATTCGGCTATCTATGTGGTGTGGTGTGGTGGTCATACTCATTCATATTCATATATCAAGTAGTAGAATTTGAGGATGGCAGCATGGTCATTATTTTAGACAAGTGGTGTATGCCGAAGAAGCAGAATGTGAATTGGACGCCATTGAAGGAATACCATAGGGTTCTGAGAAATCTTTTGAGTGCATCATCCGAATGGGATAAGTTCCCAATAAAAAGAACATTTTATGAATCTGGTATTTATAGCACCTACCTATAATATTATTTTGCATTTAATGTGGTAAAGGAACATCAATATAATTATACAAAAAAAATCTCATCTCTTCTGATAATATTGATACAACCCTAATGCAACAGTGTTTTTTTTACCTACAGAAAATTTCGAAATAGCACAAAATAAACTGAAACATGCAGAAGATTTCAGTGATATAAATAATCGTGAAGATCACGTCATTTTGACGCCATTAGGATGTCGTCATTTTGACGTCATTAGGATGACGTCATTTTGACGACATGAAAATGACGTCATTCGTCTTTGACTTAGAAGGTCATATAAACGTCATTATGACGTCATCTTAGAAGTCATCCTGACGTCAGGCCTGACGTGATAATGACGTACAAATGACGTCAGCTTGTTACCTGGGTCACAGAACACTTTTGCTCCCTAAATTTAGAAACCATTACAAAAAGCTGTTGTTCCAAGCAAATGAATGAATGTACTTGTTTTATGTCATGATAAATTTGCCACATTTGTCACTTTTTTTTGTTCATTTAATTCCTTTATTTTGCTCATCATGTTTACTCATGCCGGTATAGAATATATATATATATTTTTCATGTTACCCAGGGATGACACTTGAATCAGTTCTACTGTCTGTCATTCCTGTTTTGCAAGTTGACTTATATGTCCGAATGACGGATAAAACAAATTTTAGAACAAACAAAAAACAAAAAATGTTATGAAATGTATTTAAACAACTCATATATTACTTTCTGCTCATCTTGCAAATAAATTATTATTATTATTATTATTATTATTATTATTATTATTTACTCTGGACAGGAATACGTAACTTGCGCTGGTAGGCTGATAATTCCAATCCGCAGGACCTCGTATCTCACAACTGAAAACAAAAAATCGTATTATTCAGGAAAATTCGTTCCATACAGGAACATTATTTCAACGATATTATATCAATTGCTCTAACTGATGAAGACAAGAATAAAGCATTAAGACATCTTCTTACCTATAAAAACAGGAATTATGTTCGGCAGCAGCACACTACACGTTACGGCGCCATTGAAGAATAGCGAGTTACGAGTTACTGCTTCAGAATCTCGAGCGACAAAACATACGAGGTAATGTTTTTTGATATTTCTGCAGAAACCACGTGATAAACTGCCTTCTTAATCGCCCAATAGATGGAGATAGATAATCTAAAGCTTTCTCAGTAAATAACGTGATTTTCATAAAAATGTCAGTTTTGAGGTACTGCGGTTTAACCCTCGATACATGAACCCAAATATAAAACATTTTTATTTATTTTATTGAACAAAACAACAAAACAATGAAAAACAAATTCGTACTTTGCAGTCTAAAAAACAAACTATCAACTACATAAACAAAAATATAAGACATAAGTGAATAAAAAAAAGGAATAACTTTTTCGTTATATCATAAAGACATAACAATTTTTGAATGCAAAACATTATTCGTGAATAATGTCACTACATTCTAGGCAGAAGCCTGGAGCACTTGGGCATGTAGAACATTCATAAATAGTTCGAGTACGCTTTCCCTCCTTAGCACAAGATTGGCATCTTTTTCTGGATATCAGTTTAGTGACTACTGCAGGAATAGTTTCAGTGATTGGTGGTAATAAACTTTCAATTACATTTATTCTGAATTCATTCAATGTCATTTCTAATCCAGAATATTTATTGAATAAGTGATGCGCATTTAGCAGCATAATTTTTATAAAATGCAGAATAATTTTTTGGGCCAGCGGATTGTTTTCCTTTCCGCTGGATAGTAGGATAACAATTGATCTTATCGATCGATACCTGGGGCGAAGTCGAAGTCGTGCGACTTCTTCGCGTATACGCATGACTTCGTATGAAAATATTCGTATGACACAAAACAAGTGAATTCTCGAACTTCGACGTACACTATACGAAATTATTAATCGAACTAAATTGAGACCTCGTATGAAAAATATGGCAACATTGCATCGTTTGCAATGTTCCCAACCACTTGGACAAAATATCCCTAAGAAATATTATATTTCCCTGGATTCTTTTCTCATTTATTAAAGGAAAGGTTAGCTTTGTGATTGATAAACGATTAAAACAATTCATAATTTGAGACAATCAAGCAAATTCAATTTCATAATGAGTAAATATCAAGTTTCTACATCTCCGGAACAGAAAGCAGCAGGTAGAGTTCTTGAAAAATCACCCGCAACTCACAAGTGGAAAATTTACAAATGATTTCACATTCAAGAAATCCAGGGATTTGTGGCAATCCCTATCAACTACATTGAATGCGATGCCGGGAGCGAATAAGGATTGGAAGAAGTGGCGAAAGGTAATATTATTTTACATATTCCAGTTTTTTCCACCATGGTACATATCTTATTATTAATTCCTCCTATTTTGATAACTGCGATCGACAGTACGATCTATATTATGATTATTATATATTCCAAAGTATGCAATTATTTTTTCAGACTTGGCATGATATTAAAACACGAACAAAATCTAAAAGCTCCAAAGTCAAACAACACAGACGCAGGACAGGTGGAGGTCCTCCAATTGATATTCAAATAACGAAAGATGATGAAAAATTTTTGGATATTATGGGCTCTGTGGTAGTGGAGGGACACCCTACTGTTTTGGAATCCCATGTTTTATTTGAAGAAACAGTGTCAACTGCAGAAAAACATTCAACTAAAGATGAACATTGTTATTCTTTGGTTGATTTGGATGTAATAACCAATTCAGATCAAATGATAGAATCATCAACTTCAAATTTCAATAAACCAAAAGAAGACTGTTACTTGGGAGTATCACCACCGAGATCACCACATTTATTGGACAAAACAAATTTTGATAACTTAAATAAATGACAGAATAAAAAAAAAAACGAATTCATGGGCCAAGGCGCTTACAACGTTTGGATAAGATAATTTCAGCTACCCAAACACTAGCTGATCAAACAAAAAGAGATATTGCAATTCGACAAGAATATTTTAGACAAAAACTCGATTTATACAAAGTAGACATTGCAGTGAAATCAAGAATAGCTACTGCTCTTGAATCAATAGCAGAGTCAATTGTTTAGTTTTTTATGTACCTACTGACATGCTCTAGTACCTTGATATTTTATTAAGAATGTGTTTGCATTTATTCATTCAGTTTGAGAATTCAAATTTTATGTTTTGTTATTTGAATCTTGTTATTACATTATATATTATTTCCTTAGACTTTGTTTTATTCATATACTTCTTCTCAGGGGTCTCCTGTCAAATATATCTGTATACAGCTTGAATTATAGTTTGGGTTCAATTTGTGGCATACAATAATTATTCTATTAGAATTGAAAAACTTTTATTCCTTCTAAGATAACATGCACATGTGTAGAATTCATTGATGAGTGAAATAACTTCTGACTACTCGTTCACGTGTTAATCTTCCAGCAGCTAACTCTGGATTACGATTGATAGGAAGTACCACCTCATTTCCAGCTGCATATAATCCATAATCAACCTCTCCAAGATCTGCATCTCCATTGTCATCACCCAACCTCACAGGGGGAATGTTATTGTTGATGCAGATGTTATGTAATATAACACATGCATTGATAATCTTGCAAGCTTTTTCAGGCGTATAATGTAGTGTCCTGTGCTTCAAAAGACAACGAAATCTCAACTTGAGTACACCATTGCACCTCTCAATCAAACACCTTGTACTTTTTTGTCTTTCGTTGTAATTTTCTTCAGGAGAACCAGGTGCAGGGTTTTCAAAAGGGGTTAATAACCATGGTCTGAGACCATATCCTGAATCACCTACAAACATATTTTAGGATATTAACTCAATGTGAAATATATTTGGCTGTTAAATTTTGTATAATAAAAGAAACACCTACCCACCTAATAAAAATACATTGTGATTATTTCTGTGCAAATTTTGCATATATGGTAGGACAGCACTATTATTCCATATAAAACTATCATGTGTGCTTCCAGGATATCTTGCACAAACATTCAATATTCTCAAATCACTATCACAAATCTGAAAAATAAGACAAATTAATACATAGTTTAAACTACATTACTCGCAACATAATCTTCAGTGATAACTATACTTACCAATTGAACATTTATAGAGTGATAACCTTTTCTATTAACATATATTGCTTCTGGATATATGGGGTGATTTATTTGTGGGGGATATATGGCAACATGGGTACAGTCCAAGCAACCTATTACTCCTGGGAAATCATGATTCAAGTAGAACCTGTAATTGAACATACAAATGGGTTAGTCTATAATGATTAATATTGAATTCCCTACTAACTTTGTTCGAATTTGTCTGATTTCATTCATATTCTGAGGCATCTTGACATGAGTATTGAAAATTTCAGGACGGTTCAAAGCATTGCAGACCTCCTCAATACTTCTGCTCACAGATGGTTGGCTCATACCATGATTAATATTACTTCCCACATCAAGTTGATAGCTCCCGGAAGCAAAAAATCTCAATGCTGTTAGCACCTACAGAATAAAAATAACGAAAACAGTGTAAATATAAATATAAGAAATGATAACTTTGTACCCAATCACTTTTCTTTCAATGTCCAGTGCTGATGTGCGATTTGGGAATCTAATGTATGGAGACAAAGTATCAATGAGGTCTCCAGCAACATTTTTTGTTGACCTATATAATTTAATGAAATTCTCTTCACTTACATCAAATCCATTATCATGAACACGAAATCTTCTTGGATTGTTGAGAAGTTCAGCATTTTCAAGGGCTTCAATACCAGCTATTTTTATCAAATGATTCAAATGGGCCATTTTTTAAATTGAAGCTAACACAAAAAATATTAAATAATAATAGTCAAAAGTGCACTGAGAATCAAAGAAAAACGTCACATAACCTAGTTTTTCTGTTCGCACATTCAATTTCGTATACGCGTCAAATAATACGGCACTTTTCGTATACGAATAACAGTCGACGATTCGAGAATGACGATTTATAGGATTCATACGCAATATGTCAGTATCCGTACAAGAATCGGGCACGTACAAACTCGAGAATAGCACCCCTGAAATGTACTTGTGGTTCTTAACTATAGGCAGTGGTTCGTTCACATTTTCTTTCCTCCTTGTTTCTATTCCGATCATATCATTTTTGAACTCCGTGGATATGTAGCTCACATCCCTCTAATCGCGCCATTTTCCATTCATAATCCCTCCTTCATATCTGTATATCGTATAGTGAGTTTCACGTTTTCGACGTCGATGGGTACGTTTTTTCTGTTCTTACTGTTTCAGTGCAATGAGTGCCCTAATTCAAAAGTTTCTTCGCTAAATCAAAACAGTTATAATAGTTGTCCATATAGAGATGATGGCCAACGTTTAGTTTGTTTTCGATCAGGTGCAAAACAACTTTTTGAGCATGCCATCGGCCTCCTATTTCATCAAGCATACCAGTATATACAGCAATCTTGTGTACGAGACCTGTTGGAGTCGTCATCATACATATAAAGTTTCATGCCATATTTATGTTTTTTATTCTTGATATATCGACGGAATGACAAACGGCCTCTCCACAGTACCAACGACTCGTACAAGGAAAGTTGTTGACAAGGGTAATAAATATCAGCCATTCTTTCATGGAAAAAATTAATGACAGGTCTGATTTTATACAACCTGTCCTCTGGTGTCTGTTCTCCAGGTCTTGGATTTCTAGAAAAATTCAATGAACGCAATATTATAAGTAACCGATTGCGACTCATACTGTCTGCTATTGATTTGCAGTGAAAAAAGGGATCCTCTTTCCAGTAATTCTGGAAACGTTTTAGTTTCACATCTTCCATGTGAAGGAAAATTCCCGAAAAAACTAATAACTCATTCAAAGTAAGATTTTTCTAGTCACATATACGTGATTTTTCTTTGGTAGCACGGACAAAAAAATGTCTTCTGCATTTGTGTTTGTTTCCTCAACATTTGCTTGAAGGAAATTATAGGTCATTATATAACGAAAATAGTCAAGAGGAGATTTGCCATTTGGAGGAATAAGCAAGCATTCTGTTTTATAAAAAGGTATAGTTTTCATATCGGTGCGATCTACTTTCCAGTCTTCAATAACAGCTTTATTGTTGGAACTACCTGTCGGAATATCTATTGAATTTTCTTCATCACTATCCTGAGAAGAATCGTTCAAGGCTTGGGTAAATACGTCGACATCCACTTCTTCGTCATTATACCAATCCCCCCCATCAAACTCATCCGAATCACTATTTACCAATATTTTCGATAATTCTCTGTTCGTGAGCTTCCTTTCAACGTCGAATCTTGGTCTTTTAGGATAAGAAGGTTCTAGTACAGCATTATTCTCCGCCATTTTGAAACACCTACTACTACCAACTACAAAACAAAAAAACTGAACCGCCGGCAAAAACTCGTAAAACATAACCTATCCAAAGTGCCAACACAACCAACGCACCAAATGCCTGACGCCGACTGAAATATCTCGCATAATAACAGAATTCAATCTGAGCTCTTTGAAGAGCCAGAGGCATTGGCGTATTGTGGCCATCGGCTCTTATAAGAGCCAATGGCAGCGAACGTGGTAAGCTGGAAGAAATATACATATTTCGTCAGTCTTTTAATTTGAAGGTCTTTTTGAGGGGCCGTTTTAGGTTGTCCAAGCGAATCTTTAGTTGAGAGTTAGTAGATACGGTTTTACGTAGATTATTTACTGAAACAAGTACGGTTGGTTTTTTGAATTTATACGCGTTCTTCTTCCTTTCTTGTATTATCTTGAAAATAGTTTGAATTGTTTTTTTTTTCAATTGTCAATTAAAGGGGTCATTATTTGTAATGTGGTCGTTGATAATGTCTATGTTATATGGGTTGGATCTTGGAATGATATACATACTGTTTAAGGGATATGTCATGAAGAGTGACAGTGAATGATGGGATAATGAATGATAAAATCAAACGATTCAGAATGGGACTCGCCAGATTTTGTTATGACATTGAACATGTACCTGGAAAAGAATTTTATATACCCGATTTACTCTCTAGATCTCCTTCAGAGATAGGTTCTCTCGACAAGGACATTACAAAAGACTCGAATTCTATGGCATACATCAACATGATTATTGAAGAAATGAAAGAAAAATCAGATTTGTCTATTGAAGATATAACATTTTCGCAGATTTCTGACAATTTCAATAAAATGAAAGAGTATGTAGCTTATGGTTGGCCAGATAAAAATTAATGCCCTCAAGGATTACAACCATATTATCGTTTCTGAAACGATATATCTATTTATAATGGAATACTCTGTTATAAAGACAAAATCATAATTCCCGAAGCAATGAAAGTTATTATTCTGAAGAAGGTTCATTCTGGACATCAAGGTATTGTAAGGACAAGAACACGGTGTCGTGATTCTATATGGTGGCCAGGATTGAGAAAACAACTAGAAGATATGATAGAAAATTGTGTCAAATGCCGAATAAATTCGAAGAATCAAGTGGGACCATTACAAACTAGTGAATTGCCGACGTTACCATTTGAAAAAGTCTCAGTGAATTTATTTGAATATCAAGGAAAACGTTTTTATCAGCAACTGACTATTACAGTAAATTCCCCGAGGTTTACCATCTGAAGAAATCCACTAGTAAAAAAATTATCCAAAAACTCAAAGGGTTATTTGCACTATCTGGCATTCCGAAAACATTGAGAGCTGATAATGGTCCTCAATTCAGTAGTTTGGAATTTAGAAATTTCTCAAAGACATGAATTCAATCACATCACAAGTAGCCCTGAATATCCACAAAGTAATGGATTCATTGAGCGTTCCGTGCAAACTATCAAAGACATATTCACTAAGTGCGAGGATATCTATCTGGGTTTTTGGCATATAGAAACACTAAATTACCATGTGGTGCAAGCCCGACAGAACTCATGTTTGGAAGGACGGTGAGAGATGTAGTCCCAACTCTATCTACGAATCTACAACCAAAATTGATTAATCATGAACAAATCCGAAATGAGATGAAAAAGGAACAGAAAGCTCAAAAAGATTACTATGATAAAAGACATAGAGTGAAAGACTTAGAGGAACTAAATCCTAACCAATTAGTATGGATACAAGATATGAAAACTTATGGAATAGTTGCAGACCCATCTGTTGAACCTAGATCATATTGGGTAGATACTGATGGTGGAAATCATCTGAGACGAAACAGGAAACATTCGATTCCAGTTCCATCGCAGAGTAATAATGTAGTGACACAAAAACACGAAGGAAATGAAATAATAGAAATCAAGATGACATTGAAGGTAAAGAGGAAAGCCGAAATGTACGAAGGAGTCGAAGAGAAAAGAAGGTTCCGAAGAAATATGATGATTATTGTTAATATTCAGTTATTCATTATTTTCATTATTCATTCTGTTGTTCATTGTGAGAAAGAGAGATGTTATATTGGTTGGATCTTGGAATGATATACATACTTCATAAGGGATATGTCATGGAGAGTGACAGTGAATGATGGGATAATAAATGATTGAGTCAAACCCACAATAGGTACATTAGTCTATGGGTCTCATGTTTGTTACAGGGTGCAAGGAGTAGTTGTAGACAAGAATGGCGTGAACCATTTTCATTTTTACAGGCGTTTCGAGGACCCCTCTTGTGTTAAGAAGTCGTACGCGCTCGATAATTGTCGAGTGGAAACGTTCAATGGTCTCGTTCGATTGGGGGTGGTTAGGTGAGCAGAAGTGTATTTTGATTAGGTGTAATCCGAGTAATTCTGAAATTACAGAATTTTTGAATTCGGTTCCATTATCAACGATAACTTGTTCTGGAACACCGTGGTGTGAGAAGAATTAAATCAAGTGCTCGACTATTTATATACCCGATAGGGAATTTAGATGGTGTGCTCGGACATACTCTGAGAAGCTTTCATTGATGGCAAAGAATCAATGTATTTGCTCTGTTGACATACCTTGCATTCGTTGATGAACGACTGTATACAATTTTTCATAAAGTGCCAATAGTAGTGTACCTACCCAAGGCTATTCAACTCTATGAGGTTGCCTCATATTCACCTGGCCTGACGTCACTGTTTCCCCAGTCGTCTTTTGTCGAACGGCAAAATGAAAATGGCGGAGGTGATAAACAAAACGAACAAATTTAGCATTGTGCAATCCAGTGAATTTTGATAAATTTTGAAGTTTTCCAATATGTTTTTGTATCCACGAGATAGTTCACTGTTTTCCCAAAACATGCAGCAAGTACAAAAGACTGAAAACAGAAATCTAGAAAGATATGTTATGTTCCTCAGTGCTTCTGTTGTACAGACACATTACATAAACTCAGTCAAATTCTTATTGCAATATCACTCCATTAGGACTGATTACTGTTGGCATTTAGTGATATGGAGGTTCAGCTACTGATAAAGCATTTTTTGATAAATGTTATTGGGAAGTCTGAACCTAATGATGGAATCATGGTGGATAAGGGCATGCTGACAAGGGATTTGAAGAAATATCTTGAAATTGATTAGGCCATCATTTCTGAGAAACAAGAAACAATTAACTAAAGAGGATTTCCTTCTGGTTTCATTTCAGTATCAATTTGAAACATATTATTGTTTGAAAATGAAATAATAAGAAAATGAATCAATAAAGAAGTCATCACAATTCATTCCATTTTATTAATGCAATAAAAGTGCAACATAATAGAAATATCTTCAAGATACACACAAAATGTTGTTGGACTATTTATTATATTTGGTTATATTAGCTTAATAATCTAGATATGAACGCCATGTAGATATGTGTCATAAGAAAAATAAATAGATTGTCAAGTACATGTCAGTAAACAGTCATTCTAATTTCATCTCCACTATAATATAGAAAAACTATAGAATAACAACAGGTTATGAGCCCCAGGATATTCTGCTGAAGCCGATTAAGTATTTCCTGTACCGGTGTGCGAAAATGTCGAGTCAGATCCCGCAAATAGAAAAATTGAAAGGGCGCGAGAACTATGACGCTTGGAAATTCGCAGTACAGGCCTACCTTTTGGACCAAGAACTTTGGGACTGCGTTTCAGGTGACTGTAAGTCTGATCCTTGCAGAAAAGACGTCAAAGCAAGAGCGAAAATTATTCTTCTGGTTGATCAAGTAAACTACGTTCATTTACAATCAACAAAGACAGCCAAAGAAGCATGGGACACTTTGGAATCCGCTTTCCAGGATTCAGGACTCATTAGAAGGGTTGGTTTATTGAGAGCTCTAATTATGACTAGGCTCGAAAACTGTGACTCAGTTGAGGATTTCGTGAATAGGATTATCACGACCGCCTATAAACTTACAAACATTGGTTTGAAAGTTTCTGACGAGTGGGTTGGCACTATTTTATTAGCAGGTCTTCCCGATAATTTCCAGCCTATGATCATGGCGATAGAGTCCTCCGGTATTGAAATTACCGCCGATGCGATAAAAACTAAACTGCTTCAAGACGTTTCAACAACTAAACGAGAAAATGGTCAGAAAGTAGAGGCGATGTATGGTTTTCAACATCGGAAATATTCTACTTCGAAACCCAGTTCCGCTCAAAGCAATTTGAGAAACCAGTTCAAAAAGAATAGTTCCGATTCTGACAAAAACGGTACCAGTTCCAGATCAAAAGGGCCTCGCTGTTACGAATGTAACAAATACGGACATTTTGCAAAAAACTGCTCCAACCGAAGTGAAAAGAAACATTTCTCCGGGAATGCCACCACCAGTGATAACAAGGAACAAGGCATGTTTATTTCGACTCAAATTTCTGTGGGTACATCAGATTGGTTTTTCGACTCGGGTTGTTCCGCGCATATGACAAAGAACAGAAACATTTTTGTAAATGTAACTACCCCGTCAAAAATGAATGTAAGCACGGCGAACAGTGAGAATATCATGCAAACAAGCAGTATTGGTGATATAAAGTTACCTGTCACAGTGAATGGCAATACTTCAGATGTAACTGTTCGAAATGTTTATTATGTACCTGATTTACGAGTGAATCTTCTCTCAGTCAGTCAAATTGTGGATAGAGGGAATACAGTTGTCTTCGATTCTGATGGTGCACGAGTTTATGATACAAATGATAGCATACTGGCAACTGCTACATTAGAAAATAATTTGTTCAAGTTGGACCTTGCTTCCCAATCAGTTCAATTGGCTCATTCAGATTTTCCTAAAGAAGAACTTCTGTGGCACAGGCGCATGGCGCATGTCAATTCATCTAATCTGATGAAGTTGAAAAATGGATTAGTTCACGGAATTCAGTTTTCTGGTAAAATTCCGAAAGAATTCATTTGTGGAGTTTGTGCTGTCAGTAAAAGTCATCGTTTGTCATTCCCAATGAGTGAAACTAGATCAACTGGACTCTTAGAGCTAGTACATTCAGATTTAGTTGGGCCACTAGATAAATCACTAGCGGGGTCCCAGTATATGCTCACCTTCTTAGATGACTACAGCCACATGTCATTTTGTTATTTTGTGGTAAAAAAGAGCCACGTTTTTGACACATTCGTCAATTTCAAGAAGTTTGTAGAAAATCAAACAAGTCTGAAGATAAAAATACTCAGGACAGATAATGGAGGTGAATTTTGTTCTAATCAAATGAAAGATTTTCTTCGTACTGAAGGTATCCAACATCAGACCTCCGTTCCTCATACGCCTGAACAAAATGGAAAAGCGGAGCGTTTAACCCATTAATCCCCAAAGGATGAAATTTAAACAATTAAGATATTTTCAATGTTTATTATGAATAAAAATACATCCAAAAAGACATCTTTTGAGAGAAAAATTTTTTTTTTCAATTACGCAAGACGCAGCAGAATGTTGCGTTTACGCAACGTTGGGATTTGCAGACTACTGAAAGTTGATCATGGTGTGTGAAATTGCTTGAAGCAGTCAGTATGAAGATGTACCCGACATTTTGTACACATGTAAATTGTATTATTTTTGCACTGTCTGCATCTTCTTCTGACTTTATTCTCCTGTTCAACAATGACATGACCAATATTATCGAAGCGCAAAGTGGGGGGTACAGCGTTCTTTGATGGTCGTCCACAGTTTGGGTTCACGGAATCGTGATTTAGCCTATTGTGTCCTCCATCCTCCTCATTTCCTTGATTGTCATTGGTATCTTCTAGTTTCATAAGAGTAACCGCTAGATTCGATTTGAATTCTACTTGAGATATTTTCTGCTCATTTGCTATATTATAAACCTTCCAGGAATTCACAATAACACTGTCTATCAAATTTATGAAGAGAGGCCACCACCATTTCTTTCCCCTTACATGAATCCTATAGTTTGAAATGGCATTATCGTGGAGGTCAACTCCTCCCATGTGCTTATTGTATTCAGCAATAACTTTTGGCTGTGGAATAGCAATACTCTTTTTTTGTTTCCTGTCATATCTCTTAGCAGCTGTAAGGGGTTCAATGCTTGAGGTATTGCTTATCATAGTCACAACAGAGTTATCATTCCATCTAACTAAGAGTATTTCGTGCTCTTTATCAAATGAGAAATCATAGTATCCCCTGTCTTTCTTCTTCACCACCTTCACAGTTGCCAGAGTATTATTACATGTTCGATTTTCACGGATTGTCCCTACGGCATGAAATCCTCTTTCTTTCAATGAACAGAATAATTTGTGTGAAGAAAAAAAATTGTCAAAAAATACACGGTGTTGAGATGGATGAGGCACAACTGACAAAAGATCCAGGATAACCTTCTCACCCACACCCAAACCCAACTCATTCGCTTCATTATTGGTTTTTCCGCCATATGGAATAAATTTATATAAATATCCATTGGAACTACATAGACACCATAATTTGAACCCGAATCTGATAGGCTTGTTTTTGATAAACATTTTACAACTATGGCGACCAAAATATGGTACCATCTCTTCATCAATCGACAAATTATGAGAAAAAATTCCGAATTGCATGTTTTTTTCGTTCATCATATCAAAAATAGGTCTCAGTTTTGAATATCTATCATTTGTATCCAGTTGGTCATTATCTGATAAGTGAATATTCTGTTTGATGGAATCAAATCTGTTTCTGCTCATACAACTTCTCACCAGCGGTATACCTTTGTCTTCGTCTTTTGACCAATACATTTTTGTAGCTGGTAGGGTATGGTATCCAGAGAAAATCAATATACCAAAAAATCGCTTCAGACTTGCCTTACTTAGTTCGAATGAATGTCTATTATGATCATTTGCATATTTTTTAGAATATCGCACAATTTCATCAAAGACAGCATCACTGAAGAACATAGAGAATACTTCGTAGGGGGTTTTGCCTCCAACTTTATTTTCTATTTCCTCTATTCCAACACGTTCTTCCTCTTGTGGAGAATATGTATATATCGGGTTTTCTCTCCTCCACTTCGGTATAACCTTCTTCGCTTTATTTTTTTTATTTCTGACTGTTTTAGAAATCTTCACTTTCTTAGAAGTAGATGGTTCATCAACTCCTTCAGATTCATCAGATGAATGATTGTGGACTTCGTGAGTTTCAAAGTCCTCTTCTTCATTTTCTTGGGATTCATCAGAAAACCTTGCGTGAACTTCGTAGGTTCCAGCGACGTCTGGAATTTCTCTTTCATTCTCACAAATATCCTCATCAACGTCCTCCTCGTCTGTCAGTTCATCAACTGGTGGTGGTATGTATACCGCGTCAATACTTTCAGCTCCTTGTATTTCATCATCATCTTCTAATAAAGACATCAACTCTGCAGTTGACAACGGTCTTTTATTTTCCCAAGACATAACCTTCAAAAAACCGTAGATAAATTGAAATGCACATTATTCTACATTGTATTAGAAAATCATGATACTTACTGAAATTTTATGATTCTCGAGATATTCCAAAGTACACACACTATATTATTCTGAATACTAACATCTAACAACTCACGAACTTCTGAACGAACTGTGATATGCTCTGTTGTTGACAAACTCACTCCACGCCTGCTGCACTGTTGCTAAACTGTGTTGAACTATAATGGTCGGTAATCCCAACGTTGCGTAAACGCAACAATATTGGAAATGTAACATAACTCACAAATAAAAACAAAAAACAATGGATGCGGCAATCTGATATTCCCAATGGAGGATATGTCTAAGTATTCTGAATAACTATCATCGCAATTTTTCATTTCGAATATTTTTTCTGGGACGGTGAATATTAGACACATTGAGAATGTAATTTATGCACATTCCAGATAAATACTAAAAATATGTTTTTATATTATATCATTGGATTTTCACGGCAACATATATACAAATATGCCTGGACCGACATTTGATATGTGAAAATTCGGTTGATACAATGACGTACGTATCAAAAAATAAATTGAAAAATGTTTCGTATACGCAACGTTGGGTACTAATGGGTTAAACCGCACGATTGTAGAAAAGGTCAGATGTTAACTTGCTGATTCGGGACTTCCACAGAATTTTTGGGCAGAAGCGGCAAACACTGCATGCTATCTTCTCAACAGATCTCCTACGAGATGTACAGAAGTCACTCCACTGGAAATTTGGACAGGAAGAAAACCGACCGTGAAGCACATTCGTACGTTCGGTTGTAAAGTATATGCTCATATTCCAGCTGCCAACCGAAAGAAGTTGGACGCGAAATCTCGTCCTAGCATATTTATTGGCTACAGTGCTAACTGTAAAGCGTACAGACTTTATGATCCAAAGAAATCGGAAGTATTTGTGTCTCGTGATGTCATTTTTTCAGAACACGAGAAAGGATCACAGCTTTTGGAAAAATCAGAAAGAGATTTTGCCAACTATCCTTTGGTCTCTGATCACATACACGATCAAATCGGAGACTATCAAGAAGCTGATCGTATTCTAGCAGTTCCAGATAGCGCCACTGGTGCATCAGGTAAAGACAATGAACCTGGTGATTTTCCAGCTGGAACAGGCGATGGACCCGGCAATTACGACAGTTCAGCATATGATTTTCTCGACCAAGATGAATCAAATGATTTTCAAGTGGAGGATAAGAATGACGATCCGACATATCATGCTGATTCACATCAGCAACGAAATGATCCAGCCGATCAACAACGGAGAGGAGAACGTGTTAGACGACCACCTGTCAAATTCGAGGATTATGTTTCTTATGCAATGAGCTTAAGTGAACCCGATGATCCAACGACCATTGAAGAAATCGAATATCGTCCTGACCGTGATCTTTGGAAGCATGCTATGGACCTTGAGTACAAATCGCAGCTAGAAAACGGAACATGGGAGCTCATGGATCTACCACCAGGAAAGGTACCACTCAATAACAAATGGGTCTTCAGGACAAAACGAGATGTCACTGGTAAAATAGTGAAGCATAAAGCCCGGCTCGTTGTCAAAGACTGTGCCCAACGCAAGGGTGTAGATTTTGAGGAAACCTTTTCTCCGGTAGTGAGGTACAGCTCGATCCGGTATCTTTTGGCCCTGGCAGCTAAACGAGATATGGACGTTGATCAGATGGACGCAGTTTCAGCTTTCCTCCAAGGAGATCTCACTGAAGAGATTTATATGCGTCAGCCTGAAGGCTATCAATATTCAAACCAAGTCTGTCATCTAAAGTAGAGTTTATATGGACTCAAACAAGCGAGTACAGTATGGAATATTAAATTAGATGGATGTCTGAAAAGTATCGGTATGAGGCAATCAAAATTTGATCCCTGTGTTTATTTCAAGTCCAATCAGAAAATGTTGTTGATAATAGCAGTCTGGGTTGATGACTTGCTAATATTTTCTGACGATCCGAAACTGAAACACGAAATCAAAACTCAACTGATGAAACATTTCAAGATGACTGACATTGGTGAAGCCAAGTTTGTGCTTGGATTCCGAATATCAAGAGACAGGAAGAGAAAGAAGCTATGGATTGATCAGGAAGCGTATATTGATAACGTTTTAATTCGATTCCATATGGAAAATTCTAACCCTGCCTCAACTCCCCTTGATCCAAATGTGAAGCTTTCTAAAGACCAGCAGCCGTCCTCTACAAATGATGAAGAGAAAATGGAAAATATCCCTTATCAAGAGGCAGTAGGCAGTCTGTTGTTTGCATCACAGGTGTCCCGACCGGACATAGCATTCGCTGTCAGCTTCGTTAGTCGATTCAATCATAACCCAGGAGCTGCACATTGGTCTGCAGTGAAGCGCATCCTCCGATACCTGAAAGGTACAGTGGACTGGAAGCTGGAGTACGATGGAAACAAATCGGGTGAGATCACTGGGTATTGTGACTCTGATTTCGCAAGTGATATTGATGAGCGAAAATCTGTCACCGGATATGTGTTCCTGATGTGCAACGCATCAGTATCTTGGGGAACGAAGAAGCAACCGACAACAGCGTTATCCATCACTGAGGCGGAATATATGGCGTTGTCCGCTGCTACCCAGGAGGCTCTCTGGCTGAAGGGTTTGTCAGAGGAGATAGTTCCCTGCTCTGAGCAAGAGAAGACTCCAGTCAAAATATTCGTGGACAACCAGGGCGCGCTCAATCTCGCTCAAAATGGTTCCTACCAATCGAGAACTAAACACATCGATGTGCGCCATCACTTTGTACGTCAGAAGATAGCTGAGAAGCTTATCAAACCATCATACATATCAACAAACGACATGGTAGCTGACTCACTTACGAAGCCGTTGACTCCTGTTAAATTCCTGAGGTGTTTTCAGTTACAGGGAATAACCAAATAGGAGGGGTTGTTGGACTATTTATTATATTTGGTTATATTAGCTTAATAATCTAGATATGAACGCCATGTAGATATGTGTCATAAGAAAAATAAATAGATTGTCAAGTACATGTCAGTAAACAGTCATTCTAATTTCATCTCCACTATAATATAGAAAAACTATAGAATAACAACAAATGTTTCATAAAATTAACTGGAATCTCTATGCAAGTTTTGGAGGAAGAAGAATTATACAAGAAAATTAGTTTCTTTCAAGTTCATTGGCTTCCAAACAAAAAACAAAATAGACTGATATTACCCTGTAAAATTAACTTGGAGAATGATTTTAGGGGGTCACTTTCCTTCTTTTAATAAGCGGGTAGCAGAACTATTGAAATGGTTTTGCTGTATAATAGATCATTGATTGATCTACTCTCTTTTTATATTTTCATCACTTCTGTGTGTTACTCGGTGTGTTATATATGCAGCTTCACATATTACAAGTCTTCATTCCTGAAATTTCATGTATTTTTTACCTGTGTGTGATAGATCAAAAGTGCACCTTCCTACCTGTCAATATAAGTCCCTATAAAATGTTTTTACAAAACCATGACATGCCTGTTTCACAGGGACATTCACATTGCCACAGCTCATCATTTTCCTTTGGAATTATCTGAATCTCATGTGGAGGCTGCCCAAGAGCAGATGATTGTAAACACAAGCATTTTATAACATTTGTTTGTTCTATATCCACTCTTGACTCCACACATAATAATATCATGATGTGACCAGCCTTGAATAATCCCTCTTTCAAAGATATCTTCAGTCTTCTTGTCACCATGTTTTCAACTAAAGTCTAAAATTTGCGATTCTTTCGAATTCAAATTCAAAAAATTTTTCAATCCATTTGACAGTGACACAAACGAAATCTACAATCACGTGGCGGGGAAACAGTGACGTCACGCCCCTCCGCGCACCCCCGCACCATAATGCTATACTATGAGGTAACCTTATAGAAGTTAATAGACCTTGGTACCTACCTTCGTATCAGCACAAGATGGCCGCCGGAAGTGACGTCACAACCGTTCCTGTGGTAGAAGGTGTTGGCTGCACGGAAGTGACGTCACAAGATGGCCGGAAGTGTCAGATGACAAGTGACAGATGACATGGAACACAAGATGTGACAGATGACAAGTGACAGATGACATGAAGCATGGAACACAAGGAATGACAGATGACAAGTGGCTATAACAACTCTTTTGATGTTTTGGAAAAGAAAAAGATTTTTATTTGTTATAGGCACGGCAGCTCGTTTGTTTGGGAGCAGGTCGTGAGTTAGTTCTTTTTATAGGTAACTAGTGGGGTTATTCTTTTGTCAGGCGCCACTCAGTTTTCGCAGCGAATTACTGAGAAAAATAATCCAAGATATAAATATAAGCCAAAATAATTTATGCCAACAATAGGTATTCAGAATGGTGGTAAACATGTTCTATGATTGTAACTCAGTACAAGGGTAGACTTCCCTTCATATAGGCCTATACTTTGGGTTCACAGAGTCTCTAACAGACCCAATAATTCTATTAAATGTAAAATCCGATCTTAGACTGTTATGTGTTATTGACAAGTGTGTAAATATCTCATGACATTAGACAGTGAAAAATAACTATATTAAATGTCCTCAGACAGGGAAAAAAATATATATCAAATGTCCTCAGACAGTGAAAAAATATGGTATGTTAAATGTCCTCAAGACAGGGAAAAAAGTATATATGGAAAATTCTGACCTTAACTGCAAGTTCTGGATTTTGTACCATGAGATTCCAACTGTGGTCCACTAGATCTCACTACCTGGATGAAACAAAGACACTCCTTCCTCAGTCGGCGTTAGGGGTTAGGTGTGCTAGGAAAACTGGATCCCCACACAGTCGACAGGAGTCACAACCACCTGGAGACCTGGGCACTTGGTCTATCCCAGGGCAACTGGATGCTGCGCTGCAACTCTGGCTGTCGGGTCCACAGGCTGCCACTGGGGCAAGCTCTTCCTACAATCCAAGCTGGACCAGGACGTCTCACTATCTGACTGGGCTGTGGGAGTTCAGGCTCCAAAGTTACAAAATCCTAGGGATGAAGGATCAATCAACCATACCGGGAGTCTGGACTCCCCTGGACTTCCTGTCAGAAGTCAGGATCACTGGCTATCTGAACCAGAAGGGCTGCTAGGGACTTGCACTGTTGGCAGCAAGGATTCTGCCAGAAATTCCAGGCTGTCGGGTCCTATAGATGCCCAGAGACATACACAAGAAATCACCAGGGTCTTGCTTCCACCTTCAAGTGTGTTGGTGACTCAGGCTTCGAAGCACGCAGATCCCTCAGTTGCCTCAACCACCGAAAAAAGTGTCCACGTGATGTCCAAACAGTGGAGTCCAGAAAACAGTTCAAGATTTCTAAATGCCCATAGTAGATGAGATTCGATATTCAGTGATCCATCCAGTTAACAGTGTTGATTGATAAAATTCAATTCCAGAAACATAGCATGTGGTCAAAAGAAAATGGAGTTCATATCATCCACTTCTGTACCCTGTACTCCCCTGTATAAGGCCGTGATATCTGAAATGTACATGGATTACCGACAATTGGACGTGGTCAATTGGACGCACGAAAATTGGACGCGGATAATTGGACGCGGCGACAATTGGACTCGGCGACAATTGGACGCGGCGACAATTGGACGCGGCGACAATTGGACGCGACGACAATTGGACGCGACGAAAATTGGACGCGGCGACAATTGAGCGCATGCGAAAATAAAAATAATTTTATAATTCCAATGAAATTTATTGCATGGAATATGCAGGGCTCATATCTATAATATAACAAATACCTAGCCTAACCTACCTAACCTAACCTAACCTAACCTAACCTAGCCCATCAGTATTTCATATTTTAAACAATGAATTTCATTGGAATTATAAAATTATTTTTATTTACCCCTGCGTCCAACTGTCGCCGCGTCGAATTGTCGCCGCGTCTAATTGACGCCGCGTCTAATTGTCGCCGCGTCCAATTGTCGCTGCGTCCAATTGTCGCCGCGTCCAATTGTCGCCGCGTCCAATTGACTGCGACCAATAGTCGTGCGTCCAATTTTCCACGTCCAATTGACGTGACACCAATGTACATACCCTATCGAAAATCATTCACACAAAAAGGAATTTAATATTTCTTACCTTCCTATCGGAAAGGCCTAACACAAAAGTAGGTGTCCACCACCTGACCTGATCGCACGAGAGCCAAAATCAAAAAGGGCCTCATTTTGGCTTCAGCACATAAAACCTTTTCGCAAGAGAAGGAATCAGCAAGAAGGATGATGAACGGAAATTGCAGAAACAACAAGTTACCGTCAATCAGAGCACATCTGATCTATTGCAAAAAAATAATACAACCCAATATTCGTCTCTGCGCAGCGTCAATCTAGCCACCCAAATAATATAATTCAAGTCAGATTCAGGGATGCAACTTAAAAGAAATATTAATTATCGATCATGACATCGATAGTCGATACGATAGTCGATACATTAGTCGATTCAACAGTCGATACAAAATTGCGAATATCCCTGCACCATTACAGGCTATTGCCACTAAACGCGACAAACAGTCTTCTACTGGTAAGAGACTATGATGGAAACAACAATATTCATGGGAATCTGACAAATGTGTAAGAATTGTTAAGAAGTGGACTAAAATAACCCAACAATCATCCAGTCATGGACATTGAAAGTGAAAACATTCAACAAGATGGAATAATGTAAAGTACCTCAAAACCTAGAAAAGAAATCATTGAGTTACGCAGTGCATCTCTACAAAGCTTCCCCATCACCTATTCTCAGAATTCACACCATGGAACATGAAAAGGCAAATCTTCATGTTACATGGCAGGTGACATGGAATGACAAGTGACCGATGACATGGAGCATGAAACACAAAAAATGACAGATGGCATATGACACGTGGAAGTACTCTGAACTAAGCCCTCTGGACTCTGGACACTAGACCTCATGGACGTGTCCTAGGACATTCTTCTTCTCTTTGGAAGGTGATGGATGACGTCACAATCTAGTGACTTTGCCCACCAGATTTAGGTTGGTATTACTACAATTGGTAGCACTTTGTTTCAAGGTTACCCGATATGCATGTTGCAGGTGGCCGATGAGTCATCCTTATCTCGACTTCGTAGAACAATGCCGCCTTTGTTTGCCATATGTCATCCTTATCTAGCCTTCCTAGGACAATGCCGCCTTTGTTCTCTCTTCGCCACTCACAGCGTTTCTTGGAATTTCAGCTATTGGAAAATTTGCGATGCAATATATGAGAACAATGCTCCCCTTTGTTTGTAGGTGGCTGATTACGTAACAACCTCATTCGATTGCATCATCCTCATCTGTGTGAGAACAATGAGTCCATTGTTCTGACGCAGGTGGCCGATGAGTCATTCAACGATGCCTCCTTTGTTCTCGCTGGGAGATATCATCAATATTGGAACCTCATTTCGTTAGCAGGTGGCTGATGACGTCACGAGCCATTCAAGAATGGAAAAACTTCAGAGGTATACAGGGTGTGTCTGAAAGTGCGGTTCATGCTTACATCCTGTCGAATTTGCTCAATAGCTCATATCCTGGTGATTCTAACCTCACTGAAATCAAACGGTCATGTTCGGCTCTCATGATACTGTATACTGTCCCATTATACTCATAGTGCTATCATCCTCCTCGCCGAATACGATATATAACATATGCCCTATGAGAGATACGATTGACATAGGACAGATGACGTTTGATAGATGACGTATACCTTTTGTGATACTTCCAGTGCTTTGAACCTCACCGAAAGCAAATGTTTTTTTGTTATAAAAATATATACGGAACGGATTGCTCACAAAATCAATAGACCATCCCCACTCCTCCACCTTCCGGGTTAAAAAACTTGACTCAGCCGACCAATCAGAGACCATCTTCTTCTGCTGATACTTCCGGTGCTTCTAACCTAGCCGAAAGCAAACGATGAGGTATAACAGTCGTAAAGCAGAGGTATCTTCGTACTAGGAGATTAATAGATATTATATGCTTATTGAAGCAGCTGGTCTTCGACTAACTGAATGATGCCAGTCTCATATCGAAATATACCACACAATTTCTACCCAAGATGCTCGCTTTCTCATAACAGAAAATCAAAATCAGGCACCGACCAATAACAGTGTCGTTCTACTGGAATATACAAGTAACTAAACATGCACAACTGTGTACACGTATTAGCCAGTGAGCGAGTTTGATGAGAAAAATATATACAGAACGGATCTAAGGATGAGAATTACATGTAACAACTAACATAATAATAGGTCATGTATGATTCACTTCTAGTAGAACAGACGTTGACGTACACATACCATATCATATACCTACAGTATACATTAAAAAACATCTTTGAGTCGAAGCCTGGAATTAGTCAAGAATAGTAATAAAGAATCAATAATGAGGATAATGAACCTATTCAATAAAGCCATCTCGGAGTTCAAAAATGTTAGGATTAGCATGTAAATTGAACAGTGACAGACCTAGTATAAAAGTAGCTTCCTAGAATAAGATATTTGGTTTCGAATTTCCTCTTTGAAATGCAAACATTGTGAGTGAAACACGTGTCTAGGCGTTGAAAAATTGGTTTGGGTAGGGATAGATATTATTGATAACAAAACTATTCATAAAACGGTCCAGAGATATAAATTTTATAATAGATAAGATATAATTGCGTAGAAAATAATTGAATAGCTATAGAAGCTTATTGATTGACGTGTGAACTTGATTAACGATATTTTCGAGATGTGAGATAGGGGGCTGATGGAACGGTGTTCTCATGGAGATATCTACAAACAAAATACATCTTCATTCGTTTATGTAAACATGAGGTGACGGATTGAACGATTTTCTCATTCAAACATATTATAACAGAAACAACCTAACCTATCACCTCAACCTATCAGTCGTGAATATTCATTATAGAACCAAGCATATTGGTGAATTCAAACGTTGTTATCTGTACCAAGATGAAATCTACATCCATTACGAGCAATCAAAGACCTGAAATATGTACCATCAATATTTCAACACTTTGTACATTTCTGTCGATACAAGACGCTGAAAATGACATGAGTCATCAAGGTCATCACATGAATGTGGACGTAGGCAGAATTGATTCACGAGAAAATAGTGCATTTTATCAAGAATGAATGAAAGATTCTCTGTTCATGTGCATAATTTGATCTTCCTTTTATCACATTTGATACTATTAATATTTTCAAGGTAGCGAGTTCCTATGCGAAGATGTATTTTTTTTTCATATATAAATATACAAGGTGACTCTTTGAAGTGAATTGATACATATTTATTAGTTCATGTAGTTGAAAACGCGAGAACACATGTATGAAATGATATCAGGAAAAAGAATAAGATGACTAGTCAAGAAGTGGTTGAACAAGGGTGAAAATAACGAAATTTTCAATCAATTCCATAGAAGGGCCTATACAAAATTTGTATTTACCACTATATAGGGTTGAAAATGAAATACAGGGTGAGTCATGACTAACCAGCCATAGCCTAATGGCGGATAGCGGAGGTCGAGGTGAGTTGATATATATGTAAAAAAATATTTTTTGCCTATTCTTTACAGAAATACAGGGCATTATTTGAATTCGGTGCAAAACTTCAATGAACGATATTTCAGGAACGTCTCGATGTTATCGGCTGAAATTCACTAGCAACTTACCTCTACTGACACTCCACAAGATGACGTACTATGAATAAAAAATTCCAGATCCGGACTTGGGAAACTCATTTTCTCTTTAGATGTCAGAATTTTGACCTTCTGGATCGGATTTTTCGAAAACTTTTATCAGAATCAGAAAGATCAGGAAAAATACTACAAGTATGGCTTTTCAATTCGTACGGCACACTTTGATCGTTTTGGTAAAAAAATATCAAACAAAATACCGATGAATCTTTCTTAGATTTCGTCCTCTCTACATTCGACTAAAAGTAATTAAATCAAATTTTTCTCTAGAAAGATTCAACAGCACACTTGAGAAGAGCTATAATTCAATAAAATTCAGAAAATTATTTCTGATTATATCTGCAGCTATAACTATCCTCTCCCCCAGTTCGTCTCTGGTGTTGACTTCAGTCTGATAGACCAATTGTTTCATATGCCTCCAAAGAAAATAGTCCAAAACTGTGAGATCAGGGGACCTGGGAGGCCAAGAATGAGGGCCGCCACGACCTATTCAGCGGTTAGAAAAATGGGTGTCCAGGTATTCTCTCACTTGTATTGAGAAATGTGGAGGTGCCCCATCCTGTTGAAAGTAAAGACCTCTTTCATTCACATTTTGCGCCGCCAACAAGTTGGGCAGAACGTTCTGAAGAAAATTCAGATATAAGTCCCCTGTCAGTCGTGCCTCGAAAAAATGGGGCCCTATCAAAACGTCATCCACCACACCACATCATACATTTAGGGAAAACTTGTGCCGTGAATTCTTTTGAACAATGGCATGGGGATTTTCATGTGCCCATATGTGGGAATTCCTTAAATTGGTTATACCATCGCGCGTAAACTATGATTCGTCCGTAAATGAAATTCTCGAAACTGTTCTCGGATGATTCAAAATCCACCGACAAAAAGATAAACGTTGAACTTCATCGCCTTCTTCAAGCCGCTGAACTTTTTGCAGGTGATAAGGATGCATTCGCTCTTTCTTCAAAGTTCTGGATACTTTCGATTGCGAAATGCCTTACGCATGCCCTATTCTTCTCGTGCTTGTTGTTGGATTCTGCTCCACCATATCGATAATATTTTGACATCGAGCACCAATTATCCCCGGTTCAAGGTTCCTACTGGTTCCAGGAAATCGTCCATGTTCCTGCGAAAATTGAAAGACCCTTGCAAAAGTGTCGCGGTTTGGTATTCTCCGGTCAGGGAATCTTCTTCGGTATATCCTCTCAATGCAGCTCTTGAATTGTCATCACAAAAACCGTATACGAAAATAATATCTGCATATTCAACGTTAGTGAAATGCAGTGGCATTTTGAAGATATGAAATGAAATATGAAATTATTAAATTAGTAACAGTATGTATTTGAAATTATCAACAATAAACTAGATGTCATTTGACAGTTTCAACAACCGTCAAAAATGACATACACTACTATATCACAGCCTTCTTTTCATGTGTATTCAGAATCGATGAACTACCTACCAAACTCACAATTTGATTTGCTGATGCTGATTGGGAGAGTTCACAAGAAATGTGATCATATTCAGTATTACTTCAAATCAAAATCCCTCTATGTAGTATAAGTTGGCACGTATATCTGATTCGAAAAAAAATCTGCTACCAAAGCAACAATTGTTCTTATTGAATACAATGTTTTCACATTATCACAAGTAGAAGTTAGATTCCAATTGAAAATTGGGAGAGGATAGTTACAGCTGCAGATATAACCAGAAATAATAGGCAAATTATTGGAAAAGCCATAAGAGATCTCCCGAAAAGATGCAGAAAATGTATACATAGAAATTGGAGGAGGACATTTCGAGAATCTTGATTAATATTAAGATCCAGACAAATCTTTTTCGGAAATTATAATTGTTATTATCCAAAATCAAGTCCGGTCCTGGATTTTTTATTGAATTATACCTTTTCTCAAGTCTGCTGTTGAAACATTGCAGGAAAAAATTTGATTTAATTACTTTTAGTCGAATTTAGAGAGTGATATGCCCGGACGAAATCGAAGAAAAATTCATCGGTATTTTGTTTGATATTTTTTTACCAAAACGATCGAAGTGTGCCGTACGAATTGAAAAGCCATACTTGTAGTATTTTTCCTGATCTTTCTGATTCTGATGAAAGTTTCCGAAAAATCCGATCCAGAATGTCAAAATTTTGACATCTAAAGAGAAAATGAGTTTTCCAAGTCCGGATCTGGAATTTTTTATTCATAGTACGTCATCTTGTGGAGTGTCAGTAGAGGTAAGTTGCTAGTGAATTTCAGCCGATAACATCGAGACGTTCCTGAAATATCGGTCATTGAAGTTTTGCCCCGAATTCAAATAATGCCCTGTATTACTGTTAAGAATAGGCAAAACATATTTTTTTTCATATATATCAACGCACCTTGACCTCCGCTATCCGCCATTAGGCTATGGCTGGTTAGTCATGACTCACCCTGTATATGAAAGTGAAATGATCTCTCTTCCATAGTGAAAAGTGGAAGCTACAATCACATAAGTATTATAGAAATCATTGGATAAACATGATAATGTGCATACATGGCAAAACCTGGCTAAATTGAATTCAATCAGCATCATAGAAAAAGGAATATTTGCATTAGTATTCGTTTCACGTATCGATGCATAGATTCTGAGAGGATGTATTTCAATGTTTTTCGTGGCATAAGCCAGGAAAGTAGTTGTTTTCCTCCTGTCATTTACCATTGTTATTCTTTTCACGAACTTCATTTGAGGAAAATGACTGTTAGCTTTTTTGTATTCATGTGCATACATACTCATACACACACACTCAATGAAATGAATGAAATAGGTAGGTATGAGGCAAAAATGGAAAAATATGAGCTCATACTTCTCCTCTCGTGAGTACATAATATATGAAATAAAATGAAGAAAAAAAAAAAACACAGGAACAAATTTTTCCACTTACAATCTATTCACTATTCTACATTACTCTTTCTACAACTATATACATTTATATATACATTTGGAACCTGGTACCCGCTATCTTGATCAAGGCACTCCATTATATCATAGATGAGTGATCTGAAAATGATAAACATGGAATTTTTCTTTAGATGATGAGAATCATACTCACGGATCCTCCAGAATCATCACGAATGCCGCCTTCTCTTCATCAACATCATCATTTCCTGTTCTATATAAAAAAAATAATTAAATAACAGTTGATCATGTCGATCATAGTGAAACTTACAAATCAATAATCTCCATTTCATTCCCTTCAATCAGTGAACTAAACAAAAATAAATAAATAAATAAATGGAAACAGATGAACAAAAACCAGAGCAATTGATTATATTCAAAATGATTAGAATTATACTAACGGATCATTTAGAATGAGCCATCTATCCTCATCATCTTTGTCATCTTCCGTTCTAGCAGAAAAAAAAAGAAATAATCACAAATTTAACATGATTCACCGAAACTACTTACAAACCAATAATTTCCAAATCCTCTTCAATTATGGATCTGAGATAAGTTGAAAATGAATGAATAAACAATAAACAGGTGAGAAAAAAAACATAGCAAATAATTATATAAAAAAAAAAGATTAATACTCACGAATCTCTCAGAATAGCACATTCATCATCGCTATAATAGTTTTCTGTTTTATCGGAAAAGAAGAAACAATCAAATATTCAACATAATTCACTGAGAGTACTCACAAATCCATAATAGTGGAATTTTCTTCCCCCCTCGTCTGTACCTATGCCTTCCATCCTATGAAAATTATGCTGAGTTAGAAAATGTAAGGTATATTTTGTTATACTCACTGTCGAATTTCAATATCCTCTTTTCTTACAGGAAGATGCCATGCAGGCACATTATTTACATTATTCACATTATTAAAATTGTTCCTAAAATGAGAAATGGTATTATACATATGGTTCATTTATGAAAATCATATTTTACTCACATCTGAGTCCACCGCTTATTCAGTGAAGTAAAATTGTGTAATAATCAGTAGTTTTTTTTCTCAAAATAGGAATTTTGTCCTTTCCACAGCACTCAAATATTCGATACTGTTCAAAAACTGTTGTATACCCCTTAAAACAAAATAATAAATATCACTTTTATACCACGATGAATTAATGTCAAATATCACTCACATATTTTGAAACGTACTCTGATTCTGTTAGAATTTCGTTAGAATTTAAAACATCAACCTATGCAATTCTGCAAAATATCAACTATGGAATCGTCTGTCTAGATTTGAAGGAGAAAAACACTGCTCCACAAGATATAGGAACATTTTCAATTTCTGAAGAAAATACCAGACCAACTTAGTAGAGTATTTATGAGAATTCGAAATCAGAAAGGCTCTATGCTCTTTCTAACTCAAACGGCCATCAAGTTCTTCCACATGCAGCTGAAGACGTTGCAGACCTTCTGGTAGGTAAACTGAAGAACCCTGACGTCACGCATACCTCGGAATGTTTTTTAGTGTGCCTGGTCCTCAGATTATTGCTTATTTGGGCTGATATTATTTTGAGTTAAAAATCACCCTGTTAATGCGTCGTCCATATTGCTGCCACGATAACAAATCTCGATTGGGTGTGCGTGTCATGTTATTTGTTTTTGTTATGCTCAATGATTTCATGCATAACATGTAATTAAAAGGAGTCCGGATCCACGATTCAATAATATGTGTTTATCAACAATCTTCTAATGACTTTGTCATGCCGAATGATTTCATCAAAACATTTATCCTGTAATCAAATCAAGTCGTGATTATATGTAATGAAGGTGGTTGTGTATGAGCGTACGACAATCCATCAACGAGTGATAGTACTTTTTCCAACTCGTGAGTAATTGTAGCTTTAGTTTGGAATATTTTCCATCGAAAACAAATTATTATTCAAGATGACTCCTTCCTCCCAAATTTTTCATTCAAATTGTTTATAGAAAAGCACGGAGCGAGTTTGAATCCCAGTTCAACGATATCTTCTTGAATAAAAAAATGAAAAAACAAAACAATGATTGGAGCAAATGGTGAGTATTTTTTTTTTCTGAAATCTCGTGAATGATAATAATTGGCAATGTTTTTCAGAAGCTATGTCAGAGCAAGGAGTGAGGGGGCTGTTTCCAGAAAATTTGAGAGTTAGTATACGAAGTGAACTAATTATATGATTTTGAAATCTTCAATATGTTTTAGCACATGGAAATTATTATGATAATGGGGGCAGATGTTAGAGATTTTATGCCGGCGGATGCGGTGGAGTTTGGGGAAATTGGGGGATATCGATTATTTCACAAATTGTTGATAGATGTCCTGTTGGTGTTTGCAGTAAATTAGTTAAATAATTCTTGAAAATATCTTATTTGGACTAGATATTGAATTTTTCGCGCCATGCCTGCCTTCCCAACTCCTAACAAGTTTTACAATCCTGTATTTTCTAATGTTCTCCATTGTTTTACCGAAAACAGCATTGATCATTAATTCGAAGATTTGTATGCCGAACTCGTTCTGGAAATTTGCTCGCAACGTGGTATTCAGATCAATGTATGGCTTCAACCGCATGGACTGTTCGAATTTCAATATTATATGAATCTTATCGATAATGAGTCCATTAGTCAGATATTGTTTCAGATTTTTATAATGCAATATATACTTTTCCTTGTGAAATAATGTTGTCATTAGTTTGGAGAATTTTGATTCTGGGGGTATCTGATGTTCAGGGGCGAGAGGTAAATCTTTATGAAGGTCATGAAGGGATTCTGTAAATGGAATTAACATCGAAATTCCCAGTATCTTTCAAACATTCAAATCCTGTATAAGGAAGAGGCTGAGACATAGCCCAACCATAGAGATTATTCACGTCGAGATACAAGAGATACTTGGATTGCTCATCACTATTGGAATTAGTCATGTATTTATTGTTTGCTGTTGAGTACCTATTCGAACACTGACAACATGTCGAAAAAGTTGGACAATTTTTCATATGCACCGCTGAATTCGGGCAAGGATAATTGTGGAAGTTTGACATTGAATAGTGGATTATTGCTTGCTAGCTGGTTACCGACGTTGACATTACTAGTGGATGGCATATTTCTTGTTTGTGAATGCATATTTTGATTGATAAATTCTGGTGACTGAGGTTTCAAATGTTCCATTACATCTCTAGAGTTCGCTATTGCCTCGTAAATCTTATCCTCCAATTCGGTGCCCTTGTTAGTTTGTTCTTGTGCATCACTGATTTGTTCAATTCGCGCTTGTAACTTGAGAAATTCATCGAAATATTGCTCAATTTTTTGTAATCGTAATGATAATTGACTTAATTGACCGACCATAGGGTCATTTTCAACGAAGTTGATGAATTTCGTTAATTGACCCTTAATTTGACCCCTACGAATCACTAACCCGTTCAATTCTTCGTCCATAACTACAATGCTGATTTTTGTTTTCAAGATTAACTTGCAATGTACCAAATATATTCGCACACTATCATGCAACTAACTTCGCACGCCTACGCGTAGACCAAATACTGAACTGTAACACCTGCTACTGTATGTACCTTGAAAATACTTCGAATCGATTTGAAAGGGTTAATTTGATAGGTAATATTCGATATGGTTGAATGGATATATAGTTTGAAAGGACTCACGATACTGATGATTTGCATAAACTTGTAACCTTCTTGCTGGTACGATTTCCTCGCTTGTCTTGAATACTGTTGGCTCGTGTTTCTCTCAGCTTTCATTGCACTTTGACACTTTGTATACTTCTTCTCATGCTGGCTTCGGATGAACACTAATCCGCTCGATGGACCAATGTTTAATCTCGTGGTGTATATTGATCACTTTCTCAACGACCACTTGATTTATTTTGTTCGAAAATAATGGACTGTATAACTTTGAATACAACGTTTTAATATGAATATAATAATTGCTCGGTACAGTTCTTGCTCTGTCAAGCTGTTCTCTAATACTACCTAAAAATAATATCAAAATGGGCAAAGGCAATAAACCCTTGAACGAAACTTATTTACGACGGGGTTCGAAGAATAGCAGGTACTGCCTAATCTCTCCGCATACTCAAACAAGTGTTGAAATATATAAGAAAGATGGTCCTCATGTGTGATATACGTAACACTATTCATAAAACGGTTCAGAGATATACATTTCATGCTAGATAAGATATAATTTCGTAGAAAATAATTGAATAGCTATAGAAGCTTATTGATTGACGTGTGGACTTGATTAACGATATTTTCGAGATGTGACATAGGGGGCTGATGGAACGGTGTTCTCATGGAGATATTGACTAACCAAATATATATTCATTCGTTAATGTAAACATGAGGTGATGGATGGAACGATTTTCTCATTGAAACATATCTATTATAACAGAAACAACGCAACCTTTCAACCTCAACCTATCAGTCGTGAATATTCATTATAGAACCAAGCAATACACATGGAAACAGAGAATCTTTCATTCATTCCTGATGACATGCACTATTTTCTCGTGAATCAATTCTGCCTACGTCCACATTCATGTGATGACCTTGATGACTCATGTCATTTTCAGCGTTTTGTATCGAAAGAAATATACAAAGTGTTGAAATATTGATGGTACATATTACAGGTCTTCGATTGCTCGTAATGGATGTAGATTCTATCTTGATACAGATAACAACGTTTGAATTCACCGCATGATTTGATGTTCCTTTTATCACATTTGATACTATTAATATTTCTAAGGTAGAGAGTTCCTATGCAAAGATGTTTTTTTCCATATATAAATATACAAGGTGAGTCATTGAAGTGGATTGATACATATTTATAAGTTCATGTAGTTGAAAACGCGAGAACACATGTATGAAATGATATCAGGAAAAGGAATAAGATGACTAGTCGAGAAGTGGTTATACAAGGGTGAAAATAACGAAATTTTCAATTAATTCCATAGGGGGCCTATACAAATTTTGCATTTTCAATATAGGGTTGACAATGAAACTATAAAAGTGGAATGATCTCTCTGTCATAGAAGAAAGTGAAAGCTACAATCACATAAATATTATAGAAATCATTGGATAAACATGATAATGTGCATACATGGCTAAACCTAGCTTAATTGAAATCAATCAGCATTATAGGAAAAAGAATACTTGCGATAGTATTCGTTTTACGTATCGATGCATAGATTTTGGGAGGAGGTAATTCAATGTTCTTCGTGGTATTAGCCAGGTAAGTAGTTGTTTTCCTACTGTCATTTACCATTGTTGTTCTTTTTACGAACATCATTTGTGGATACATACTCACACACACACACCCTCAATGAAATGAATGAAAAAGGTAGGTATGATGCAAAAATGGAAAAATATCAAGATACAAAAAATAATACACAGGAACAGATTTCCTCACTGACAATTTATTCACTATTCTAAATTCCATTTGATTACATTTTCAAAGATTTTTACATATTATATACATATATACATGTTGAACTTGCTATACCCGCTATATCTCATTCCATTGCGAGGCACTGTATGATATTATCGATAAAGCATCTGAAAACGATAAGGAATGATTTTGTGTGATTTTTTTCTACTTAGGATGATGAAAATCATACTCACGGATCATTCAGAATCATAAGTAATGACTCCTCATCATCATCATTTTCTGTTCTATAAAAAAAAATAATATAACAGTTGAGCATATCAACCATAGTAAAACTTACAAATCAATCATTTCAACTTCGTACCCCGCAATCATTGAACTAAAAAATAGATAAATAGATAAATGAAAACAGATGAACAGAAACCAGAGCAATTGATTATATACAAAATAATGAGTAGAATTATATTAACGGATCATTCAGAATGAGACATTCACCCTCCTCATCTCTATCGTTCGTTCTAACAGAAAAAAAAAACAGAAACAATCACAAATTCAACATGATTCACTGAAAATACTTACAAATCAATCATTTCCACATCACTCCCCATCAGAAAAATAACAAATAAATGAATAGGTACATAATAAACAGGTGAGGAAAAGCCATAGCTATTAATCATATTCGAAAAATAATAAAAAGAAAATAATACTCACGAATCATTCAGAATAGCACTTTCAATATCCTCGCTATTGTTTTCTGTTCTATCGGGAATTAAAAAACAATCAAAAATTCAACATAATTCACTGGGAGTACTCACAAATCAATAACTACTGTTGAAATGTCCTCCTCGCTCACCTCGACTCCATCCTCTTCCACCCTATGAACATTTTGGTAAGTCAGAGAATTTCAGGTATATTTTTTTATACTCACTGTCTAATTTCAATATCTTCCTCTTGCTCCACCGGACGATGCCATACAGGCACATTATTTAGTTTACTAAAACTGTTCCTAAAATGGGAAATATTATTCAACATTTTGGTTTATTTCTGAAAAATATCCTTCACTCACAATTGATAGGTCCACCGCTGACTTAGGGAAGCTCTGCCCTCTGTGAAGTAAAATTCCTTCATGATCAACAATCTTTCTCAAAATAGGAAAGCATTACCACTTTTTAAGACGACATAGGGCCAAAACACCCATTTTGCCCCCTTCTCCGCATTCAAATATTCTTCACTGTTGAAAAAGAGAAAGAAATGTCACCTTCATACTGTGATGAAATAATGTCAAATATCACTCACATATTTTGAAACGAACTGAGATTCTGTGAGAATTTCGTTAGAATATATAACATCGACCTATGCAATTCTGCAAAATAACAACTATGGAATCGTCTGTCTAGATTTGAGAAGAAAAAACACTGCTCCACAAGATATAGGAACATTTTCATTTTCTGAAGAAAATACCAGACCAACTTGGATGTTGATAACGAACAAAAAAAAAAACAGGAGTCTTCATATTAACCCCAACTTATGTTGGACAGTTGAGGGGAAACATATTCTAGCTGTTATTTTTTTTTCTTTACTATCTTTTCATAGAAAAAGGTCACCACCCTCACTTCTCTCAGTTTTAACTATCTATACATAAAATATGTTTGCTTAGATTATAGTATTTTTGTTTGAAATCAATGTTTCCTATTGTTTGCAATTCTGGCCTTACTTCGGCACCCTAGAAGTGGTTCGAAATCCACTATAAGCTGAAGGTTCCACTCTTCCTAACCACGCACAAGTTTCGACTCCTGGAGAGTTTGTTCCCAACTTTGAAGTAGCGATATACAAATTAACAAACTTTCAAATACAAATTCAGGTTGAGTTAAATATTGGATTGGTCTGAACACAACCCATCTACCCAATTCGACGAAACACCAAAAACGTTCAACGAAACGACAAAAACGTTCGACAAAACGTCGAAAACGTCACGTTTTTCACGTTACTAACTAATCAATGTTCAAAAACGTCAAACACACCAAAATGGTCAAAAACGTCAAAAACGTCAAGAACGTCGAAAACGTCACGTTCATCAACAAAATTTAGGGGAATTAAATTCTGATATTATGGGAGCATAATGATCTGAACACAACAAATCGAATGCGCTCAAAATAAACATAGCATTACATTTGAAAAAATGAAGTTGGGGGCTTTATGGGAAAAAGTGTAAAATTGGCAACGTTGCAAATATTACTTTCAAATCCGGCACTACTGATAACCCTCGTATACCAAATTTCATAACTTCATCGAGTTGCTGAAATATTCGGCCGTTCCGGTTCTTTTGGGAAACCCTGTATATTTTTGTAAAAGATGAATAAAATAAAACAAAAATATTATACATCCATTGAAAGTTTGACAAAAACCAAAAGTTCACGAAACAAAATAGGCTGGTAACCATATAGTGCGAAAGAAAAACAAGAATGCTTTATAAAATTTTGCATACATGAACCCAAATATGTATAAAACATTTTTATATTGAACAAAACAACAGAACAATAAAAAAATTCGTACTTTGTAGTCTAAAAAACAAACTACCTACTACATTAGACATAAGTGTATGAAAAAATGAATAACTTTTTTGTTATATCATAAAAACATAACAATTTTTAAATGCAAAACATTATTTGTGAATAATGTCACTACATTCTAGGCAGAAGCCTGGAGCACCTGGGCATGTCGAACATTCATAAATAGTTTGAGTACGCTTTCCCTCCTTAGCACAAGATTGGCATCTTTTTCTGGATATCTGTCTAGTGACTACTGCAGGAATATGTTCAGTGATTGGTGGTAATGAAATTTCAATTACATTTATTTTGAATTCATTCAATGTCATTTCTGATCCAGAATATTTATTGAATAAGTGATGCGCATTTAGCAGCATAATTCCTATAAAATGCATAAATAACTTTTTGGGCCAGCGGATCGTTTTCCTTTCCGCTGAATAGTAGGATAACATTTGATGTCCTAATTCAAAAGTTTCTTCGCTAAATCAAAACAGTAATAATAGTTGTCCATATAGAAATGATGGCAAACGTTCAGTTTGTTTTCGATCAGGTGCAAAACAACTTTTTGATCATGCCATCGGCCTTTTATTCCATCAAGCATACCAGTATATACAGCAATCTTGTGTACGAGACCTGTTGGAGTCGTCATCATACATATAAAGTTTCATGCCATATTTATGTTTTTTATTCTTGATATATTGACGGAATGACAAACGCCCTCTCCACAGTACCAACGACTCGTACAGGGAAAGTTGTTGACAAGGTTAATACATATCAGCCATTCTTTCATAAAAAAAATTAATGACAGGTCTGATTTTATACAACCTGTCCTCTGGTGTCTGTTCTCCAGGTCTTGGATTTCTAGAAAAATTCAATGAACGCAATATTATAAGTAATCGATTGCGACTTATACTGTCTGCTATTGTTTTGCATTGAAAACAGGGATCCTTTTTCCAGTAATTTTGGAAACGTTTTAGTTTCACATCTTCCATGTGAAGGAAAATTCCCGAAAAAACTAATAACTCATTCAAAGTAAGATTTTTTCCAGTCACATATACGTTGCAATTTGGAGGAATAAGGAATCATTCTGTTTTCGAAAAAGGTATTGTTTTCATATCCATGGGCTCTACTTTGCAGTCTATAATAACAGCTTCAATGTTGAAACTACTTGTCGGAATATCTATTGGATTTTCTTCATCACTATCCTGTGAAGAATCGTTCAATGCTTGGGTAGGTTCGTTGACATCCACTTCTTCGTCATTACTCCAATCCCCCCCATCGGACACCTCGTCAACGAAATCAAACTCATCCAAATCACTATTTTTCAATATTTTTGATAATTCACTATTCGTTCGTGAGTTCTTTTTAACATCTAATTTTAGTCTTTTGGGATAAGAAGGTCCCGGTACACCATTATTGTCCGCCATTTTGAAACACCTACTACTACCAACTACAAAACAAAAAAAACTGAACCTCTGGCAAAAACTCGTGAAACATAACCTATCCGAAGTGCCAACACAACCAACTCACCAAATGCCTGACGCCGACTGAAATAGCCTGCATGATAACAGAATTCATTCTGAGCTCTTTAAAAAGCCAGCGGCATTGGCGTATCGCGGCCAACGGCAGCGAACGTGGTAAGCTGAAATATATATAAGTATTTCGTCAGTCTTTTAATTTGAAGGTCTCTTTGAGGGGCCGTTTTAGGTTGTCCATGTGTGTTTACGTAGATTATTTATTGAAACGAGTACGGTTGGTTTTTCGAATTTCTTCGCGTTTTTCCTCCTTTCGTGTATTATCTTGAAAATAGTTTGATTTGTTTTTTCTGTCTATAGGTTTCATATTTGTTAGAGTTAGGAGTAGCTGTAGGCTAGAATGGCGTCAACCATTTTCATTTTTACAGGCGTTTCGAGGACCCCTCTTGTGTTGAGAAGTCGCACGTTCTCGATAGTTGTCGAGTGGAAACGTTCAATGGTCCTGTTCGATTGGGGGTGGTTAGGTGAGCAGAAGTGTATTTTGATTTCGTGTAATTCGAGTAATTCTGAAATTATAGTATTTTTGAATTCGGTTCCAAGTTGTTCTGGAACACCGTGGCGTGAGAAGAATCAAATCAAGTGGTCGACTATTTCTTTACTCGATAGGGAATTTAGATGGTTTGCTTGGACATACTTTGAGAAGCTTTCAATGATGGCCAAGAATTAATTATGTTCTAGAGTGAAGGTGGCCATATGTATAATTTCGAAAGGTCTAATTGAAGTAGGGGTAACGTTCATTATAAATTTTACTGGGTGTCGTTCGTTTTTGCTCTGTTGACACACCTCGCATTCGTTAATGAACGTCTGTATACAATTTTTCATAATGGGCCAATCGAATCTATCTTTGATACGTTGAAGTCTTTCATCGATTCCCGTATGGTTAAATTTTTCTTCGTGGTAATCACGAATAGTATCTTTGATGTTATCCTTGTCTGTGATGTCGATCAGTTTATTTGTACATATTTTGAATCTTAGTGAAGAGAACTTTTAGTATCGTTGAAGACCGGTCTTGAATGGTTCATCATGGATTTTCGAAAAATAAGTAATACTGAGTTTCAGGGTTTATATAATATTGAGTGTACGTTTCTTCTTGTCGAATAGAACTTTGATTTCTGGTTCACATGGCAAATGCAGAACTGAGCTAATGATTATTTGATTCAGTCCACAGTTGACTGCTATTTTCATGATCTGAATTTCGAAGACTGGATTCTCAGGCGGTTGATTATCTAAGTCATCCAATAGTTTGGTGTTTCTGGGAAGTTCGGGTTCTGGTTGTACTCGGGTTAAAATTTTGTCTATGTCATCGATTGGAATCGGGATGGTTTCGACATAGAAGTCAATGAGGGGATTTGTGTGTATCGTTGTGTTCTTGGAAAAGATATGATTTCGTTTTGTTGTAATTGCCTGTGTCACTCAGTATATCGTCTACTTGATCCGAAAAGTCCTCTGTCTCCTTGGTGTGTATTTCTTACACTGGAAAGAGCGTCGGCGTTCGTATATTGTGTGCCCTTATTATATATGATATTATAATTCCCCTTGGTGCAAGAAGGTTTCAACTCAATATTGAGGAATTCTGGAAAAAATGATTTGATTACTAGGACCTGGAACTTTTTATCAACGCATATTTCAATAATACTTTTTGTATAACATAGCAATGGTGGTTATAGTTTCTCAAATTAATGTCCACGGTTCCAGAAAAATTGGAAACACTAAAAAAATTAGTTAACACCTTTTTTCGAATCCCTCATTACCAGTATAGTGATTTTGAATAAACAAGAATGACGTAAGTGAATCATTTTATTGTTGAAAGCATTATTCAAAATAACTTGCAGATGTAGCATATTGAGAATAATAGTTCTTCTCAGTTCTATCCTCTTGTTAGATCATGATAGAATCCTCTGAGGTTCTCGGGAATAAATGGTAGCTTTTTCTGACTGTTCAGTCCTTCTGCTTCATCGAAAGTGTATCGACATTTAGTCACTCCTCAATCTGGATCTACCTCAACTCACTAAATACCACTTTTTCATTTTTCTCAGGATTCTTTCTGTCTATTAAATCAAGTTTTCTTGGTAAATCTTTGAAGTCGACAAATTGGTTTGACATTCTTGTGATGTTGGGAGGCTTTTTTCTTGATTGTCATGATTCTCAGATCTCTCGCGGAAAAATCTCTGTCAGAATCCATAAATGTATGTCCCACTTTGGGAAACTTATGTTCAATTTTCTTAAACACACCAGCACTAATTGAATAATGCCATAAACACACAATGAAAACATTTTTATTCTGACCCCCAGCCGAGTCACTCCAAGCAACTAAATGATCAAAATCTCCACCTTCGTCTTTGATGTTTTCCAAAAATGTTAAAATTGCACTACCTACTTCTTCAGGCCCACGTGATCCTTGGTCGTCAGTCCAGACATGGAAATATCCTTTGTCATTTGGTGGGTTTGTAGTGATCGAATGTATTCCCAAATTATACAGCCAAACTTGTCGTGAAACCTTTACCAGTTAATATTTTTGGCAAGGGAGGTTTTTTTTTTGCGAATCGAAAGTAATATGAAAGCTTTTTCCGAAACCGAAATTGAAATCGTTGACAAAAATGTCTCTGTATGTGGTAATAGATACTGGAATGAAATCCTCATTCGCACATTCTATTCTGTATAAATCATACATTTTATTGATAGACAACCATAGAGATAGGCAGAGCCCATATGGATTATAATGTCTCGAATAATGAGACATTTCACGAGGAAAAGCTTTTAACTGTTCATGATCAATCTCGAGTTTCTCGTCAGGAGTGGCATAAGGTTCCTGATTGAATCACTTTTTTTACGTACAATAGTAGTGTATCAGGGGCGGTCCTGCGACAGTTTGGTAAGCTGTCCATCAAGTTCTCAAGCTGTCACAGCCAATAGGGGGGTCTAGTTGTGGTTTGTGCAGACATTCCGAGGTGCAGAAGTGTCGACAATGACCAGGAGGTGTTGTCACCGAAGATTTACCTTGTCACCTGTTTTTTCCTACCTGTCTTCCCTGTGTCACCTACTTAATTAATTGTTTTTCGCTCAAATCACCTGTTTTGCCTAATTTACTGGTTTCACCTTCTCAACGTGTCCCCCTGTATTACCTCTTTCACCTGTATCACCTGTTTCTTTCATTTTACCTGTTTTACCTGTTTACCTGATCCCCCCTCGGTTATGTATGTTCCATTTCTTGGAAAGTTCACCCCACGACCTGATATTGAAAATTCTAGATTGTCAGTCTGCAACCATGAGAATCATACTGATTATGTTGTTGATATAACAGAGATAAGTGTTTGAGATAATTCATCGAGTTTCTCGCTATTGAAATTGATTGCTTCAGTTTGATTGCTTCAGTTATCATTGAACCGGCATGACGTGGACACAAGTCTTCATTGATAAAAATAGATTTAAAAAATTTGCTGTATCATCAACTTGCAGAAGAATTGACCTAACTGCTATCCCCAAACAACTATTGACCAAGAAAAGAGAACATATAAAAAGTTTTGAAGTTATAAGCAGGATTGAAAGGGTTGAAGTTTTCAATAATAAATCACCAACGACTCTTGAAGAGAGTGAATGATGAATTTTTCCTATACGTGCATGGGTTGTTGGCGAACAAAATGCATCTTCTTTGATCATTCACTCAATTGGCAGCAGCATATTAAGAAGAGGAGAATGGAATACTGTGATAATTGTAATCGTATAACACTTTGGGTGATAAACGAAGAGTGAAGAAACAAGTAGCTAGATTTCATTATACTATAAATTGATACCTTTGTTGAATAACCTCGATAAAATAAAAAACTTGAACAGATGGTTACATATATCTTTTATTCACTACTGAACACAGTTATTTCATTTCAATATTTCATATCGGGTGTAGATTCTCTTGATGGATTAGCCTGGCTCTCTCAGTTGTTGAGTTCTTGTTTGAGTTTCTTCAATCTCTGAGAAGGAGAAAAAAAAATTAAAAAAATGAAATAATATCTGTCATAAATTTTGTTTAATTGAAAATAATGTTTTCTCATATACCTGTTTAGTTCTTGAAGACAACTAGAATAATTCCATTCTAGAATGAGATATGCTGAATTTTTCAATGTGTTGTTGTTGTTGTTGTTGTTGTTGTGGTTTGTAGTTGGATGATTTTCTTTAGAAAATTTCAAATCTGCATACTTTGAAGCCCATAAATCTGCCTCTATTTTGAATCCTGAACTCACTGTCATACATGCTGCCAAATCTGATCTGATTTTGAGTGATTCAGTGTTACCATGATTTATGTGAACCTTCAATTCTTGCGTACAATTATGAATCTCAGAGTTGCACTTGAATAATTCTTCCTTTGTTCTATTCCATCCATTTTCACATTGATCACAATTATTTTTTACAGCAGTTCCAGACATTGCTATTGTTCTATTGTTGAGACCATATAATCCACTAGTATCCATATGCTCAGAATACAATTTAATTCCAGGATATTTTGTCAAGAGATTGTTGTAGGTTATCTGTAGAGATGACATATTGGGCATCTCATGGTGTATATATAAACTCCCATTTTGCGGTTGATATTCAGAGTACAACTTTCCAGTTGATATTTCAGTGAGAAGTAGAAGTTGCAGTAGTAACATTTGATTCATTTTTTGACAGCTTAATGTGTCAGTCTATTTTTTATTCTGATCTGTTCACGCTGTCGAACCCGATATCCGTCTGGCTGTAGGTCGTGTAGCTTCTAAATTGGTTGTTACATCTCGTGCACTTGTATCTCGAAGGACCATTGATATCGGGTGTCCCCTCTCTATCGTCAGAGCTATTGATGTAGTTCTCTTGTATCAGATTTCTTTGACTCATCTTTGTTTCTTATCTATTTATCCTATAATTTGAAACGGAAGTAGAGTACATATATTTTATATGAACTAAATATACCCCCAAGGTAATGTATCCGTATGAAGACAGTTGATCACTCTCTTATCATCATACGGATTCAATGCTGTTTTTTTCTGTTCTATTGTGTGTACTTCATGCTTATAAGATCTTATCATATATTGACATATTTGGGTTGAGGTATTATTCAACAGACAATTGCGATAGTCATCGAAAGTGATTGTTCGCAAGGCTGACTTTCGAATTCCTTTCGCTTTTTTGATTACACCAGAGTCAATAAGTTTGTTTTGATTTCGTAAAATTTTGAATGTGTATAATTTCGAGCGTAATCCAATAAATTCAGTCATTATTTCCCCAGCGTTCTCGTCTTTCATTATTCCCAAGACCTTTTTGTTCTTCAGAGGAATACCATAAATGTTGTCTGGTGGATAATCAGACGTGTCATACCTATCTATATCCGCTTTTATATTTTCATAAATATCTTCAGTGAAAATTTGATAAAGTAGAGAGTCGGTATCGGTATAGAGTAGTTTTGCATCTGATCCAAATTTGTGTTTTATGTAAGAGTAGTGAAAATCATATAAGAAAGTTTTGGAAATATCTAAAATACTGAATCCGACATAGATAGGTTTATTGAATTTCACTCTCAATCTTTTCATTTCAATGATGACCATATCATCATCGAAAATACTGCAACTGTGAAAATTTGGTTGAGAAATATAGTATTTTGCCCCGTATCTACCACCCCATTTTGAAACTAGTTTTATATCTTTGTACTTTCTCACGTTCTCCATAGTTTTACCAAAGACAGAATCAACCATGAGTTTATAAAAAATTTTGTCAAATTCATTTTTGCTTTGTTTTCGTAACTCAGTGTTCAAAGATATATATTTTTGTAACCAACAGGACTGTTTGAAAGTCAAAATTTTATGATTTTTTTCTATTTTAATACCTAAACTCAAAGCTTGCTTCAAATTTTTATAGTGAATAATGTAATTTTTCTTATCGTAAAAAGTTGTGAGTAATTTATTAATTTTTGATTTAGCAGTAGGCGGTTTCATACTTTCGGGGCAAAGAGGTAAATCTTTATGGTATTCGAAAAGGTCTCGAGGGTAATGAAGATCCACCTCGAAAATGTAACCATTTTCACTATCATCTGGTATATTCATTATATTGTCCACCGAATAAATATTATCAACCCATTCGAATCCACCCGTAGGCAGGGGGAGACTCATTGCAGCTCCATAAAGGTTGTTAACATCGAAATACATGAGGTATGATGTTGGATTTCCAGGATCATACTCATTCCCCATGTATTTATTGTTTGCTTTTGCATATCTATTAGAACACTGTGATACTCCTCCCCTAATGCCCTTTTCCACAAACATAATCATGTCAATATCAGAAAGAAGCTCCAATTCAATACCAGTAATTTTCAACATACTATCAAAGGCTAGTCCAGGCGCGGTGTAATAGTGGAGAGGATCTAGTTTATATGTAGACATACAAGTTATTCTAAAGTTCTCGAATATATCTGCAAGTAGTAAAATGTCTGTTTTGAGATATAATTCAACATATTGTTGTAACGTTTGTATGTTAAAAACTTGCCAGACCTTATGCGCATGTTCATAATCACCTCTTGATACTCCTTCTCCATTCAGTTTATTGAAAAAAGATTCAATCGATGGTAAATTAGTATCCCTCAATTTTTCCCAAGAATCTAAATAATCATAAGGGCAGACACCCTTCCGACACAGCAAACTGAATTGTTCCTCGTTGCGGTAACATTTCCGCGTGATTATTTTTCTATCATTATCTAAGTATGATGATAAGGTATCTAAACTGCTAGCCATAAACCTGTAGGAATCTAAAAATCTGAAACTCACTTTCGTCCCATCAACGTGTTTGGTAAATGAAATATATTTCTCTTTATTTATCGGTAGTAGAGATACCTTACCACTGATTTCGGTACTCAATTTTTTGATGAGGAGATGGCTGTCATAACCTGACATATTGTGGAAAATTACTGGTATAGCGTGATCATCTTTGTAGTTCAAATTACAGTGGTTATGAGAAGGACCACGGTAGGCACCTGTAAGGTGTGAATGGTCTTTAATTTTCCGTTCTCCTTCAACGAATGGTTTCAAATAGATGTGACATGAAGAAGCCTTCTGAAAATCCTCATGTTGCTGTGCAGTAAGAGGTTCCATAGGTTTCACATGTGCAAATATATCATTGATTCGCATAGCTAACTGTTTCAATTCATTAACGAACCATGATATACAATCTTCACCAGTATAATATTTGAATTTGGAAAGAGAATTATCATAGGAACAAACCAGCATGTAGCCAATCGTAAATGGCACATGTTTTTGAATTTTTTTTGTTTTTCCACTGGGTTTTGGATCAACATACTTTTGCAATAAACACTCTAAATCAGCATATATAACGAAAGGTACTTTTTCGGTATTTTTGAAATTCTTGAACTTTAGAGTTGACTCATGTGGCTTAGGCAGCTGAATTTGCGATTGGTTCATTTGCCTGCATTGTGCATAATGTTTTTCCAAGTTCTCCTTGTATTTAAAGTGATTCAAACATCGATCACATAGCCACTTTTTATGTGACGAATTTCCTAATTGTCTGTTAAGTAACTTGTTCAAATCAGTGATATAAGCAAAGTGGAACGATTTATTATGCAACGTACGTTCAGAAGGCTCCTTCTCCCCCTCACCATCATCATCATCATAATCATCATCCCCATCTCGATCATCAAGTTCATTACACGATGGTACCATAAGTAGATTAACCCTCTTATCATAATTTGTGCTACTCAAACATATTGGTAATACTTCAACTTTCCTTCTTTTTTCTTCACTTATAGTGAACACGTTAACAAAAATATCATTCATTATTTCAAATTTTCTAATGTCTTTCAATTTAATAGGGAATTTGATACCATCATATTTCAAAACTTGACTGAAATGTGGATAAGATGATGTTCTATTAACATTTTTTCCTGGGCCTGCCGGATGTAGAGCACACACAATAGACCACAAAAAGCAATAGGGGTCCTTATTTTTTATATTGATGACACATTTGCTGTGTTTGATAGCAATAGGTAAATCTACGTAAGAAGAAGAAATACCAACGTTTATGGGAAGATAGTGATTAATGTTCACCTTTAATTGAATAATTTGATATAGTGCCCAACCACTATCTCTCTCCTGAAATTCTTCCAGTGCAGTCAAAATCTTATTTTTAATATTATCATTGAACCACGACTTCAAATTTGTATTATTATCGATAATCTGATTTTTTGTGTTGAAATGCTTAATATCAGTTTCGAGAGTTTTAGGTTTAACGAAATTTCCTAAAAATGTAGCATTCACTTTCAAAAGAGATTTCTGTAATTCAGACTTGATTTTGAGTGAGAAGCATCGAAAACATTTTTCCAGAAAAGTTTTTGGATCTTTGGTATTTTTATTAATAATAGCACCAGTTCGAATTCTTTTATTGAAACATGAATCAATATCTTTCCACACTAAATAACGTTTTTGATGTTTTGTTTTATCTTTGAGTGTTATCAATTTTTCTTTATGGTATTTCAAGATAGCTAAACCAGTTTCTAATTTTGAAAAATTCTTCACGCAACTTGATTTTTTTCTTATGCATTTATTCACTGAATGAATTGTTTTTTGAACGAATTTTATCCATTTACAATACTCTTCTTCCGTTTTAATTAGAGGATAAATTTGATCAATTTTCTGAATAAACTGACTGACTAAATGATCCATCGAGCTCATTTTCACTTACTCTGACAATAGACGATATGTGATGGTGGAATGCGTTGAACTGGAGATCGTCGACAGGAATCAGAGGTAATTCAACATGAGCAACTTGAGCTGGATGCAATACAAAATAGACAACAGCGAATGTTGTAGAATTTATAACATCGGCCTGACGTCAATGAAGTATCATTAACCAGCTGACCTCTTTGAAAGACCTCTAGAGTTATCAACGATAAGAATTTTTGTTTCGATAGCAACTGAAAAAATGCGCACATGTGCACGAGGGGAATTTTATTCGACTTTGGGTGTTTATAAAAAACATGTTAACATTTTAAAATTTCTACAGTTATCGAGGATGATAAGAATTCCGTATAACAAGTCGATATCATACTTTTTGGGAAAAAATGCACACGTGGATGATAAGAATTCCGTCTCGATACCAACGATGAGAAAAACAAGTCGATATCATACTTTTTGGAAAAAATGCACACATGTGTAGTGATTAAAATTTGATACTTTGAATCAACTTGGAGATTATAAAATGTTTCATATCAATTTAGGGAGCTCAAAATGAGTATAAATACTACCATGTTTTCTGATTTCACTACCACAACCAAGAAGCAGTTCTTCGTGAAACAACATGGCAGGCATCCCAACAACATTAATAGTCAACATTGAGAACAAAAAATTGTTGCCAATCGACATGGCAATGGTTGTGATGAAACAATTGTTCAAGTAAGTTTATTATTATTATTATCATTATCATTGTCATATCATTTTCTTCATATCATATTTCCATATTCGATCACAAGTTTTATCAATATGAGGATAAAAAAATGCATTTCTTTTTCCAGATACGGTGTGAAGGACATCGTGAAAAAATCAGAGGACTGTATTTTGATATATCTGAAATACAGTCCGAAGATGATAACGCTACAAAAAAAATTTGGGAACCTGCCTATAAAGTGGACCAGGGCGCTTGCGGAGTCGAAGCAAGAGCTTATGCTTTTGCAGAAGGCCGTCAAGAGGTTCAACTTCGCGGCGGCCATCGAAGACGATGCAGCGCCGTCACCATCACCACCACAACCGCAGAAAAAGATCAGGCAGGCATCAACTTCCAGCCCAACACCACCACCACCACCACCACTACCCGAGGAGAAAGATTCGCAAGTATATGAATTCCCTGATGCTGCCTATGGAGGTGAAACGCAACATCAGGCTGAATAACGATTTCTTGCAGGGTAGTGGTCGACAACAAGAACAACAAAAACAACAACAGGAAGAAGGAATTGGGACCATCAGCATGGAAAGGAATGATAATGGACACATGACAGTGGTGTATACTACTAGTAGTGGAGAGGAAAGATGTAGGAACTTGAATGAAATTCTTGATTTTGGAACATTCTTATGCCCCAGGTGTGATGAAATGTTTTGTTTTTGCCCAATTTCGTTAAAACTACATCAGATATTAGACAACTATGAATTGAAACAAAATTTATTCTGTAGTGAGGTCATTCATTAAGTTTTTGTTTCTACTCATTGTTTTTAAATACATGATATAGTTAATCGAAATTATAGATACTTTTTCATTGTTGTTGTTGTTGTTGTTTTTATTGTTGTTGTTGTTGTCGGTGTGTTGTATAATAGTTTTATAAATAATAATTTATATATGAGTTGTCGTTGTTTGATAGTTTTGTAAATAATAAGTAATATATGAATTAAAATAATAAAAATCTTGAATATAATCATTTATTAGATTCTAAATAAACACATTATTGTTTACAATGAAGGTACCAGTACCATAATAAATATACATTCTCTAAAGCACAATTAGAATTATTATATAAATGTTGGTTGCAATGATTCGATCTTAAAAATAACTTCAAGTCCTCAATTGCAGGACATCCTTGTTCATGTAAATCGATGATATTGTTCATTCTTAGCAGTCTCTCCAACCATATCTTCTTTTCCAACCCCTTGACCAGAATTTCATCTCCTTCGTAACAGCCAGTGCATTTCTTGATGAATTCAGTTATTTGTTCATACTGTATTGTGGTTGTAGATGATTCCTTATGGCTCCATTCCAATCCATGCAAGTGTTTAGTGGACCATTCCATATGTTTGAGAACAGTTGAATTGTAATGTGACATGTCGATGGGTAAAGTGATGAATCTATGTTGCCACACACCATTGTCCACATTCAGAATCGCAATTTCTCTACACAAAAACTTGTCTTTTCCATACTGGAAACCTTGTACATCAATTATGAACATTTTTTTTTTTTCGAAGTGAGCACCTACTACATTTGTTAGAGGGCAGTCAACGAGAAAATGATGAAAATCATCAGCGTGATGAACCCTTTATATAGTCTTCCTTGCGCAACATTACGCAACATTATTTTCGTCTATCCAGCTGTTATGTTTGTTATCAAATCCAAGCCATTTGACGAACACCTGTCCATTCTTCCTCTTTAATACCCTTTCGACGAGATACACGTCTGGATATCTTACTTTTTGCAATTGCTCGTTATAGAACCCCCCTAGAATATCCTTGTTAGAATCATCTTTCAATAAGTAGGTAACTGGGTTTGTCAATTGAACTTTTCTTATACGGAAAATCTCAGTAGACCAATTTGGGTTATATTTTTTATCGAAAACTCCACGAATCTTGGATATACGTACATAATCACCAATTTTGAATTTACGTTTCGAACCCACTATTTTGAGTCGGTTATATGCGGTTTGTAGTAGCATTTTTTCATTCCTTCTTGACACGTCAGAGGGTTTCATTTTTATAGTCCTGTGTGTTGTGTTGTTATATTTTCCAACGATTTTCTTCAGTAATTCTACCCATTTGTAGTTCCCCTGTAAACTGAATCCTTTCCACATCATATTTTTCAATGTCCGGTTGACTCGTTCTACAATAGATGCCTTTTTCTCGCTGAACGTGTTGTAATGATGCACACCATATTTCTTCATGAGATTTTTGAATTCCTTATTGAAAAATTCAGTGCCTTTATCTGTTTGTAGATTGTGAGGACACTGCTCTTTGAGAATGATTTCCATGGCATTACTCACTTCTATACTCGATTTATTCCTCAAAGGAATTGCCCAAACGAATTTCGAGAAGCAATTTATCACAACCAATATATATTTGTAACCCTGGTTCTCACGGGCATATGGTATCATTTCCACCAAATCGGCTTGAAAAAGATCATCAAGGCCTTTGATGATGACTTTACGTCTTTTGAAATTGATTCTTGCTGGTTTGTGGATCTCTTCAACCACTTGTTTTTTAGCGATTGTTGCCATTCTCTCTTCATGCAATGATATGAGCTTCACGCAACTCCTCAACGATAGAGTTTATTTCATTGGTATGACCATTGTGCCCTACTGACTTCGAAGCCAACAGTAATCGTAATCTGTCACAAAGCTCATTTGGATCATCCCATCGAATGTAATCTATCTTATTGTTAGTCACCTCCATTAACATTCCTTTACCAACGGAGGAAGAACTCGTGATTGGAGCAATAATTTTTCTATACTTTTGTAGCTTACTACCATCCACTTGCTTATTTGCCTTGTAATATCTCCGATGGGCATTAGTTTTCGTCACTATCTGCTTATAATTTTGCTCATCCTCCCTGGTGAAATCATGAGGGTCTTTCTTGAACAATAGTTCATATAAACCTTGAGTACCTTTGTACCTCTTATTCTTGAGAATTACATCGGATCCTTCGATGTATATTCTAGAATCACCAATCATGAGTTTTTCAGTATTCCTGTCTAATCTCACTCCATACTTATGATCAAACTCTTTGTTATCCTCATCTTGATACATACTATTGATATATTTTCTAGGTAGAGGATCATATTGCTCTAAATAGTCAACATACGATTCTTGTGTAATATCCATGAGGCGTGAAACTTCGTCGGCAGATGGTTTTCCTAGCTGTTCATTTTCCTCATCAGATTTGATATCCTCTAAAATTGATTGTTTCAACTCACTAGGTCCATCATCATCATCATCATCATCATCATCACCCCCATACTTATCCTCAATATTAGGTTCTTCATTTTTCAAATCTGCTGGTGTGAGGAGTTGCAAGGATAGTCGGCGGGGGATTTTAGGCTTACTCTTCTGCTCTACAATATTCTTAGGTGTCTCATAGTTTAGTAAATTCCTCTTCGGTTTCATCATGAATGGTGATTTGAAGGAATCGAGTTGTTCTGCAGCATTTTTCTGATATGGAATTTGTTGTTGTTGTTGTTGTTGCTGACCAGTACTCTGTAATGTATTTTCGATACTTTTCAGGTGTTTTGTAATAGGATTGAACATATTCTCATGCACCATTTCTCCATGCTTCAAAATATCCAATTTATCTCTCACCGTTTTACGTTTAGCTATCAACCTCTTTTTGATTTCCTTCTCATTCGACTTCATTTCTTTGTTTGTTCACCAGATGAGCATGAGGTATCTCATCTGCTTCTGAACAGCTCTGATCAGCTCCGATCGGGTATCTGATCAGCTCTGATCAGCTTCGATCAGGTATCTGATCAGCTTCGATCGGGTATCTGATCAGCTTCGATCGGGTACCTGATCAGCTTTGATCGGGTGCCTGCTCAGCTTCGATCGGGTATCTGATCAGCTCTGATCGGCATCGATCAGGTTGGAGGGTACAATATTGAGACTTCACCTTTATATGAGTATGAAATTATCAATTCCTTTCCGATAACGACCTTCATTGACCTTACAATCTTTGAATATTGATAGAAAACCATATGGATCCTTCCAGCATAACGAACACATACTTTTGAATTTATCGAATGTCATATCTGACCCCACATGGTCTGCATAAATGTGACGTAAATTCATATCATCCATTTTGAATAAAATCAAGGAGTTACAGTTGTCTCTGATCAGGTGTTTAGGGATTTTAGCGTAGCTCTGATTCAGGTAAAAAGGGTCTACTAATGCATGTCTAGACATACTAAAGTATTCACGAATTACTTCTTGGTTGTCACATGCAACATCATCGAATATGAATATCGAATTCGGTTTAGCCTCTGACGGATGCATAATACTATCAGTGGCACTGAATGCATAATATCCCATACCCTTTATTGGTTTGATCAATTCCTCTAGATATTTATATTTCGGTTGATATAAAGATTTAGAGTACACATAAATATTCTCAAATTTCAATCCATTCTTATGTTCGAGAAGATTGATCATAACATTGGTTTTACCGCAGTTCGAAGGACCCACAATAATACACCTCATTGTATATGGAAACAATATTCCATGTTTTTTGAATTTCTCATCCCCCTCGAATATATTATTTTCAATATTCAGAGTCGTTTTTTGTGGAACAACTTTCATTTCATGAATAAAAAATAGTTTATCTCCGATATTCAATGATCAGTTGCTTTCTGTATTTCACTGAATAAACACACACACACACACACACACACACACACACAAATGCCACGCTACTATTCAGGTGATGGGCTTTTGAATACTGCCATAAATAAACTACCTTTCGAGTTACATATACCTGGTGGATATAGATTCTGTGGTCCTGGAACAAAATTGGAAAAAAGACTCGCTCGAGGAGATAAAGGTATAAATGAATTAGATGAAGCTTGCAAGGAACATGATATAGCATATTCCAAAGAAAAAGATTTGAAACATCGTCATAAAGCAGATAGAATTCTGGCAGACAAGGCAATGGCTCAATTCAGATTGAAGAATAATTCCTATGGACAGAGATTAGCAGCTTTAGGCGTTGCTGGTGCTATGAAAGCTAAAGTGAAATTGGGGATGGGAATAGGAAATCAAAAACAAAATCAAAAACGAAAACAACAAGCTGTCAACAAATGTCTGGTAGTTCTAAGAAGAACGAAGGTTATTTTAGAAAAATCTCTAGGAAATATTGAAAGCAGTATGCGAATCCTGAAGGAAGGAATTTCAACAAATAGAATTGTTAAACAAACTAAACGGATAGCACAACATAAAAAGATGAATAAAAAGAAGAAATCACAGAATGATGATGACGATAATGAAGGAAAGAAGGACTTGATGGATATCGATATTGCTGACGATTATCCCATGAATAAAAGATGTTCAAACAAGAGGAAATTGGATAACGATGATATCTCAGACACTATTCCTGATAAGAAGCCTAAAAATGTGGTCGGTGATATGATCAACCGTAGACAAGGGGTAAAGGCGAAAAGGAGATTGAGAACATTAGATGATAAGGGGGACACTCATTCAAGTGATATGAGTGAACCATTAGATATCACAACAACAAATTCTAGAAAGAGAAGTTTGGATACAGAGATAGAAGAGGAAGATAGCAACGATCTCGGAAATAAGAAACTCAAATTCACCTAATTTTCATAAGGATTAAAAGAAAAAGTCAGTATACGAGAGAGTTTCCTACAGTTCAGATGGCTCGCAAGAGATCCAAAGGGAATACTAAACGTAGGAATAATAAAAAGAGGAATATCAAGAAGAAACTAATAAAAAAGGGGGTATGCTTCGCCAAAGCAATCGGACAAATTAAAAAGCATATCATCTCCCAAAAACCTAAGACTGTAGGTGATGCAGTCAAGGTTGCTTTAAGGTCAACGAAAAAACTCAACATAAAACCAACACGTATTGTTAAAATTCCAAAGAGGGGTGGCTTGTTACCCTCGATTCCGATTTTCGCGGGATTGAGTGCTCTCGGGGCAATCACAGGTGGCGCTGCAGGTGTAGCTAAGGCTGTCACTGATGCCAGATCAGCAAAAAATCAATTGGAAGAATCCCAACGACATAATAAAACAATGGAAGCTATTGCAATGGGAAAAGGAATGTATTTGAGACCATATAAAACTGGTTTGGGACTTTTTTTGAGATAACCATCCTAGTATTATCCTGATATCAACAAGATGAGGATGAATAAACATAGGGAATCTCGTAAGAGGATACCACTCAATTTCCCACTATCCAATTTGGATATTCTGAAGTACGTTAAAGAACTCAACATTCCCCATTTTAGGGGTGTATTTATGAGGAATGATCTTCCCAAGAGAATCAGAAGGAAAGAACGTGGCGTAATAAACTTGGATAACAAAGATGGACCGGGGACGCATTGGACCGCCTACAAAAAAATTGGATCACAAATCGTCTATTTTGATAGCTATGGTAATCTGCGACCACCACTGGAAACGTTAGATTACTTCAATTCCAATGGACCTTGTAATATTTTATATAATTACACTGTATATCAAACTTTCAATTCTGTGAATTGCGGTCAGTTATGTTTGAAATTTCTCTCTCAATAAAATATAAGCGTAATTTATCTCATTCTTTCAATGACTCTATCACTATCATGACGTGTTCATATACTTTCACCTTATCAGCCAGAGATTCTGTATTATCAGCTAAAATCCATCCACCTATCATTTTAGATGATGATAAAACCCATGTCTTAGGTCTGATTGACTTCGTGACCTACAACACTATCCCTAATATTGATGGGAGAAATAACAGATTCTATGTTGGCAAACACACATTGGTTATTCCTGAAGGTTCCTATGAAATTGAAGACATTGAACGGAATATTATGATGCAATTGGATGAATTGCATGAAAAAGATAGAGAGAAGGAGGGAAAAAAAGCTCAAATTTCGAATACTATTATGAAAGAAGAGGAGAAAACTACCGAGATTCAGCTCAAATTGAATGCTAATCGTAATACTCTAAGGTATGAGATAACATGCAACAAACTCATACACTTTGATAAACCTAACTCGATAGCAACTCTGTTAGGTTTCAGCAAGAGGAAATTGGAAGCTAATAAAAAACATATATCAGATTTTCCAATTAATATTTCCAAGGTGAATTCAGTGTGTGTTGAATGTAATTTAACAACAAATTCATATAATAATAACTCTTCCGTTCACACATTGCACATGTTCTATCCATCAGTGCCTAGTGGATTTCGAATAGTGGAGAAAGTGTCAAATGTCATTTATCTACCAATCAATTCCAAATACATTGATGAAATAATTCTCAGAGTAGTAGATCAAACTGGAACCTTAATTAATTTCCAAAAGGAAGTCATAACAGTCAGGTTGCACTTGAAAGAGCTCTAGTGGATATGGTGTTTCGCTATAATATTCCAATGTCATCATCAACAATGGGTCAGGAAACGCGTTCTCCATCAATCAAAAGTATCAGTCCGAAAGGTGACATCAAACAGTTAACACCTGAGAATCAACAGTTCCTCATTTCACTCGGTTTCAAATTATTATAAAAGACAAAACGAAGACTTTTTACGAATTTTGGTATAACCTAAAATTGGACATCCACTCTGGTCTTAGAAGATTTCTCATTCTCCTAAGGTGTTCCTGTGGAAGAAAAAGTGAAACACAACAAACATGAGTTTCAATATTTTGAATATTGGTGAACATGTGATGATGGACAAAGCGATAACGAATTGCAAAATGCACTCTCATCCACCATATGCCAATACAAGCCTAAATAAGTCATTCGAGATACGTGTTCCGATTCAAACGCAGGATATTTACACATTACCATCACAAAGTTACATTTATCTAGAAGGTAGAATTACTGACAGTGAAGATAAAGTGAGTGCTACACTGAACTTCATCAACAATGGTATTGCTTTTCTATTTGATGAAATCCGATATGAAATTGGTGGGTCCGTTGTGGATCGAGTTCGTAATCCTGGAATCACATCAGCTATGAAGGGCTACATTTCTTATACAAATAATGAATGCAATAGATATATAAATGCTGGTTGGAATCATCTTGGTCATCCGGAAATTGTTGATCTTCAAGGGAACTTTAGCGTTTGTCTACCACTCAAACATCTATTGGGATTTTGCGAAGATTTCAAGAAAATTCTGGTGAATATTCGGCAAGAACTTGTTCTCATCAGAAGTAGCAATGACATCAATCCTACGATAACCTCCAAGGCTGGAGAAAAACCAAAAATTGAATTGACGAAAATTCTATGGCGCATTCCACACGTTCAAACGGCAGATGTGGAGAAATTGCGGTTAATCAAGTATATTGAAAAGGGGAGAGATTTAGAGATAGCCTTCCGTTCCTGGGAACTCCACGAATTTCCCATGTTACAATCAACTATGCGTCACTCATGGAATGTCAAAGCATCTAGTCAAATGGAAAAACCGAGATTTGTTATTGTTGGTTTCCAAACAAACAGAAAAAATGACAGTCAAAAAAATATGAGTCAATTCGATCACTGTAATCTCGCCAATATGAAACTTTACCTGAACTCTGAAGTGTATCCCTATGACAATTTGAATCTAAATTTCAATAAATATCAATTTTCTGTTATATATGAGATGTATGCACGATTTCAAGAGTCATATTACTACAAAAACTCTGGTGAACCTTGTCTAACACTATCTAAATTCCATGACATAGCACCATTAATTGTAATAGATTGTAGTCGACAAAACGAAACTTTAAAGGCAGGTAGTGTGGATATTCGCCTTGACTTTGAAACAAATCAAAATATTCCTGCAAACACTTCTGCCTATTGTCTAATATGACATGATCGTTTAGTAAGGTACAACCCTCTCACTAATGTAATAAAAATATTGTAGTGTAGTTGTATGTTCTCCCAACAAAAATCATATACCGTGTTGTATTATAGTTAATAAATATTGACCTATCCCACTGTTTCGGATTCATTTCATGATCATAAACCCAAACAAATAATAGCTATTCTGATAATAAAATCACATAGCCTATACCAATAAACAAATCACAATCTTTATGAGTTTTCATTAGTCTCACTTACCAATCAATTTTCATTTTTCCACTGCACAATTCACCTGATGTTGAAGCATAATAAAATCACAGTTTTTATACTATCCTAGGATGATGGATCAACAAATATTTTGTAAAAATATCTGCACATGACTACTTTGTCAGCATGACATTGAAAAAATATAATATGAAGCTGGATAAACATAATATTAATGATTGCACTCATATCAAACAAAACATGATAAAAGTGTTGACCTCTAGGTCAGCTAGCAAGATATTGAAACTTTAATTATACAGGGATATTCAGTAGGACTAACTTGGAAAATATAACCGAGGGGAAGATCAGGTAAACAGGTGAAACAGGTAAAATGAAAGAAACAGGTGATACAGGTGAAAGAGGTAATACAGGGGCACACGTTGAGAAGGTGAAACCAGTAAATTAGGCAAAACAGGTGATTTGAGCGAAAAACAATTAATTAAGTAGGTGACACAGGGAAGACAGGTAGGAAAAAACAGGTGACAAGGTAAATCTTCGGTGACAACACCTCCTGGTCATTGTCGACACTTCTGCACCTCGGAATGTCTGCACAAACCACAACTAGACCCCCCTATTGGCTGTGACAGCTTGAGAACTTGATGGACAGCTTACCAAACTGTCGCAGGACCGCCCCTGATACACTACTTACAATTTGTAACATACACAGAACTGCTTCCTTATACACCTGTCGTCGTTCTCCGTCTACAGTGAAAAAGTATTTGAATGACTTCTGTCGATGCTTATAACCCCCAGATGTTTTTTTATTGCTTGGAGCGCACGAGAGGAAATTCCTATAATGTTCAAAGAACATCGTACGTTCCTAGGGAGGATAGGGACAGGAGGTAGGTATTGGAATTTTTTTTTGTTGCTTAATCGCGAACGGTTCCATGACGCCGAATTAATAAGAGTTTTTCTCTCCAAGCGGCAGGGATAGTGGCTTTTTCCTGCCGCCTAACAGGCAGAAAAGGTGTACTTTTACTGCCTAGGCAGAAAAAGTTTGTTGCTATGCAACGTTCCAAGGAATTTTAATGAAATCAGTAATCAAAATTGACACTGACATTGGGTGAACACAAAATGATGGAGATTTCATTGAAAAAATTACACCTGAAGTAGTTCATCATTCGATTCAGAATCGTCTGAAACTGCGCATGACTTTCAAGAGTTTCTTTTCTTAGATACATAACCACTCGGTCCATCAAATGACTATAATCCAAAGGAATAAAAAATGTAACTGAGAATTATGAAATAAACTGCAGTGAGGAAGAAGTGAGATAATTGATTTTGTCATTCTTTGAAATATCAAATTGTGGGCATTGCCGTACTCCAAAAAAGTAACATTAGTTAATCAAAGAGAATGCAAAATACCTAACTCCCTGTATGTCGATTGAATTGATACGAATTGTTTTCCATGCACATTTACTATATAGTAAATTGCCCTACGAATTTCTGATCAGCACCTTTCAAGGATTTTGCAATATTGAAGAAAATCAAGACATGAAAGTGTTTTTCATCGCTCTTTCACGGCTGAACGGTGCATTTTCGTATACAGGTAAGTTGATTTCAATCGGCCTATTTTGGTCTCTAGTTCACCCTGTGGAATTTATGGTACGTTGTTCTGGGACACCTTGTATATTATTCAGTTATACTGAATCAAAACTAATCATAGGTATTTATATGAAATTCATTTTTTGTTCATTTGATACAGGTTGAATCGAGAAGCTTATAACAGGAAACGATTCAGGAATAGGGAACAAGGAGAGCTGATATGAATCTACGAGATAATTTACATTCAGTTTCTTGGTAGGATTAGGAAAAAGAAATCATGTAATTAGGACCTCGACGTCCTGTTTGTATTTCTCCAATAAATAAATAATATGCATTGCTTTCAATGGAGTGACATCCTCAGTGACTTCCTCAGATAAATACACTCAATGGAGAAATGGTTATAGGTGTCCTGCATTGTGCACAGGTATACAGGGTGTTTTCTAACTACGGTTCCTAACTGCAGGTTGTGATTCGTTAGGTCATTTTAGGAAGAAAGGTTCCTATTAACATATGTCCGGAGTTGCTTCGTTTCTGAGATACAGGGCGTTGAAATTGAAGAAAAAAAACGGTCATTATAAAATATCATGAATATCCTAGAACCGATTTGATTGAAATTTGGTTCTTTCATTTGAACTAATAAGGCGCTTATTTAGCCCTATTTAGATTGAAATTATTGGGGCTAGTGGCGTCTCAGTGGGCACCACAGCCAACAATATTGTGAAAAAAAGTACGCCACTGATATTTTTTGGTGAATTTTTATTTTTTTTTAGATTGAGCATCTCAAAATACAACTTTTTGGTCTCTTGCAGTTTCTTTATATCCAGCTTCGTTCTCGAGAAAAAAATCAAAGCCACTGTATTGCATATCATGAACACCTGCATTGGAGAAATGAGTTTTTCATTATTTCCGCCAAAAATTTTATTGACACTTGATATGCTGGAATTTTAGAAAATTCGACAAATGAAAGTACCAAATTTCAACCAAATCGGTTCCAGGATATTCATGATATTTTATAATTACCGTTTTTCTTTCTTTAATTTCAACGCCCTGTATCTCAGAAACGAAGCAACTCCGGACATATGTTCATAGGAACTTGTCTTCTTAAAACGACCTAACAAATCACCCCCTGCAGTTAGGGCCTGTAGTTAGGAAACACCCTGTATATCCTTCCATCACCAATAACGGTGGTCACCCCACGCCGCGAACTCTTCCTTGGAGTTCTAGAAAACTGTTGAATGCATAAATCGCATGCGGTCAAACGGTTGCAATCCCTCAACAAGTGAGTTCTTGCACCACTGAGGCATACGACACACGTTGCCAGCCTCGCCATTCCTCTTCCTCTCTCCGGTCCTAATAATGAAAATGATGAAAGGCATTTTCTCCAGTAATCTTGTTCAATCTCAGGATTGAATGAGAAAACACATGAAAACTACCAATTTTCCCATTGACTTTTCTAGAGCGAATTTGCTTCCGTATTCAACATAAAAATGGAATATGTTTTTGTGCGTCAAAACTAACCAGCACTTTTAAGGGTTTTGTGCTGGCATATGACATAAATATCTTGTTTGTTTTTTTAATTCGATTCACAACTTGTACTCTCATACTCTTTAGGTATTCCCACGTTTCATCATTAAATATATTACATTTTCTACCTGAGTCGATGACCATTTCTACTGGGATTCCTCCGATATCACATGATATATCGCATTCATTGTCAATGTGAAATACGTAGTTCACATCATCGTCATCATCTCGCTTCCTTGATCCTCCGTACTTAAACTTCTCGTTGGAGTTTGGGTGGGGCTTCCTGTTTGGTTTCCTCTTTCCCGCTCTGGATTGCATTGTTCAGTGGTATGTCCACTGAAGTGACATTTCTTACAAATGGAATTTATTTCAGGACAGTTGAATGATAGATGGCCCTGAGATCCACAGCGGAAACATGACTTCGGTTCTTCAGGACGATTTCCGTATTTTCGAAAGCTGACTTTGTTCACGTCCACTGTAGTTTTCTTCGCGACAAACTCTTCCATTTGTTTGGTTACAGCTTCTAGTGAGTTTGCTTCAGCGACGATACCATCAAGAGTTACAGAATCGCTGGTAGATAGTATTTTCTTCATCAATTCAGTAGAACAGCACTTTTCTACGATCTAATCTATAAGATTTTTTTCAGGGTTGCCAAATTTACATTTTACGGCCTGATTTCTCAATCGTACAAGGAACTTCTCGAATTTCTCACCGGGTTCCTGTTTGATGAGACGAAATATGTGCCTTTCGTGAACTCTGCTCTGTTTTGGGGTGAAGTATTCGTCTAATTTCTCCAATGCTATTTTGAATACGTCGATAGGATCATCTCCATCACCACTAGATGCATGAGCACCAGGAAAGTAGTGATATATTCCTTGTATACCTGAAACTCCGACATGTAACAAGGTAGCTCGTTTTTTTCGATGGGTTCTCAACATTAGCTGCCTCTAGATATATTTCGAGGGCTCTCTTCCAATTTTTCCACCAAGATCCCACAGAGCCGACGTCGCCATGGCAGTCGAATGGTTCTAGCGAATTTAGGTTTGACATGCTAGGTTGTACCTACAAAAGATTGAAAATCTTATTGTTGCCATGTACTTATCGATTATTCGAATGAATTGGTATGTTTTCAGCTATGTATCCTATTCATAAACTCCAGTGGTTTGGATTTCGCTATGTATCAAATTCATAAACTCTACTAACTTGGGATCTCCTATGTATCAAATTTATAGACTCTACTAACTCCGAATCTGCTATGTATCAAATTCATAAACTCAACTCCTTTCAGGTCTGCTATGTATCGAATTCATAGTCTCTAGTGGTTTTTATTTTGCTATGTATCAAATTCATAGGCTCTATTTTCTGATATGCTATGTATCGTATTCATAGACTCTATTACTGATGACCAATCTCTATTTGGGGTTACTCTGCTAACTTCTATCATACTACAACACTTTTCCTACCATCCCATCCTCGTCGCCAATATGTAGTATCCCTTTATACACTATAAGGAACTCACAATGTTATTGGTATATTTCACTTTGTAATAAAACACTTGTATGCAATTAACTTCACTCGGTCGTCACCCTATCGCTGTCTAACGCTTACTGTCCTCCCGTCCCCGTTACTCAGCGCTCAGGTGATTTCCGTTGACAGTCGTTTATTGTGTAATCAAGGGTGATACATCAACTCATACACTACAGTTTCTATATTTCACGATTCTGTCGATGTACGGTTCTGAATTCTGACAATTCTGTAATTTTACGGATCTAACATTATACTTTTCTGCCGAATTACGGTTCTGAAAGTTCACGAATACAGTCTGTGGCTTCACAGTATCATGAGTACATTCTGTCAATGTACGGTCTGATATCATTCTGGTGAAATACGGTCAGTTGTATTGTCTGTCGATAACGGTTTGTTGTTTTTCGATTCTGACGAAGTACGGTCTACCAGCGTCTATCAGCTTTTGTACTGATAAGATCATTGTCGGCCATTTTAAGTTTCAACTTTTTTACAGTATTTTGGATTCTGATGGAAGGAGTAATTTTATTATTAATAGTATTGTGGGATGGGAGTTTATTTTAGATTGTTTTTTTTATCGCTTGGAGCGCACGAAAGGGAATCAATAAACTTCATTTTAGATTCTTGAATAAATTCTCGAACAATTTCCTTATCAATCATGAACCTCCTACAACTAAAAAATTCTTCTCATTAACTTATTTCGGCCCTGTTTCTCTCAAAATCGAAGAAATTTTCAATAAGAAACTTAATAATAACAATACCACCCATTTCACGTTCTCTTTCAAAACCTCAAACAATCTGAGCTGTTCATTAGTCAATACTAAGGACCCTATACCTGATTTTGATAAATCTGGCGTCTATTTATTGACATGCTCTGAACCTAATTGTAAGGTATGTTATATCGGTCAGACAGGTCGCAAATTCAGAACTAGAATCACAGAACATGTACGAATCATGGATATTAATTCTGAAAAAGATTCCATCAATACCAATTCAGTATTCCCAAATCACATAGTCAATGAAGAACATTCCTTCGATCCAAATTTGAACCTTAAATTCTTACACTTTTGTCATAAAAGTAAAAAACTCAACTTACTTGAAGATTTTGAAATTCATAAGGCCTTTAGGAATCCCGAGAAAATGACTTGCATCGATGAACAGACTCATTTTGACTGTTCTAAGCTTTTCAATTGTCTTACATTTATCAATACTTAATAACAAAAATTATTCAATTCCATCTGATAGGACTGATCCAATACCTGAAGTTTACCAATAGTTTCATGAACCATAAAAAAAATTGTTATTGCTCCCATCTCGATTTCACTATACTCTCCCCATCTCTAGTCTTTTTATTGTTCCACGTCACCTCTGTCACTTCATGTCAAAGTCATGCAATTCGTTTGATTTTTGACTTTTCATTTTCCTTGTCTTTTGAGAGTTTGGCATGAACAGATAATAATTTTGTCGATTTTCTCCAAATACTTATTACCATGTTATTTAAAGTTCCCTAACAAAGGGGTTCCGCAATAATTGCGGTCCCCATTTAACCTTTTCATAATTTTTTTAAAACATTTTCACTAATATGAATTATATGTAAACATAACTTTTTTCCTCCAGAACAGGTGAGTTTTTTAGACCTATCGTTGTTGAGGGGTTTGTCTGACATTGTTCTTTTTTCTCTCACTCTAGTACTCCTATGTAACAATAATGCTGATGATGAAGCTTTAAAGCTTCGAAACATGTCCCTGTAAGATTGCTTACAATAAAGTAGTATAGCTTGGGTGGAGTCGACTGTAAGAATTTTGTCCTGTCCGAAGTACGGTCTGCTAATGTGCGGTCTGTCATTTTTGGATTCTGACGAATTACGGTGTGTGTTGTTATGGTTTCGATGGAATATCATTCTGGTGTAATGTTAGTTTGTTATTCAACGATTTTGAATATTTGCGGATCTGCGATATTGCTTTCAAGGAAAAATACACATCTGCGAATTTACAATCTGTTATTGTTGAGTATATGCTCATGTACAATATACAAAATACGGTTTGACGAATGACGGATCTGTGGATCTAAAGTAAAGTTAAGTACGATTCCTATTAAATATCGTTTTATTGAATTACTTGTTTGAAAATGTATATTCTGATGGATTACGGTTCTGCGATTTAACATTCTGTTGATCTGAGTGTTTCTGGTTTCATCCCCATCATAATCCTTCGCTTGTAGTTCTTTTGTTTTCAGCACTATATCATCTTCAGTTACCAGCACCCTCGTCGAGTGAAATATGTTCAAAACGCCCTTAGCTCTTTAAATTTGTGAACAATGAGATTCCTGAGGGGTGAATTCTTTGGACTATCCCCCTGTAGGTGATTTTTGTGCTATCAGGATGGAATATTAATTGTGTTAAGTGAAATGGGCGCCAGCTTATTTTATTTATGAATAATAAAAAAAACAAGCAAAAAAACTAGAATTCAAGCAATAGGTAAGTACTCAATTCACGAACTTTTATCTCAAGGACTCTTTTCCTGTTAGTAAAAGCAATAAAAACAGAATTTTCAAATTTACATCTATTAACAACAATGAAAAGTGTTGAAATTCACAATGCAAAATGAATTACAATATATTTACTGTTCTCAACTTTTACGAGTTCTGATCAATATTGTTCACTCAGACCATAACACGATACTTGCGAATGTGTCCTAGATTCCCAGTTAGCACAACCAGCCTCTGTAGATAGATCTAGACGAATGCTGCTCAGCTCTAATGCAGTTCCACAATTTACGAGGTCGAAGATGGCAATTGACAGCTCGGATAATTTCTAGAGGCGAGCTCCTCGGCTCTTTGCAGGTCTTCAATCTCAGCACTGAGATGTGGGGAATCTAGGTGATCTTCAACGACTCGCCTTGTACTGGTCGTATTGAGCTTCTCGATTGATCACTCGTGTGTCGACATAGAATAGAAGTTAACGAGAATCAGTAAATTTTCAAGGAGGGTGAACCGCTGATGGTCCCTAGTGAAACATGTCTTGAAGCTGAGGGCTACAAAACACAAATGTTGAAGTCTAGTATAAAAAAAACTGAAAGTCAATGCTGAAGTTTTACAATGACAAAATATTGAAAATCAAGTTTATCAAAAAAGAATACAGGATTACCAGAATTATCAAAAAGATACCAGATTACCAGAATTATCAAAAAGATACCAGATTACCAGAAAACAATAAAATTGATTCAAAAGTATGTGTTTCTATCTTGGTAATACATATACATATACAGATAATATGATCCTAGGATAAAATTGAAATTGTCGAGGTAATATCTATGCAATATTTGACATAAGAAAATAATTGCTGAATTATCACACTTCGTGCAATTGGCCACTTGCACGAAGAAGAAATTTGAATTTTATAATTGCCACAATAGATCAAGATATTTCCTGGGAAGAAGGAAAGAAGAGAGAGGAAAAAAAAATGATTTTTGAGTGAAGGTAGGCACAACCTTCAAATCCAAATTTTTTACATGACATTGAACAATAGTCACTCTGTTTAAATAGCAAATGGATCAATGATATTAATTCACTCAGGTGGATAAGAATTGTGAATCTCTCATCCAAGAAAAACAAAAGATGCGCACGTGAACAACAGTTGACACTAACAGATTTAATATCTAGATTCAAAATGTACACTGTTTACTCACCTGCGCATGTGTTCCTCTTCCTTGAGCCAAAATTCACAATTCTTCCTGTGTTTCTTCAAATTTCCACCAGAAATCGATTTTATACTCATGCAGTCTTCACGACTATGATTTCCTTGGCGACAGCCAAACTGGAAGAATTAAAAAAAAACACAGAAAATTTTCCACTCAAAGGAATCCTGGGTGATCACGTGCTCTGGCACGCAATCAAATTTCGATACTAATCAAGTGAGTAAGTATTGAAGGAGAGCAATGCAACAGCTATTTTACCAAGCTGTAAAACATGCTACCAAGCAATATCTCAAATAAGCTATTCATTCAAAGAAAAGAAAATTTGCTATCCAAACAGTCTACTGCGTGTTATTAGACACGGCCATTTTCTAATCAAAATGCTCACTATAAGAAATTCATCAAAATTAAATCTGCAATCTTCGAAACAATCAAAAATCAAAATCGTGCCTACCTCAAATGACTCTGATGTCACAAACGTTGAAAAACTCGAGCTTCCAAAATTTTTCTACGGGAGAATCGACAAAAATCAAAAAGGTCAACGTCGAGTTGTTCTTTGTTCGAAAGGTCAAAGGGAAGAGAGAGAATTTTCATTTCACCTTCGCTTCAAGCCAATTCGTTATCACGTGACTTCTATCAATCATTCGATTGGCCAATGGACATGTCTGTAAATACACTTGTATACGCGCAGGTTCCTACTCCTTAGCTAGTGATTTATTTAATGAATTCATCCTCGTACTAATAGAGGTCACCCTGATTCAGTTCTAGGACTCTAATTACCATCATCATAGTAGAAGGAAGGGAACTGGAAGTGCTGTTTAATGTTCGTGATATTTCCAACAGATGCCGCTGCCATTATCAAATTGCTGTGATCTATCAACAACTTTTATTGATATTCATTATGAATAACCTGAAAGCGAGTAACGAATTATGTTTCGTTACAGAGTATAATTTTGATCGGAGTCCAACATAATCCGTCATTATTATCATATTATTCTCATCCTTCAACATACTCGCTTCATGACTTCATACGGATCTCGACTTCTAATCTCATAGATGAGTAAGTCTGTGTTAGTGTAATAGACGGTATAATCATCACCAAAGTCTCCGAGCATGTATTCATAGTGGAAGCCATATACAGGGTATGTCACGACGAGCTTACACTATCTCTATATCGCGAATGAGTCGGGAGAAATCCATGGAAATATGCCTGCTCATATTTCAAAATACGCTCTCTCAATTTAAAATAATTTCAGCAATGCAGTGTTGCCGCTTCTATCAAAAAGTAGCAACATCTTTGTTATTTCAAATGGAATACCCTGTATTTTATTGCATTTTCAGATTCTTCCTGAAGAGCTGATTTCAACGATACATCAAACTTGGGATTTATCGGAAATGATTACAGAGATATAGGGTGTTCAAAATCGAGATTTTTCAACTTTTGTATTTGTTTGTGTCGAAACTATTCATTATCGGCCAAAACGCCTCACATGTCCCTATCTCAACTTTTGATTAACTTTTTACTGATATTCAATCCGAACAGATACAGGGTGATCAGAATTCTGAATCTCGAACCACCCTGTATCTGTTCCGATTAAATATCAGTGGATAGTGAATCAAAAGTTGAGATAGGGACATGTAAGCCGTTTCGACCGATAATGAATAGTTTGGATACAAAAAAATGCTAAAGTTGAAAAATCTCGATTTTGAACACCCTATATCTCTGTAATCATTCTCGATAGACCCCAAATGTGATATACCGATGAAATCAGCTCTCCAGGGAGAATCTAAAAATGCGATAAAATACAGGGTGTTCCTTTTGAAATATCAATGTTGCTACTACTTTCTAATAGACACTGCAACACTGCATTGTCGAAAATATTTGCAATGAAGAGAGCGTATTCTAAAGTATAAGCATGCACATCTTCATGGATTTCTCCCGACTGATTCTCGACATAAAGATAGTGTAAGCTCATCGTGGCGTACCCATAGTTGTCTTGGCAAGATCTAGAATGGCTTGACCAACGTATATGGGCTTTAACAACCTGATTTCCAATTTTTCGCATTTTACTGCAACCAAGTTCTCGTCGAACATGGTGCAGTTCTTGAACTCAGGTTTCGAAATATAAGCCTTGGCACCATATCTTCCTTCCCCCCACTCCGTAAAAAGTCGAACTTTCACCCTCTTCCTAATATTTTCCATTGTTTCCCGAAAACAGCATTGTTCATAAGCTTGAACAGATTTTCCTCGAATGTATTTTTAGCTTGTTTACGAAGGAACCTGAGTACTCGATGAATCTTACCAACAGCTCCTCATGATCTACAAAGCGCAGATACGGCCTGTTCTAGAATACTGTTTCCACATATGGGGTTCAGCACCAAAACATACGCTGATGCTCTTAGATTCCATCCAGAGAAGAGCCATCCGCCTGGTGGGTGACGCCACACTAACTCACTCTTTGACATCATTGGAACACCGTAGAAAGGTCGGCAACCTTTCACTTTTCTGTCGATACTTCCACGGGAAATGTTCTTCGGAAATCTTTGCTATCATCCCTTCACTAGCAATACCAGTCAGACGAACTAGACAAGCCCAGTCGGCACATCCTTTCGTTGTCAACCTCGAAAGATGTCGGACAGCACTTTATCAAAACTCCTTCCTTCCGACCATACCAGTTTGGCGTGGAGGTAGTGTCTGCGAGGACATGGTTGGTCATACAATTTGCTCTAAAAAGACTATTGGGGGAAGCTGAGAACATTTCTCAAAAGACTCAATGTGATCATATTGCATCACACTCTTCTTGATCAATAGTATATCACGTAATGTGTGTTGTAAAGCAATTACGCACTCATGGAATTACGCACTCGCCGCTCCGCGGCTACTTGCGTAACTTTTCCATTAGGGCGTGATATGCTTCTTACAACACGCATTACGTACTATACTCTACTACCCTACTGCCATGTAGTACATCAAAAAAGTTTGAAGAAACAGTCTGAATTATAATTCTTGACAGTTATGTCATCCGCTGGCGGAATATACGAAAACTGTGCGATGTGCTTACTGTGCGTAAATAGCTACTTACTGAGGCTATATCTCGTGTGTTCTTGCCTACTTTCTATAGTGGCCGTAGGTATATATATTTCTCTTTGGTAATTGGTAACAAATCAACTTGATCCTTCATTTTCATAACCACTCAGATTGTGGAATATACAATAGGCACCACATGGCTATCTTGTTATTGAATGTTGCAGCCATCATGTACATGGCGTCTGTAATTTTTTTCAGGAATCGAGTGAATATGATCGCGAAATTCCTTATCGGCAGGTCCAATAGGCTGTTCGCAAATATGACAATGCGCTGATTTTCGAAATTCTGCTTCCTGCTCAGCGGTCATGTAGATGTTGTATGGACAAAGAAACTCGTTGGTAGAAGTCCATTGTAGCTTAGAGTGGGGTGATTGGGTTCATATTCTATGAGAAAAGCACAACGTCATCTCCACAAATCACATGGAAATGAAAAAGTTATGTTACATTTCAAAGTATTGATGAGTCCCAACCCTCAAACATGAAAAATCAAATTATGGAGGACAACGATGATGCTCAATAATTAGTAACCAACTAATGTTGTAAGGGAAGATTAAAAACATTGGCCCGCTTTCAAAACTCCATATTGTGCAGGAACAAACATCAAAGGTTGAACGTCAGAATCCGTTTCACACTCCTCAGCCCATGACACGAGATGTTTGACCATGTCGAACCATCAGCTGTCAGAAGTTGAACGTCAATAATGACATACAACCCAATGACAAAGTAACATAGAATAAAAAAACCAGAAGTTATAAAATCATTGTCGTAGACCAAGGAGGGGAAGTTAAATAAACTTTGAAGCATTTTGTCTATCATTTTTTGTCTGTAGAATCGGCATTTAAAGTATTACTAGGACATTTTGAGACAACCTAATCATATAGATCAGGTTAGTGATGGGGTTGGATAGTAATAAGCAATTATAACCGCATCGTTGGTGGTGCTGTCGGTGAGGTCTGCCCATCCTTGGCAGGTGGTTGATTGTACCCACCCTAAGACTGACTGGAACTTAGTGGTATCAAGACCAAACACTGTTTGGTCTCAGTACCACCAATTTTCTATTTGTCGTTACCATTTGATGCAATCGTTTTTCCTTCCCCACAACTTTTTTATAATGCTGATAATAAACCATAGTATCTGAAACATTTCCCGTTAGTAACTATACTATTCACTCAACTCTTTGAACGCCACGTCGAGTCACAGGTTCAATTGATCCACGATAAAATAATAAATGGAATTATTGATGAAAAATATTAGTGTGCATGTGTGTTCAGTGTGTTTGCCAATAGTATACACGCAGGGCAGGGTTGGAAAATGTATATGCAACATAAAATTCGAAGTAATTATGACCAAATATAAAGCTTATGAGGATCATTTCTTGTGCCTGGAATGATTTTTTGAGATTCATATCAGATATATGAGGTGATTTCTTTTTCAAATCATACTTCTTCCAGTCACCACTTGAATTTTTCTGGCTACAACCAAAACCCTACATGTGTATCCAAAAGTATACACGCACCTTTTCTGACTCTCGCATGTGTATACTTTTCGATACACATGGCGGTCAAAGTATTTCAATAAATGTGGAGACAACATTGTTGAAAAAATTACTTTGAACCCATCACTCTACTTCGAGAGAAACATGGACTTCTCTGTCACTATATTCTTCGTACATCACGAGTTACAATGTTGCACTATCGCTTTTTTTATATGATTTTTGAAAAACATGAAATTTGCAAATATTCATTATCTGTCAAACATCAAAATGAGCAAGTACATACTTATACTTATGTTGATGACGATTCAATTGTGAGCATAGATTTTTATATTTTTTCATTAGAGATTTGAACAATATGATTGACATTTGCTGATTCTGAAAAATGTTCATTATGCTTGCATGCTCGAAAAAATATAATATGCCGATTATTTTCTACTTTTAGTTATTCCAATTTATTATGGAGGTATAATTTTCGGGTTTAGGATATCAATAATATACTTGAATACCTTTCTTATTGTGAGGTTGTCAATACCATTTTAAATGTTTCTCAGTGATGCTTCATGATATGTTGATTCGCCAAATTGATGATCAAATCAACAATTCATTGAGAATGGTTCAATCGATATCTTATTTTTCAGATTTGGAAACTCAGATTGAAATGGTTGTGACCGCGGGCTGCCTCCTTCTTACGGGAGAACTATCTATTCGTCATATTTGCACCCTTATGCCCAGAATATAAGTATTTTAAATCAAAGCTACATTGGAATGCACTGCACTGTAACAATTTAACCGTTCCCTCTACATACATTTTTGTGGGGAAGGCGCTGATTTTAATCTATTAAACTGTATAGCAGTGGTGTACTTGATTTATCCGATTCTCAATCAATTCTTGGATAAACTTTCGCGTTAATCAAAAAAATCTAGCAAGATCACATATCATGGGAATATATTGTATTGATATCTTCAATATATCGCTCAGCCGAAAGAAAACTGTCACAATTAGGAAATGGATAATTTTCAAGAAGAGCCGTTGAAATTTTCATCATGAGAAAAAAACTACTGAATTGATAGTTCGCAGTTCTATATATGAATAAATGATACGTATATCTGTCTGCATGATCGCTCATCAGTTTGAAAATCGTTTCTTGGAAATTCATTTCGAAAAGTGTCGATTTTCCAATGAATTACAATTCTTTTTGTGATGATTTTTCTTCAATAATATAAGATATGATCACATTACCGGCTGATTGAATAGATTTGAAACATCATATTTCGCACTATTACACGCTACTTTCATTAAGCGAGAAACCTAGATAACAAATTGATATGTTTCACTTTATATTTATCATTTATTATTTGGCGTCATTCAATTCAGGAACATCTAACACAACAGTAACGTGAACAAGATTTCACAGATTCATAAAGAAATCTCTGTAGTAATATGGAATTATCTCTTTCTCTAATAGACTCAGCAGCATCTTCTTCTCATTCTCGGGAAATCCGACTTTTTTTAATAGGCTCTTCTCAGGTTCATGTCAAGAATGTTTTTCCTTCGGCGAGTTTTCAGTGAAACTTCACTGAAGTTCTCTTCATCATAGGAGTTTTTATACAAAATACTGTCTGGGCAATTTTTTTCCACTCTGAATACTTTTAGTAGAGTGATTTTGAAGATCTGTCCTTGCACATTTTTTGGCAAATTTGTCAATCCAATGTTATCAGCCAAAGCTTTCAGGTCGAAAATATTTTCATGAGATAATTCTTTGGCCCTATAGGGGCGTCTAGTGTTTTTATCAGTTCTTATTTTTGCCACGTATTGTTCCGGAACTTAGATTGGACCGGATTTTAGAAATTTCTTCACGTTCCTCTCAATTAATGAGTGCGCATTGTCGCCTTCGTTATGGGTATGTCCAGTTATCAAAAATGTATGCGAAATACTGTTGATGTTGTCAGTTCGTATAACTGCATGAATGTGAGAAACATGGACAACAAAAACCTATTTTTTTGCTGACCAGTGCAATTATCGGAGTAGAAAACAACATCCAGTTCATTCTCTAGCGTTTCATTAGGCCCTAGGCCTAGATCTAATAAGGTTGAAAGAATTTGATTTGATATACTTTCTCCTGTGGTAGATGGAAGAGGTACAAAACATAAAAAAATTTCACATATTTTCATTTGATCTACATATCTGACACAAAAGGACATTTGCTCGATATTTGAAATATCTGTAGTTTCAACTATTAAAACGGAAAAGTATTTCGAAGCTTTAATTTGCTTTATGAGACTCAACTGAATTAATGACCCACAAATACCTAATATTTCATTTTGTATGATAGGACTAGTATAATAAGCATTTTTTTAGCATTTCGGAGATGCATTTCCAAATCTTTGTCTCCTGCTTCAACCCGCTGTTTTAAAAGTGCCCTAAAATTTCCTTCATTTTCGGTCGAAATTTTGTCTACGTCTATTAACCATAATCTTTATGACCCCTTAGAGCCCAACCTTGCCTCCCACATAAAATTATTGTTTTTATTATAGGCTCAAGTCTTGCCCTGTTTTCTAAAACTTCCTTATTTTTATTTTCGTCAAGTGTTTTATCAATCGAGTTCAATTTTCCTTCACTTATTTTTCTTAAATTATTAAAGTGCAACATTGATTTTATGTGATACTCTAAACAATTATGATTATTAAAATATTTAAGGGCATGCTTCCATTTATTATATCCTCTTTGCACCAAGAAACCTACATTTTGTGAACTACTGCTTCCAACAACCTCCATAGAAAAAAAAATGCAATATTTGCAGTAGGCTGTATTTTCTATTGCAGAATAAGCTAACCATGGATATTTCTTCATTCAACTGAATTGAAATTTTCTGGAAAATTTTTCTTTATTTGTAGAAGTGGAAGGAAATAAGTAAGTTCGCGGCGGAGTCCATATATTGCGGATACGATGTAAAACGTCCGAGTTTTCGGAGCGATGGTTGGAACGTTTTGTAAATAAATTTATATCATTGGGATTGGGTCTATAATTTGACTGTTCATCCTCACCAATCTTCTCATTATTCTGATTAATTTCATCAATGGTAATGGTGCTTATTTCTAAATCCTCATTGGGAATATTGCTCATACCACAACCACTGCTTTCGCCACTTGCTTGTTCTGAGGGAAGGGGAGCTTCTTTTTCATCGAATTCCTTTTACTCTCAAAGAAAAGCAATGAGGAAGACTGCTTTCTTTTTTCCATCTTCTGAAAAAATATATGGATACAGCACTGCCGTCAATAGACAATAAAATAAACTTACCTATTAATTGAAACCTCAATTTTCTTCAAAAACAAACTAGTATAATAGTAGTAATGAAATGAACACAGTGACACTGATATACTCTTATTACACTTGGAAGAGGATTTTTCCTTTTTAATACTTTGTTCAACGGAAAAAAACGGCAAATACCTACGCCTACTAAAATCGTAATGTAGGTATGTTTAACACCATCAGCTCTTCCTGCGCTTTCGCAAGTTTCTTCACGCGACATCTCACGAGTCACGATATGTCCCGATTGTCGCATACGCACTCATATATATATAAAATCAATGTTTTCGAATAATGTTCTGCAGCCCAGCAGCCCCCCCTCCCCTGGATACGCCTATGCATTCACCAGAAGATTGTTGCTTACCGCTTTTATCAAGTGACAAGCATCATAGAACCAAAACATATGTTTTCCACCTAATTCAATCTTAGAATTACTTTCAGATACACCCATTTATTTTCTTAATCTAAACAATTTGATCTCATGTCACTGACAATTCCAACAACATTCAAGCCAACATTGCCCAAATCTTGGACAATAGTATCTAACAAGCCTTTTATTTCAGTTGCACTCTGAGTAGTTGAAGATAAAACATATGCCACAGGTTGTTTCCATTTTGCTTTCAGTCCACGAACCATAACAACTGCAGCTGATGAAGCTGGTTTGGAAGATTTTGTTATGCCATTATATTCTATTCCAATTACTTCATCTGATGCAAAGTTATAAAATAAATTTGATTTGATGGACATTTCATCAAGACATATGGTACAGAATTTATTTTCGATTTTGATATTTTTCCTTTACAAGTCTAAATCTTATCATTTCCGAAAAAAACCATGTACTTTTTATATCCGCAGCGCCATGTGAATGATACGCTAGTTCATTCTAAACTGCTTTTATTTGAAGACGTTGACAACAACCAGATTTGTAATAAAAACATGAGGTATATAAAAACATGTGACTGTAGGATGAACAGGTTGTTATCTTATTCTATTACATCTTTCTTTGGAAGTGCTGGGTAGACTTGGAATATCATCTGTTAAAACGGATCTGCAACGAAATAGCGCGTTACAAAACAGCGCGTAACAAAACAGCGCGAACAAAACAGCGCGTAACAAAATAGCGCTATAACAAATTAGCGCTGCAACTAAATAGCGCTTTTTCCAAAATGATTAGAAATCATGAAAAGCATATTCAATTCAACTCTCTATTGGACTATAACAAACAAGTCTTTGAACATAAAAATCCGATATTCGAGTTGTAGGCAATAGACTGCAAGTAATCTTCAATTTGGTCGAAGTTATAATTTCTCACTAATATTTTCAGTCTTTCGTTGAGCTGCACATATGTGTTTATCATTTTCCATTACATGTCTGAAGCCGCATTTGAATCTTGTGATGAAAATTTCAGCCTGATTCTGTTCTTTCTTCAGATGATTAATCAATTTATGAAGCGATGGATGATGGTAATCCAATGAATGTTGGAACGAATTGTGCGAAACTTTCAAAGATGTAGTGATGTCCTGGGAGGAGTCACTTTCAGCATCTGTAATTGTATCGTCAATGGTTTCTCCTTCGAGATGTTTCAGCAGTTTTTTCTCAAGTTTAGTACATCTTGATTTGATATTTCTCTCACTGAAGTGTGGATATATTTCTGTGAGCATATTTACCAGTGCTAATAGATCATTAGTGTAGTTTCTGACCACACTCACTGGATCAGTAGATCCACAAGCATTGTCGAAAAGATCCTTGATTCGAGTGTTATTTAGTACGAATGCGGGTGAGTGTGTTTTTATGAAGTTTTCCGTAGGTCTGAATGAATCTTCTATTTGTTGGTTAGGTTTTGGTTTTTTGGCTCGAGAGGTTTTCGAGGGTTTAATGAACGGATCATCTGTAGTTTCTTCTTCATCCGTTTTAGTAATTTCCTGAGTTGGTGTTAGTATATCTTCTACAGGACGTTTACTGGTCACTGTATTTAGAGTTGGCAGAACTTGTGAATCGGATGGTTGTTGTGGATCTCCTGAAATGTCTTCTGTATTTGATACTGCTGTTGTTTCACTTGAAGAGGTTTTACACTGCGAAGGAAGATGTCTAGCCTTCTTACAGCTGAAACAGGTGAGTCCATCTTGGAGGAAAACACGGTAGGATGTATCGTCAAAAGTTATCATAATTGATTCCGGGATTGTTACATCTGGACTACTGATACAAACCTGTCTTCTGAAACTCAGAATATGGCTGTATTCAGAGATGGATGCGCTTATTCGCAGAAAAGATATAGGTGAAACCGGAGAAAGGCCAACTTTTTGTAGTTCATGGTTGAGTAGGTCATGAGGAATAGTTGGGGACACATTGGACAGGACGAGCCGCACAGCAGGGGTTATTATTCGCCTCTCTCTAAGGGATTCACCATTTATTTCGATCATTCCATTTTAGTTCATAAATTTATCGACTGTCTCTATGCTCGAAAGGTACATGCATATTCTCTTGTTCGATAATCTTGATGCAAACAGTATGTTTTTAGGGTTTATTATGGATCCCACTTTGATAAGATAGTCTTGAAGTCGGATTCCGTCTATAGCGTTGAATATGATAGCTTGTTCTTTGGTGGGACAGTGTTGTTGAGTAAGTGCAGCAGGGTAGCTTCTGTTAGTTGGGTTTTCATTTTGGGATCCCCTGTAGTCAGAAGTCCCAGGTGTAGAGTTCAGCGAACTCATTTTAGATCATCGAGTAGAGATAAATTTTCAAGTTTGTCCCTGCTCCTCAGGTGCACGGAACATACCGTCATCAAACTGGTCACACAGGATTGCTTTCATTTGTTTATCGATAATCGATAATCGAATGGTCGAGATAGGATATAGATGGAAACACGGAAATTAATTCAAACTGTACTTACGGTTTGGTACTGGATAGGTCGCTACCCACTAATGATTTTCACTATCACCAATTGAAGAATTTTCAACTTTGAAATCACAGGTTTATATAAGTATGAATATGGAGCTGATATCAGACACGGTTGAACCTTGTCCAAAATTTTCTTCTCTTTCGGTCAATTTGTAGTTTTCACCGATAGTGATTTCCTTCACGGAACTAAAGGTTAGTTGTATCGAATTTTTGCTGCAACGTTGGCGATGTATGAGTGTCCTGGTAGCATCATATGCAGGTGAAAGGACCGAAGATTCTCTCGTTACACCGTTTAGATGCGTGATTTTTTTTATCGCTTGGAGCGCACGAAAGGGAATCCCTATAATGGTCAAAGAACATCGTGCGTTCCTAGGGAGGTAGGTATTGGATTTTTTTTTTACTTTTGGAGATTATATGTTGTTGGGAATACTTCCACAGGCAATGGATTCCAGAGCCTAGCCGTTCTATGGATGAAGGAGTCTTGACAAAGTGCTATTCGACATCTTTCGAGGTTGACAACGAAAGGATGTGCTGACTGGGCTTGTCTAGTTCGTCTGATTGGTATTGCTAGTGAAGGGATGATAGCAGAGATTTCCGAAGAACATTTCCCGTGGAAGTATCGATAGAAATGTGAAAGGACGCCGACCTTTCTTGATGATATTTCTTGGCTTCTCTTCGGTGTTTCTGGCACTATCGCGCATTCTTCCCTCCACCATATGAACTTCATTTTCTCCCAAATCAGGGCCGTGATTATGACTAGTTGTTGCTCTAGGTTTTCCGGAAGTTACAACCAATCTACCATTGCAGGCAGCTTTAACACATCTCCAGGATTCCGAATGACTATGCACTTTATCACGTCTATATCTATAATCTTCATATTTCAGTAAATCTCTTCCTTTCTGAGTTTTCAATATCTCCATTGTTCTGACACTGATTACAGACAATAGGTAATTGTTGTCAAATTGAAACATCGAATGGCGTATCTATGGTAGTTTTCGAGAATTTCTTTTTCACAGCAACGACTAACTCACATGATAGGTTATTGGATAATCAATCACTGATAGATAGGTATAATGGCTGATGAGATATGTTTGAGATGCGAAAACATTTGAACATTTCAAATAACAAACGGAAATGAGCGCCACTTCAGAACGCGCTATTTTGTTACAACGCTGTTTCGTTACAGCGCTGTTTTGTAACGCGGTGTTTTGTTCGCGCTATTTTGTCACGCGCTGTTTTGTTACGCGCTATTTCGTTGCAGAGCCGTAATAACGTATAGGTTTCAAATATACTGACTAATATAATCCCTTAGATGCTGAAATAAGTAATTCAGAACAGAAATGACAGATGTAAGAATATATCTAAAATTTTTCAGTTTTGGTGGCTATTGATACAAAACAGGTAGAGAATCATGAAGTTCATTGATTCATTTATCCTTATTTTCAGTATGATTTAGTGATAGATAACCTTCATTTAGGTCCTCTATTATTTTTGGAAACTCCCAGTAAAATGAAAGGATAATTGAACACAGATCAGAAAAAGTAGCTACTAACATTGAACTGGAAGTATTTCATCCTCTATTCTATACTTTTTCGGTTCAACTCCAAGACGCAAACGTGACTTTTCGAAAGGATTATTGTTCATATAAGTGTAAAAGTGTTTACCAAACACGAAATCTATTGTGAAAATCACATGAAGGTATATTTTCCAGAAGATCTTCACATCCACAAGCTCCCACCCAAATCCTACACCTGAAAAGCAATATATTTATTTCAATAAATACGGTGAGAAGTGTTAGCATAGGTAGGTGAAAGCATTTCAACACTTTTGCAACCTTCAAAATGAGTTTACTTATATAGTTTTCTGCACCCAATAAAATGAGTATTGGTGTCACTGAATAACCTAAAAACTGATATCGAATTTAACCCACATTGTTTCATTCTTTGGAAATCTATGTAATTTGATAGGATCGTTTTTTTCGGAAGGTAAACTGACACAGTTCTTGTAAATGCAACGATTTCCACTTTTTGAATCGCTCATTTCGAGATTCACACAAACAAAACAACTGCAGGTAACAACTGTTCGAAACACAAAGAACATATTCTTAGTTCGGTCCAGAAATCATGAAACTAATTAATCACTTCATTATTCGAACGGATGAAACACAGTACGAACTACAAACACTATGGTCACAATCTTGTCACTCTTGTCACAATGTTCATGATGGTCTACTACAAAATGCAAACACTTCATGATTAAGCTGCATTCATATATGATCAATTATGATAATGTTGTTGCTTTTGTCTCCGTGTATTTGTCATTGGCTGCAACAAATCAGCCACCAATCAGAACTATTGAATTCGGAACAGCATGCAACGCAAAAGCCATTTTTCCTCGAAGTAAACCATACAGACCCGGTCAACAATAAGTTAACCAGTTAATTTTCCTCGAAGTGTATTCCAAACCATGACGTATTAATCAACCAACCACACAAACCAGCTCACTGAGGTTGTTCACGGAGTAGTTAAGGCTTTTGATTGGGCAGATTGCAGATTGGATTGAACTGAACTTGAACTTGTTTTGTTTTGAGGTTTTGTTATTAATGAGATCTAATTTCAGTAATTTTATTTTGATTTGATGACGATTCGATTTTGATTATGGATTCATACGAAGTGATGGTGAATGAAAGATCTTATCGTATTATAGACGAAAAGGAAATGATTGATCTATTGAAAATAGATACGTAGCTGATTGATTGAATTTTCTTAGATTTGAAGTAGGTAAGTATAGGTATCGTAGTACCTATCTATAGTATTTTTTTATTTACAGATGATGAGTTTCTCATTCAATATATTACAAGTGAAATAAAACAGGGCACTGGCCCACCAGTACATCCTGCTGATGTAGAAAGCTTTCTCAACATTAGGAGGCCATCAGAAGAAAGTGAAGAGATGATTTTGTTGCAGACAGATTATCAAAGTGCTCAACATGAGTCATTGGAAGATGTATCAGAAACAGAAGACTTCGGCACAGGTTATCAAGAACATGAAATGTTTAAGGCTGTATTCAGCGAAGGTGAAGATAATCAAGGGGTGGACATGGACATGGTAGTAGATAATGTCAATGTTGTCAATGTTTGGTCACAAAAAGGAAATCATCAGAGGCAGATCAGAAAGCTATCGAATTAATGCTAGAGCTTGAAAGCTCTGAGACATTTGTCGAAAGATAAGATAAGAAAACTGAAAAACTGAAACTGTCGAAAGAAATCAGTGAGGAACTGTGTAAAAAAGGATATTCAGCAGATGCTGAAAAATGTTGGCAGAAGTTTGCCAGCTTGAGCAAAAAATATTTAGAGTTTGTTCGCCATGGCAAACAAACTGGCAAAGGAAAAAAGCAGGAACCGGCAAGTTACTGCACAAAATTTTGGGTGCCGAGGATGTAGTCCAGTTAAAAGACATAGCAGATACCATTGTATCTGAAACCGTGACACCAGCTACGCCAACAGTAGTTGTTGATGCAGACGAAATTGAAGCTCCCTCATCTGAAACACCATCAACACCAGAATCAGGATCAGGAATCAAGTACATCCCGTGTCGAAAAAAAAAAAGAAGAGGATCCTTACAAAATCTGATATAATAAATAAAATTTTGGAATGTAATGAACAAAATATTTCCATTCAGAAGGAAAGTACAGATAAAATCTGTACAGCTATTCAACAGCAAACCAATCTAATGGGAAAACAAATTCAACAGAAAGACAGATTATTAAACATATTTGAACAAATGGTGGAATCTCAAAAAAAAAGGAAGGCATAGTTCTTCACAATCAGACTGCATGATACTGGACTCAAGTTGGAATCATTACTTCATTTTGTTGTTTCTGTAGTACCTATAAAGGTACTATTGAGTAATAGGTATTCCAAAATGTTTTTTTTATGATCTCATGCTTAAAATACTTCTGTTTCGGTTTCTTTGTTGTTAGTTGGATGTGATACAACATGTGATGATATTATACTAGTGTTCGGTTGTTTCAGTAGTTTAAAGGTATTGAGATCCTAGATTTTTGTTTTTCATGATCTCTTTCTCAGAATATTTTTGTTTCATTCATTTGTTCTTAGTTTTTACATGATTGTGATAATATGATATTATTCTAGTGTAGATAACCATAAATATTTACCTAGGTTTCTTTTTCTATCTAGTTATTATCTTTGTTACCATATTATATTATATATTTGGTTTTGAGGAAATTAATTTAATTTAACTCTGTTTAATGCATATAAAGTCGGTATTGTTTTGATCTAACAAGGATTAAACAATTATTGTTTCAATATTTTTATGCAAATCAATCTGTATACCGTATGAAAACCATATTATAATTGAGTTTCCATTCAGGTTGGATGTGGCAGGAAAAAAAATGTTATATATGTTTCGATATTTTATAGGCAGATGTTCAAACAATAAAATTATTTATCTCTTCTTGTTGTTCCATCAGTATCTACATTTCCAATATATTGGATGTCATCAATGGCAGTTGGCATCTTCAACATCATTGTTGTCTAAACAAAAATTACGTAGAGAACAACAAGCAACTATCAAGTCTACTGCTCTCTTTATAGTATACACATAAATATATTGAAGAATCCTCCAGCGTCCTTTTAGTTGTCCAAAGGAATGCTCAATGACTACTCTTTGCTGGCTTAGAGCTCTGTTATATTTCCGCTGGTATTGAGTTAAACCAGGTGTGAAACTTGAATTTGCAGGACTGTAATTTCACTTTTGTATTAACAAGACTATAATATAATAGTAACTCCTTACTTGATAGTGAAAAACCTCACTTGTAGGGTGTCCAACTCTCACATGGATATGCAGAATCTGCCACAAGGTGATATTTTCCAACAAAAAAAAATAATTGTGTGCATCATTCTTTACTATGTCTCGGTGTAGACTCGACTCCCATAATATCTGAAAGAATTAAATGCATTTGGATGTGAATAAACTTCTGAATATAACATTTTTTTCTCACTCGTGCATCATGTAATGATCCAGGATAACCCACAGATATATTAATATATTTCATATTTGATACACATACCTTGCATGGTGATTGAATGATCAAAATGTCTATCCTGGTAGCTGTCATGTTTTGATTTATTAACTTAAAGTTGAAAAGGGAACCATCTATGGCTCCCATGACACCTGTATTTGAATGATTTCTCTTGGAATGAGTAGGTATTTCAATTCCAATGCATTATTCTACAGTGGGCCATTTTATCAATTGATATTTCAAACTCTCAAATATACTTAATATTTTTGTGATAGATGTGTTGTACAGACTTCAGAGCCACATTGAACCTGTGCGCTATTGTGTTCATACTACAACCTTTGCTAACTTACTACAAAAATATCATCAATATTTTTTCAAGAGTCCTTGTGGGTATTTTGGTACCTTATAATACCTGCCAACTAGCTCTAGTAAATTGTAGAACGATTTTTGTTTCATTCGGAACAGCATATGAAAATAATAATCCAAATATTTCTGAATACAGTCTACATCTACAATGGGCATTCTGAAATGTTCATCATCTTCCAGTATATGATCCATGTATTGAAAGAGTTAATTCCCGATGAATTAATGGCTGCTAACAAAGCATGTGGTGGAATCTTCCATGAACTCTAGTATTGATAAACTTTGTATATTACTATCCATTTTACTCTGAAATTCTCAAATATCAGACAAAAAATCTAGAACGAAGAAGCAGATGAATAACTGACATCTGTCTAACTTCACGAGTAAACCATGGCTGAATTAAGTTACCGTGACGTCATGATAAAGTTTGCCTGGTTAGGTTCGAGGAAAAATGACTAAAACGTCAATCAACAAACGTGTGCGCTCACCTTGTGTACAATGAGTTGGTAGCAGTGCTATAAAAGAAACCAAGTTGACTGCTGAATAAACAAAAAGCAGCTGAGTGGCGTTCAAATTGGTACAGTTTTCTATCTCTGTCTAATTTCATTTGCCTTTTCTATCTTGCACCTCTGTGAGGTTTGTTTACTCTGTGGCGTAGCGATATCGTTGTACAAGAAAAGTGACACATGCACCATCTATCAGCTGATTATTGAAATTCGGAGTGTATGGAGGGTACTTGCATCCGCGAAGCTGTGTGCTGGACATGAAGTTGCATCCAACAAATCGTTGATATGGAGTAGAAATAGTGTTGGTGCTAGAATTGATCCTTGCGGAACACCAGCATTTATGATCTCTGATGACGGAAGCCATATTGCTTATCGTTGATAATTCCTGAATGTTCCAGGTATTTCATGAGCTCGATGTTGATAGATTTCTCCATGATCTTTGAAATAATAGATAGCAGTGCGAACTGGTTGTACCCTCGCAATTTCCCAGTTGGACGGGAATATTCCCAATTTGTAAGAGAAAAGGTGTTAGTTCAGGACCACATTTTTTGAGGACAATCGGTGGAATTCCGTCGGAGCCACAAGCTCTGTTGGCGTTGGGACCCAATAATTTCTTCCTTATAGTACGTTGGCGGAAGGTGATCTGGGGCATATGTCTGTCAATTGGCGTTATGTTTGGAAGTTGTTTTCCAGATGAATCCAGAGTGGAATTTTCAGTAAATAAATGCGCAAAAATGTTGGCTCTCTCCTGAGCAGTTGTGGCTAGTGTTCGATCTCCCTTGGACAGAGGAGGAAACGTTAGGACATGCAACAAGTGTTGATGCCTCTAGCCACGACATTTTCTGCTCTAGTCTCAGGGCCTGGATTTTACTGCCATCGATGGAATGCTGCTTGTTTGGAAACGACAGCTCTAGAGCAGTTTCTACTGAACCAGGCCTTATCGAAAGAAAGTCTCCTTGCAGTGTTTGGTATGTAGGTTTGCATCCCCAACATGATGATTTCAGAAATTGTCTCAGCACATCGTGTTGGATCTGCTGAGGAGAAATAAACTCTCATCCATGGAAACGCTGAAAAAAACATCCGAAAACCTTCCCAATCGAACAAATTATAATGCCACGTGAGACGGGTAGGAATTGTGGTGCTGGAAGGTACATGGAAAGATCAGGTTTGTGGAGATGAGGGTGTGGTCAGAAATACTACGGAAGAAGAAGAAATTCATGAAGTAAACAACGTCGTTCAAGATGATCTTATCGTGAAAAATGAAATCTTGTATGCACCACGAGCCATCGGGCAGCAGTCATCCATCGGGCCAAAGGCCCTTGGGTGAATGTTACCCTCCGGGCGTTAGGATCTATATAACGCACTTGGTACATGAATAACTATTAGGTATTGCAAAGGAAAACCCAACGAACAGCAAGTAAAGTAACTCAAACACCATGAAGAAATCAATGATTCATAATATTATAATAGGAAATTATGAGTGCCACTGCCGAGGCGGCTTGGTGGTCGAGAGCGTGAAGGCGCTGAGTTCGTATGCGGATTCCCACCGAGACATAGGTTCGAATCCTAGTTAGGCCATGGATGTTTGTGTTTGTATGCTTACCCAACCCCGCACAAGTTTCGACTTATGGGGCGTTTGGTCCCAGTGCTGGGACCAACGAGGTAATGCAATTGCAAAAAAAAACTTACCAATGATATTTTCACAGTTTCACTGCAAAATTCACTTGATATTTAAACACAATGAAATCACAGTTTTTATACCATCCTTGGATGATGAATCAACGAGATTTAGAAAAAAATATCTACATATGACCAAATCTCTATTGAGACATGCTTCGTCTCTTTGATCGGCAACGTTTCTGATAAGAAATGATTTCCGTGTAGAGATATTCTGAATATTCACTAAAATTCAAGCATTGCCTTTCAATTCAGGAATAATCGATTTGACCAAATAATTGTTCTGAAAATGAGTTGGGTTATCTCTAATGAAAACAATTGTGATCAAAGAATCGCTTATTGTAATGAATCTGTTCAATTCGTTAGGGTTTCTGTCGAATTCCGGAAGTCAATTGAGGTATTCATATTTGAAAGGTTGGGCCATATTAGATGCGGGGTTTGTTGAAATTGAAGGGGTGTTAATTTGATGGGTGTCAGTTGTAGGGTTCTCAATATTCAATTTTCCAGAAGTTTTCAACAATTATTCCATAAGAGATTGTACTCACATAATGATCAAAGTGACTATGAGCATGTTTTGCTCAACTATGGAGAGGACCAACAGCTCGGCGATTCTGTCTTCACTGTAAGAGTCTTCTTCGTGAAACTTCGATTTTGTCTCAAATTCCGCTGATCTGTCAAAGGTGGGTTGGTTTAGTATCTGCGATCGATACGGTTTCTTGAAATTTGACGAGCCGCCAACAAAATATCTTCACACAACGAAGCTCCAAGGTTCAAATTTCCAGTCAATCGTTGAATGGAATGGTCCACGTTCGATACGCGAAATTCCGGAAAATCCGCACGACTGCGCCAGATAGCTTTTCGAAATGCTCAAGTTCTTTTTTGAAAAGATCCATTTTCATTTTACTACAAGTCAGCGGCGTAGCGAGAGGTGTCGGGGCCCCGGTGCAACGATGGTTGATGGGGCCCTATAGTTCACCGAGAAATTTCCACATCCCTAGAGCGGAAGGTTCCTAGTTGATGATGAGATTGAACAAAAAAAAAACAATGACCAATAAAGGCGTATATATTTTGTTATATAACTATATAACTTCAGAAATGAAAAAAACTATAAGTGATTATATCACATAGGAAAACGAAATACAGTAATTCAGTACCTAATTAACATTTCTATAGCATATCATTCGTGTCTGACAGTCTGATACGAAATAAATGAATAATAAAAAAATTCAAAGATAAACTCCAAAATAAAAAACATTAATAATAATCAGTCATATGATACTTTGCGTTCAGCCTCATCATAAACAGCCAATGGCATAAGAATATGTCGAAATTGTATGTAACAAAATGATTAAGAACTAAAAATTCCTTCTACGTGTTTTCGCATTCGCAAAATTGTTGACCAAATCAGTTATATCCATTTTTGATGCCTGTGATGATTCAATTGATAAGAGAGCTAGCTGAGATAACCTATTCTGTTCCATTGTTGAACGTAAATAATTTTTTATCAATTTTAGTTTGCTGATAGAACGTTCTACATTGGCAACCGTCACGGGTAATATCTTCATTAGTTCGACTAATGTCTGCTCCATCGATATCTTTGTTGTTGCTCGTTGATGCTGAGGCGTCATTACCCATGTATTTCTTTCCAAAAAAGTTATCAATTTTTCTTATTTTGTTGATTTCTTCTTTCCTTTTCGCCTGGAGTTTTCTCTTTTGAGAGCCACTCAGATAACTTCTCTTGTCTTCCATCATGAATATCGATTTGAAACACTAAAAATTAATCAAACGTCAAATTAATCCAATAAGTTAACGTTATATGAGTAAGTGTCAGTTTATGGAACATAGAATGAAAGAAATATCCGAACATTTTTTGTTAACTCACCTGCTTCAGTAAACAACCTTCGAAATCACAGGATACAAATACACACCGCGAAATTTTTATTCCCGACTCCCGACCATCTGCAACGAAGTAATTATAATAAACACGAGATCTTGACCACCGCGATGCCGTCTTTTTGGCGTGCGGGAGTATGAGTGCTTATACATCTTAATAAGTATAGCTAATGCCAGTATTGCATGATATTTTGTTTCCACCCCGTAGGTGGCATTAGAAATATTGGTGGACGATGTTAGAGGCAACAAACGGCCGAAAAGTTTCGACACGTTCATGAATTAAATGCACACCAATACTTTCTTGCATTATACCTGCTAATGCAGATTGGGATATTGTCACGATCCTGGTCTTCCTGATGGGATAAGGCCACTGGATCATCTTTGAGAGTAGCTCAGATAGGGTAGATCATATTCACTCAGACACTAATAGTTTAAGAGGTATAAGAAGTAGTAAAAACCATGTTGAAACCACAAATACATTCATTACATCATTGATATAAAAGAGTTATCGTCCAAA
>OU896717.1:4268036-4366031 GCA_918026855.4 Phaedon cochleariae | reverse complement strand
ATGATTTACTGAAAATACTTACAAATCAATCATTTCCACATCACCCCCAATCATCGATCTGAGAAAAATAAAAAATAAATGAATAGGTACATAATAAACAGGTGAGGAAAAGCCATAGCTATTAATCATATTCGAAATATACTAAAAAGAAAATAATACTCACGAATCATTCAGAATAGTTCTATAAATATCCTCGCTATTGTTTTCTGTTCTATCTGGAATTAAAAAACAATAAAAAATTCAACATAATTACTCACAAATCAATAACTGTTGAAATGTCCTCCTCGACTTCATCCTCGACTTCTTCCTCTTCCACCCTATGATCATTTTGGTAAGTTAGAGGATTTTAGGTATATTTTGTTATACTCACTGTCTAATTTCAATATCTTCCTCTTGCTCCACCGGACGATGCCATACAGGCACATTATTTAGTTCACTAAAACTGTTCCTAAAATGTGAAATATTATTCAACATTTTGGTTTATTTCTGAAAAATATCCTTCACTCACAATTGATAGGTCCACCGCTGACTTAGGGAAGCTCTGCCTTCTGTGAAGTAAAATTCTATTATGATCAACAATATTTCTCAAAATAGGAAAGCATTACCATTTTTTAAGACGACATAGGGCCAAAACACCCATTTTGCCCCCTTCTCCGCATTCAAATATTCTTCACTGTTGAAAAAGGTATCCCTAAAAAGAGAAAGAAATGTAACCTTTATACTATGATAAAATAATGTCGAATATCACTCACATATTTTGAAACGAACTGAGATTCTGTTAGAATTTTGTTAGAATATATAACATCGACCTATGCCATTCTGCTAAATAACAACTATGGAATCTGATAGATCTCATAACTAAGAGATCTAGGATGAACAGAGTTGCCCCAATATGTGTTCATCCTAGATCTCTTAGTTATGAGATCTATCAGTTGAATAGGTAAATGGAAAAATTCCACTCAAGTATGTCAGGTACTGCCATCTGTCAGCAGAGTGGTTTACTTGTAGTACCACTCTGTAGCGTATAGACGTAAGGGTCTGTACGTGTTGACTATAGATGGCAGCGCCATACAGTGTGTGTCGCGATTTCTGTATCCTACCTTAGAACTTTATTGTCACTAGATGGCTACAACATGACTATAACTTCATGTTATACCCTGCGTTAACTATGAAATCGTCTGTCTAGATTTGAAAAGAAAAAACACTGCTCCACAAGATATAGGAATATTTTCATTTTCTGAAGAAAATACCAGACCAACTTGGATGTTGATAACGAACAAAAAAAAAACAGGAGTCTTCATATTAACCCTAACTTATGTTGGACATATAAGGGGAAACATATTCTAGCTGTTATTTTTTTTTTCTTTACTATCTTGTCATAGAAAAAGGCAACCACCCTCACTCCTCTCAGTTTATACATAAGATATGTTTGCTTAGATTATAGAATTTTTGTTTAAAATCAATGTTTCCTATTGTTTGTAATTCTGGCCTTACTTCGGCACCCTAGAAGTGGTTCGAAATCCACTATAAGCTGAAGGTTCCACTCTTCCTAACCACGCACAAGTTTCTACTCCTGGAGAGTTTGTTCCCAACTTTGAAGTAGCGATATACAAATTAACAAACTTTCAAATACAACGTTTCGAGGAACCCTCTTGTGTTAAGAAGTCGGACGTGCTCTATAATGTTCAATGGTCCCGTTCGATTGGGGGTGTTTAGGTGAGCAGAAGTGTATTTTGATTTCGTGTAATCCGAGTGATTTTGAAATTACAGAATCTTTGAATTCGGTTCCATTATCAACGAAAAGTTGTTCTGGAACACCGTGGCGTGAGAAGAATTAAATCAAGTGGTCGACTATTTCTATACTCGATAGGGAATTTAGATGGTTCGCTTGGACATACTTTGAGAAGCTTTCAATGATGACCAAGAATTAATTATGTTCTAGAGTGAAGGTGGCCATATGGATAATTTCGAAAGGTCATATTGAAGTAGGGGTAACGTTCATTATAAATTTTACTGGGTGTCGTTCGTTTTTGCTCTGTTGACACACCTCGCATTCGTTAATGAACGTCTGTATACAATTTTTCATAAAGGGCCAATCGAATCTATCTTTGATACGTTGAAGTCTTTCATCGATTCCCGTATGGTTGAATTCTTCTTCGTGGTAATCACGAATAGTATCTTTGATGTTGTCCTTGTCTGTGATGTCGATTAGTTTCTTTGTACATATTTTGAATCTTAGTGAAGATAACTTGTAGTATCGTTGAAGAACAGTGTTGAATGGTTCATCATGGATCTTCGAAAAGTAAGTAATACTGAGTTTCAGGGTTATGTAATTTTTCACGAAATCACTCGTGTCTTTCGGAATCATTTTGTGAAAGGAGTGTACGTTTCTTCTTGTCGAATAGAACTTTGATTTCTGGTTTACATGGGGAATGCAGAACTGAGCTAATGATTATTTGATTCAGTACACAGTTGACTGCTATTTGACTGAATTTTGTTCGATATTCGAGTGAACAGTTTGATATTCGTCATTATCATTTTCTTCGTGATTGTTTGAATTTTGGGTTTCGATTTCGTGAGTCTCAGGCGGTTGATTATTTAAGTCATCCAATAGTTTGGTGTTTCTGGGAAGTTCGGGATCTGGTTGTACTCGGGTTAAAATATTGTCTATGTCATCGATTGGAATCGGGATGGTTTCGACATAGAAGTCAATGAGGGGATTTGTGTGTATCGTTGGGTTCTTGGAAAAGATCTGTTTTCGTTTTGTTGTAATTGCCTGTGTCACTCAGTATATCGTCTACTCGATTCCAGAAGTCCTCTGTTTCCTTGGTGAGTATTTCTCACACTGGAAAGAGCGTCGGCGTTCGTATATTGTGTGCCATTATTATTTATTATATTATAATTCCCCTTGGTGCAAGAAGGTTTCAACTCAATATTGAGGAATTCTGGAAAAAATGATTTGATTAATAAGACCTGGAACTTTTTATCAACGCATATTTCAATAATATTTTTTGTATAACATAGCAATGAAGAGCTTTCAAAAATCTTGTGGTAGTTATAGTTTTTTAAATTAATGTCGACGGTTCAAAAAAAAAAAACACCTTTTTTCGAAGTCCTCATTACCAGTATAGTGATTTTGTATAAAACAAGAAAGACGTAAGTGAATCATTTTATTGTTGAAAGCATTATCCAAATAATGAGAATAATAGTTCTTTTCAGTTTTCTCCTCTTGTTAGATCATGATAAAATCTGATCTGATGTTATAGATTTTTTTTTTGATGCAATTGCCTTATTTCTATCAATGGTTATTTAAATGGTATTACCATTCCTATTTCTGATCATTTTTTTATTTTTCCTGATATCAACTTTAGTCCAATCTTCTGCTTCATCGAAAGAGTATCGACATTTAGTTATTCTGAACTCCTCAATCTGGATCTACCTCAACTCACTAAATACCACTTTTCTCAGAATTCTTTCTGTCTATTGAATCAAGCTTTCTTGGTAAATCTTCGATGCCGACAAATTTGTTTGATATTCTTGTGATATTGAAAGGCTTCTTTCTTCTTGATTCTGTCATGATTCTCAGATATCTCTCGCGGCAAAATCTCTGTCAGAATCCATAAATGTATGCCCCACTTCGGGAAACTTATGGTCAATTTTCTTGAACACACCAGCACTAATTGAATAATGCCATAAACACACAATGAAAACATTTTTATTCTGTCCCCCAGCCGAGTCACTCCAAGCAACTAAATGATCAAAATCTCCACCTTCGTCTTTGATGTTTTCCAAAAATGTCTAAATTGCACTACCTACTTCTTCAGACCCACGTGAACCTTGGTCGTCAGTCCAGACATGGAAATATCCTTTGCCATTTGGTTGGTTCGTAGTGATCGAATGTATTCCCAAATTATACAGCCAAACTTGTCGTAAGTAGAAACCTTCAGCAGTTGATATTTTCGGCAAGGGAAGGGTTTTTTTGCGAATCGAAAGTAATATAAAAGCTTTTTCCGAAACCGAAATTGAAATCGTTGACAAAAATGTCCCTGTATGTGGTAATAGATACTGGAATGAGATCCTCATTCGCACATTCTATTCTGTATAAATCATACATTTTATTGATAGACAACCATGGAGATAGGTAGAGCCGATTTGGATTATAATGTCTCGAATAATGAGACATTTCATGAGGAAAAGCTTTTAACTGTTCATGATCAATCTCGCGTTTCTCGTCAGGAGTGGCATTAGGTCTGTTATTATGACGAACTCATTCATCTGGCTTAGAAGCTGATCTACCAGCAGATATTTTATTCCTGATTGAATAATTTTTTTACGTCCAACTTGTAACATACACAGAACTGCTTCCTTACACACCTGTCGTCGCTCTCCGTTTACAGTGAAAAAGTATTTGAATGACTTCTGTCGATGCTTATTAACCCCCAGATGTTGCTTAACCGCGAACGGTTCCATAACGCCGAATTAATAAGAGTTTTTCTCTCCAAGCGGCAGGGATAGTAGCTTTTTCCTGCCGCTCAACAGGCAGAAAAGGTATACTTTTACTGCCTAGGCAGAAAAAAATTGTAGCTATGCAAAGTTCCAAGGAATTTCAATGAAATTAGTAATCAAAATTGACACTGACATTGGGTGAACACAAAATGATGGAGTTTTCATTAAAAAAATTACACCTGAAGTAGTTCATCATCCGATTCAGAATCGTCTGAAACTGCGCATGACTTTCAAGAGTTTTCTTCCGTTGATACATAACCACTCGGCCCATCAAATGACTATAATTCGAAAAAATAAAAAATGTAACTGAGAATTATGAAATAAACTGCAGTGAGGAAGAATTGAGATAATTGATTTTGTCATTCTTTGAAATATCAAATAAATTGTGGGCATTGCCGTACTCCAAAAAAGTTACATTAATGTTAATCAAAGAGAATGCAAAATACCTAACTCCCTGTATATTGATTGAATTGATACGAATTGTTTTCCATGCACATTCACTATATAGTAAATTGCCCTACGAATTTCTGATCAGCACCTTTCAAGGATTTCGCAATATTGAAGAAAATCGAGACATGAAAGTGTTTTTCATCGCTCTTCCACGGCTGAACGGTGCATTTTCTTATACAGGTAAGTTGATTTCAATCGGCCTATTTTGGTCTCTAGTTCACCCTGTGGAATTTATGGTACGTTGTTCTGGGACACCTTGTATATTATTCAGTTATATTGAATCAAAACTAATCATAGGTTTTTATATGAAATTCATTTTTTGTTCATTTGATACAAGTTAAATCGAGAAGCTTATAACAGGAAACGATTCAGGAATATACAAGGAGAGCTGATATGAATCTACGAGATAATTTACATTCAGTTTCTTGGTAGGATTAGGAAAAAGAAATCATGTAATTAGGACCTCGACGTCCTGTTTGTATTTCTTCAATGAATAAATAATTTGCATTGCTCTCAATGGAGTGGCATCCCCAGTGACTTCCTCAGGTAAATACTCTCAATGGAGAAATGGTTAAAGGTGTCCTGCATTGTGCACAGGTATATATCTTTCCATCACCAATAACGGTGGGCACTCCACGCCGCGAACTCCTTCTTGGAGTTTTAGAAAACTGCTGAATGCATATATCGCATGCGATCAAATGGTTACAATCCCTCAACAAGTGGGTTCTTTCACCACTGAGGCATACGACACACGTTGCCAGCCTCGCCATTTCTCTTTCTCTCACTGGTCCTTATGATGAAAATAATGAAAAACATTTTCTCCAATAATCTTGTTCAATATCTCAGGATTGAATGAGAAAACACATGAAAACTACCAATTTTCCCATTGACGTTTCCGGAGCGAATTTGCCTCCGTATTCAACATAAAAATGGAATATGTTTTTCGCGAAGTTTCACCTGGTGGTCCCCAAGTGGTCCAAATCCTCAGATTCTCGTTGTTAGGTATACGAAGAAGTGATTCGCTATATCAGTGAAACTCATTGTGTGGTCCATCATACATTTATTCCGGACCATTTTTCCTGATTTCATTGATATATTTTCTCTACTCTAAATGTTTTCAGTTCCGTGATTTTGAAGATCTCTCGTTTTACATTTTTTTGCCTTTGTCAATCCAATGTTATCAGCCAAAATATTTTCATGGGATGATTCTTTGACCCTATAGGAGCGTCCAGTTTTTTTTATCAGTCCTCATTCGTCCACGTATTGTTCCGGAACGGAGATTGGACCGGATTTCAGAAATTTCTTCACGTTCCTCTCAATTAATGAGTGCGCATTGTCGCCTTCGTTCTGGGTATGTCCAGTTATCAAAAATTTATGCGAAATACTGTTGATGTTTTCAAAACGTGTAACTGCATGAATGTTAATGGACAACAGAAATCTATTTTTTTGCTGACCAGTGCAATTATCGAAGGTGATGGAATAGCGGCGAAGTGGTGTGAAAGTGGTTTAACGCGGACTGCAGTGGCAAACAACGTTTGGTGTCACATCAAATCATCGGGATTTGAACTTGGACGACCAAAAATTCAAACTTTTTTATAGAATGAAGAAAGTTACGTACATTACGCTCCAGTTCTATGTTTTTATCTTCTTGTGGAAAATGTTCAACTCTATAAATTATAAACTGAGTGAATAATAAGTAATTCTCAATTTTTATATTCAAATCAGTCATAATAATTATAATTAGGTATGCAGTGTTAGAAAATAATGATATTATTTCAAATATGATTGAAATCAAAATGATTGGATATTGACTAACCTGATCGTATATTCACAAATTCATCAGAATAGTTAACTTCCTATTTTTTTGCAACGGTTCTGAGACTAGCATTGCTATTTCTCATCACATAATAAATCCTGAGCTTCAAAAATAATTTCATGAGGTAAGTATGAGGAAAGTATATTCACAAGGATGGTCTAATTTGTTTTATACATATTACATATATTATCGGCAGGGTGATTTGTTACAAAGTTCTCAAAGTCTTCAAAGAATATCTTCTCTAACTTATGAATTAAGTGATGCATTGTAATCATCCAAATCATCATTTCCTTTTGAGAATTTCTCACAAACCCTACAATGAATGCACCAACAACATGAATTTTAAACCAAATGTTTTATTGCTGAATGTCAATACATTGAATACTGACAAGATCAATTCATTATACTGTGATTCAATCTGTGAATTCAAAAGCCTACATTTTCTTTGTTTGGTAGAGATTGGTATTAAACCTGCTCAATTGGAATCTCTGCACATTGATGGTTTTGAATTAGCTAGTTATTTTTGTAGATCAACTATGCAATGTGGAGGGGTTGGTATATGGGCACGTAAGGACTTAAAGATGCAGTCTATTGATTTATCTGAGTTTTGTGTTGAACAACACTTTGAAGTGTGTGCTGCCTACTTCAAATTCCACGAACACTCGAATATTGTTTTAAATTGTTACAGGTCTCCATGTGGAAACACTGAAGTATTCTTTAACAAGGTTTCTGAAGTACTTGATTATTTATATAAACCTAAAATAAATATTATCCTTTGTGGAGATTTCAATTTTGATTTGTGCAAAAATATTAATTTTAACTCGTTGTGTACTGTGTTGTCATGTTTTAATTTATCTCCACTGGTGAGGTGGCCTACCCGAGTAACAGACACCACCTCTACTATAATTGATCAAATTTTTATAAACTTTCATAATGAAGGTACATGCTGTGTTCTGGACAATCAAATTTCTGATCATAGAACTATTCTTCTAGAATTGGACCTATTAAGTAATGACAAAGGTTCCAATGTGAAAACGGAAGTGAAAAGGAATTTCAGTGAAGGGAACATTAATAATTTCAAAATTAGTCTGGAAAATGAAGACTGGGAACATATTTATGATATAAGGGATTTCAACGAAGCTTTCGATCGCTTCTATGAAACGATAATTTACCACTTCAATACAAATTTCACTCAAAAACGATTTTTCTATAAAAACAATAATAAAAAATGGGTTGATGATACAGTTGTACGCTCAAGTAAATCTCTGAAAGATCTTTTTGCATTGAAAAGTGCCTATCCTTTTTTTACACCTGCATACAGAGAAGCTAAAAGGACACATTCTGCCTTGATGAAATCTAAAAAGAAAAAATACTATCAAAATATTATATTCGATTCCCCCAATATAAATAAAACGTCATGGAATGTTGTGCATGAACTAACGAACAAAAAATCCGAGCATAAAAATATTGCGATCAATATAGATGGCAATTTGATTGAAGATCCACATGCTATAGTATCCGAGTTTAATCAATATTTCATTCAGGCTCCCATTGATTTGGTAAATCAAATACCGGCAACCAACAATATTCATTTAGACAAAAACGAATTTAATCCCTATACATTGTTTCTGAAACCATTCACAGAATCTGAGTTAATCAATTTGTTGAGTAATAAACTGAAGAATAAGAAATCTTCGGGGGCAGATGGCATGCCAATGTACATACTGAAAAAAGTTATCCCTATTATTATTAAACCATTAACGTATCTTGTTAATATGTCATTTGTAGAAGGTACTTTTCCAAAGCAGTTGAAAATGGGAAAAGTATCTCCAATTTTCAAAAAGAAATCACCATCTATGATAGAAAACTATCGTCCAGTAACTGTCCCATATGGACTTTCAAAAATATTTGAGTACGCATTCCTGGATCGTCTCAATTCCTTTTTGAACCAACATAACATTTTTACACAAATGCAGCATGGATTTCGCGAAAAAAAATCTACAAATACTGCCATGTTTTCATTATACAATGAAATCATAAAATATGTTGAAACAGGTGAATGTCCGGCAGCAATCTTTTGTGATCTAAGCCGTGCGTTCGACTGTGTCAATCACCAGAAGCTCTTAGCAAAACTGGAAATGTATGGACTAAGAGGTGTCTCGCTCAGCTGGATATCTTCATTTCTCAAAAATCGGAGCCAGTATGTGTCCCTTCAGGCAACCATTAATAATGAAATTCGGAGAATTGATTCAGAACCTTCAAATATTGAGATGGGTGTACCTCAGGGATCCATTTTGGGGCCCATTCTGTTTATTTTGTATGTCAATAATATTGATTCTGTAATAGCTGGGTGTCATTATACGGCCTATGCTGATGACTTATCTTTGATTATTTCTGCCTCAGATACCAGAATTTTGGAAATTAAATGTATCAGTGCAGTTAGTCAGATATCAAATTATTTTAATAATCATGATTTATTTTTCAATTCAGATAAAACAGAGATTATCCGCATACAAAATAGACAGAATAAAATAGAAAGATTTAGTTTTATGGTTGACAATGTAACATATCTGGAGACTAACGAAAGTGTCAAGTTTCTGGGTATTTTCCTAGACAAGTTTCTGAACTGGAATGTCCATTGTCAACACTTAATTTCCAAGCTTAATTCCCTGAAGTTTCTTTTCATGAATTTGCGCTCGGTTTTGAATAGAACTCAGCTGCTGAATATTTATTACTCCCAGGTAGAGTCCAGACTTAGGTATGGTGTCTGTTTTTGGGGTAGTTCAAGCATGGCGCAAGATGTATTCGTTGCCCAAAAACGCATATTGCGATGTATTGCGAAGGTCTCGGCCACAGAATCTTGTAAACCACTCTTTATAGATTTCAATGTGCTAACGTTAGTATCTATATATATGTCAGAAATATGTCTGTATATATATAAAAACAGGTCAGTTTTTGAAGTGAATAAAAATGTTCATCACTATAACACCAGGATTAGAGATCAATTTCATGTACCATTTGCTAGACTAAGAGTATCCTCCAGATCACCTGAGCACATCGGAAGAAGAATTTTCAATAAACTTCCTGACCACATAAAGAATGCAGAGCATCTTGCTCTTTTCAAAAAGACGCTAAACAGTTTTTTGATGCAAAAATGTTATTATTCGCTGACAGAATTTTTAGGCTAGACATAGGTCTTGATCTTTTAATCGTCTTTTCTACATATTTTCTGTATTTTTTCTTCTGTTCTATGTTCTGACAATTTCCTATACAATTTGTAATATTGTCTTATTGGAAAATAAAGTATTATTATTATTATTATTATTAATGATGGATTTTCAAACATTTTCTTTACAAATATACAACATATTCAGAAGCATGATGTTCTGGAAGTGGTTTATCATGATGATCACAGTTCTCAATTATAAAATGTTCAATTTCATGGCGATTATTATTGAGTATCCCTTCCTTTACATCTGCCTCTTCATTCACATTTTTCAAATCGAAATCTGATAGGCTGGTCAAGAGAACACTCAAATCTTCAAAACAATTCATTGATTTAGGATGAATGTAATTCGAAATGAATAGTTTCCTAAAAGCCCTAATAAGTTGAATAGAACTTGGGTTTATTGCATTTCCACCTTGCTGTCTAATGCTACCAGAAAAGTTTTCTAATGAATCCTGTGTTAATTTCCTAGTGAAAAGGAAATCAAGGCCCTCACTTTTCAATAACACCCACAATGCAATCAGAGAATTTATTGAAACAATCCAACAATGAATAAACTTGACATTGATTTTATTGAATGTTTCGTAAACTGAAAGATGTTTCAAGAAAATTACCATTTCATTCAAAAATTTCAATTGATGAATTTCTCCTTCATACGCTTCATTGAAGTTTTCATCACAATATAATTTTGAGGAGTAGTTGAAAATATCAAAGAGTTTATACAATTTTGATTTACATTCTACTGTGGCCGAAGCAGTGATTATCACTTGAGTCGCAAGTTCGTTCAAAATTTGTGGGTTTAATATGAGAAATAGTCAACATAGATTTATCTTTTTCATAGAGATATTCTATGTACTTCCAAGACGTGATTTTTGTTCCCGAACAAACTCATTCACCAGAAGATTGTTTCTTACTGCTTTAATCAAGTGACAAGCACAATAGAACCAAAACATATGTTTTCCACCTAACTCGATCTTGGAATTACATTCAGATACACCCAATTTTTCTAAACAAATCTAAACAATTTGATACCATGTCACTGACAATTCCAACATTTAAGCCAACATTGCCCAAATCTTGGACAATAGTATCTAACAAGCCTTTTATCTCAGTTGCACTGTGAGTAGTTGAAGATAAAACATATGCCACAGGTTGTTTCCATTTTGCATCTAGTCGACGAACCATTACAACTGCAGCTGATGAAACTGGCTTGGAAGATTTTGTTATGCCATTATCTTCCATACCTATTACTTCATCTGATGCAGAGTTATAAAATTGATTTGATGGACATTTCATCAAGACATATGGTACATAATTCATCTTGCTCTTTCATGTTTTTTATCTTCAATTTCAAAATATCTAATAAATATATTGTGAGAGCAAATTCTTTGAATTTATCAGAATATCATCTGCCAAATTTATTGGTGTTGTTTAAATAAACTTGTGCCCTAATGAATCTTGCCATTTCGGGAGTAAGAAATTCATCTTCTAGTCGAAGAAAGTCTGCTTCAGATGGTACATCAGCTTTTTCTAATTCTCTCTTCAGCTTCTTGTGTTCTTTCTGCAGAATTCAGATTTTTCTCTCTAGTTTCCCTTTTCTAGGAGAATTGCTAGAAAGATCTTCAGTTGTCTTTTTTTCAACTGGTGAATGCGTATGATTTTCACCTTCTTTGTTGGTATAATACTATCACAGCTGATAACAGGTTTCCTTTCTTTGGAAGTGCTGGGTAGATTTGGGATATCATCTGTTGAAAAGGCTCTGCAACGAAGTTGGTGGCAATAGACTGCAAGTAATCTTCAATTTGGTCGAAGTTATAATTTCTCACTAATCTTTTTACTCTTTTGTTGAGCTGCACATATTTGCTATTATTTACCATTGAATGTCTAAAGCCGCATTTGGAGCGTGTGATGAAAATTTCAGCCTGATTCTGTTCTTTCTTCAGATGATTTATCAATTTATGAAGCGATGGATGATGGCAATCCAATGAATGTTGGAACGAATTGTGCCAAGCTTTCAAAGAGTTATTTGTTCTGGGCAAATTTTTTTGAATGTGTTGAAATAAATTCCAAGTAGGAACAGGAAAACGAGCTTCCAATTTCATTCGTTTTCTTCCTACGTAATTTGTCTCCCAATATTCCAAAAATGGAGCGAATTCTTCAGAGGATGAGGAATCCTGATTATGTGTGATTGCATCAAATGTTCGTTCGACGTCATCTTCAGGAACAAAACTCAATGGTAGAAGCATCTTGGAGCGAGCTCTAAAACTTTCATCTGATCTGTATGTTGTGGTGAGTTCTGATTGTTGTATTTTTGTCCACAAATTTTGGGAAAGATGAAACAAACAACTTCAGCGTTCGGAAATGTACTTTTCACTGCATTCATTGATGCTTATACAAAATCTGATGATACAGAAGAAGGGCTCAAAAGCGGCTCCGAATGAACTGATCGGGAGACTATCCCCTTAAAGTTCTCTTCTTTTTCATTATGCATGAGGCAATAAATTACTGGAACAGCTTTGTTATCGATCAGTACATGAACTGTGAACAACTGTAAGAATAAAGTCGGCGCAACTTAAAATGTGCCATCGATACACCAGTGCTTAAATTAAACCATAATCGAAAGATTGCTGGTTGTTCCAAAGAGAATTAATCTATCAGCGTCTCCTATGCCAAAATCCCACAGTAGAAAATTGTCTTCTTTTTTTTTTATTCAGGCATATTCGCATCAACCTAGTGGTTATTTGCGAGTCGTACATGTTCATAATTTTGTTATAATATCGATACATTTCATAAAGTTGATGATATTTGGAATATTACAGTTTCTGCCAATAACGGCTCAGCTTTGTTTCACATATGTCACACATTGGCTCTTCGGTATGATTTAACAGATACCTGTGCGTGAGATTGGTGTGACCTAAGCGTAGTCGATTGATGAGCACTTGATGTTTCCGGTTCTTCGTTTCGTCAGGCCAAGGTTTCACTACATGTTTTATTTTACATAGTTTTGCACCGGACCTTTGCCAATGAGTTTGCCATTTCTCGATTATCACTGATTTAACTGTTGATTTAATGTTTGTAGATACTACTTTCAACACTGTTTCGGATCCGTCAGAGGTAATCGCGCCATCGGCTTTTTCGTTGCCTTGAATATGTGATGGAACCCAAATGAAAGAAATATTTTTTCCATGTTGCTGGGCATGCAGTTCTCTTTTTATTCTTTGTGCAATAGGGTTTTTAGGATATGAACACTTCAGTTTGTGTATGGACCTAAGTGAATCCGTTAAGATAATATCTCTATCTGTCGCATTGATATAGACCAGCGCACGGTAAATGGCATAAAGCTCTGCACTGAATATACTGGTCGATGAAGGGAACTTATAGGAGAACGATTCGAATGTTGTAACTATTCCAGCTACTACTCCTTCATTGATTTTTGAGGCATCCGTGTAGATTTCTGTGTAATTTGGGTAGTCGGAAATGATTCGATTGAGTTCATTTTTGATGATCTGGGTGTTGGTATTGAGTTCGTCGAGGCGAGTTAGGCTAGTGTCACAGTTCGGCGGTTTGACAGTCCAGGGAAATGGTGGGATGAATTTAGTAGGAAACGTTTCCGGTAGGGATAGATCGAGGGTAAGTAGATGGTCGCGGATTCTCTGGTATAAACGTTTATAGGTTCTTGTTCGATTTCTGAAGAAATTTCTATATTTATCGCAAAATGTATTACTGTGAATGGAATTTGTTGGGCTTGCACTTATTGTTGCTGCGTACGCCAAAATGAGGTAGGTACGTCTGTTATGAAGAGATGGTTCTCCCATTGCACAGTAGATGCTTTCAATTGGTGTTGTGTAGTAGGCACCTAATGATATTCGCAAGGCTTTGTTGTGGATAGTGTCGAGTAGCTTGAGTGTTGTCTTGTTCGCCGAGTAGTAAGCAATACATCCAAAGTCCATTATAGATCTGATAAGTGTTCTGTAAACGTGCAGTATTGTTTGACCGTCAGATCCCCACTTCTTATGTGCCAGCGTTTTCAACAGATTGAGTCTTCTGTTACAAGACTCGGCCATATTTCTAATATGTGCATTCCAGTTCAATCTGTCATCAAATATTATACCTAGGAACTTTATAGTTTTGACATATTCAAGATTTCACCCATATAAGTGGAGGGGTGGTGTATTAGCCGTTTCTTTTTTGGGAAGAGAACACATTTTGTTTTTTCTGTTGAGAAGGCGAATCCGATTTCTCTTGACCATTGTTCTAAGTTCGAGAGTGCTTCCTGAGACAATGATAATAAATTGTCTACATTTTTGTTTTCGCAGAAGAATACCAGATCATCTGCGTGAAGTCTTGCTTTCATTGGTAATTTGATTCCTTTCAGAATGTCATTCATGGCAATAAGGAACAGAGTTGGGCTGATGACAGATCCTTGTGAGGTACCATTTTCTAGTGTGTGTTTGCTCGAGTAAGTTCCGTTTGTTCTAACGCGAAAAATTCTTATTTTTAGGAAGTTTTGGATGGAAGCGAAGCAGTGCCCACGAATTCTCCTTGAGTCTAGTATTTTCATTTTGCGGTATCGCCATGCACTGTCAAAAGCCCTTTTTATGTCAAAAAAGATGGCCAATCATTTTGTTTTACTGCTAGTGCTTCATGTATATCGCTTCCTAAGTCAAGGATATTATCATTGACGGATCTGTGTTGTCTGAAAGCGCTTTGCTCTGGGGTCAGTAGATTACGGTGTTTAAGGGTCCAGAGCAGTCTTCTGTTGATGATCTTCTCTAGGATTTTACACATCACACATGTGAGAGAGATTGGTCTATATGAATCAGGATCAGTTTTTGGTTTACGTGCTTCAAGAATGGAAGCAATTGTAGCCTCTGACCATGCTGATGGAAATTTATGTTCTATCCATATTATGTTATATATGCGCAAGAGAAGTTCATGTGCAATATCTGGGAGATTTTTCATGAAAATTACTGGGATCTCATCGGGGCCGTGACTTGTATTTTTGAACCTTGAGAGGGCATCTTTGTATTCTTCCTTATTTATGGGCATGATCAGGGTGTCTTCATAGTCTATGACGATGGGTATTTCGACTGCTTCTTCATCATGTTTTTTTGCTAAGAATGATTCGTTATAATGGGAGGAACAGGAGTTTTCTCCGTACATTTCTGCCAAGGTCTCCGCAATTTCTTGTTCATCTGTTATAGTTCTGTTATCCACTCTCAAGATATTGATTCCTTGGTGAGTATTAGTTCCCGATATGCTCCTCACCTTTTTCCATACTTCGGTCATGGGTGTTGAGCTATTGATACTCGAAATATATTGTCTCCATGAAGTCCGCTCAGCATTCTTGGTTGTTGCTCTTGCTCTGAGTTTTTTGAATTCAATTATATTTTCTGTAGTTTTGTATCGTTTAAATTTGTTGAGTGCCCTTTTACTGTCACGTATTGCCTGTTTGCATTCATTACTCCACCAGGGGACCGAATTATGTTTAGGATTGAAAGAAGTTTTTCCGATAGCAGTTTGAGCTCCTTGCAAGACAACCCTGTTGAAGTTTGCTAGGGTTTCGTCGATATTCTCAGTGATTTCACATGTGGCTATATCTTCTTCTATTGTGGCTGCAAAGAGTTCTCAGTCGGCTGATTTAATATTCCATTTTGGAATCGGTCCATCTGTCTGTTGTCTTCTCAGGTTGTTGGATATCACTATAGGATTGGGATCACTATTACAGTTGAAAGATAGAGCTTCCCATGTAAGTAGAAGAGTAAGAGTGGGGTCCAAGACAGAGGATTCTCCTGTGTGCGCATTGAATCTTGTTTTGCTTTCATCGTTCAATAGGGAAAGATTGAAGTGGTTGATTAGTTCTTCGATGGTTCTACCTCTGCGATTGGTGAGAAGAGAGCACCATATGACATTATGGCCATTGAAATCTCCGACAATCATACGTGGTTGAGGAATCTGTTCTATTGAGCTCATTAAGATCCAAGATATCAATTGTTTCATTCGGTGGAAGATATATATTGTATATAGATGTGTTATTCTCTTCTAATGTGACAGCGATGGCTTCCAGGTTGGTATTTATGTCAACAAGTTTTGCTTGAATATTTTCTTGAACTAGTATTGCTACGCCACCACTGGCCCGCTCCTGTACTCTTCTGTTTTTCAGAAAGGGTTGAAAATTCTTCTGGTCACACAGGATTGCTTTTATTTGTTTATCGATAATCGAATGGTCGAGATAGGATATCAATGAAAACATGGAAATTAATTCAAACTGTACTCACAGTCTGGTACTGGATGGGTCACTACCCACTTATGATTTTCACTATAACCAATTGTAGAATTTTCAACTTTGAAATCACAGGTTTATATAAATATGAATATGGAGCTTATATCAGACACGGTTGAACCTTGTCCAAAATTGTCTTCTCTTTCGGTCAATTTGTACTTTTCACCGACAGTGATTGCCTTCATGGAACTGAAGGTTAGTTGTATCGAATTTTTGCTGCAACGTTGGCGATGTATGAGTGTCCTGGTAGCATCATATGCAGGTAAAAGGACCGAAGATTCTCTCGTAACACCGTTTAGATGCGTGAATGATATTTCTTGGCTTCTCTTCGGTATATCTGGCACTATCGCGCATTCTTTCCTTCACCATATGATCTTCATATTCTCCCAAATCATGGCCGTGATTATGACTAGTTGTTGCTCTAGGTTTTCCGAAAGTTACAACCAATCTACCATTGCAGGCAGCTTCAACACATCTCCAGGATTCCGAATGACTATGAACTTTACCACGTCTATATCTATAATCTTCATATTTCAGTAAATCTCTTCCTTTGTGAGTTCTCAATATCTCCATTGTTCTGACACTGATTACAGACAATAGGTAATTGTTGTCAAATTGAAACATCGAATGACGTATCTATGGTAATTTTCGGTAATTTCTTTTTCACAGCAACGACGGAACGACTAACTCACATGATAGGTTATTGGATTATCAATCACTGATAGATAGGTATAATGGCTGATGAGATATGTTTGAGATACGAAAACATTCGAACATTTGAACATTTGAAATAACAAACGGAACTCAGCGCTACTTCAGAACGCGTTATTTTGTTACAGCGCTGTTTTGTAACGCGCTGTTTTGTTCGCGCAGTTTTGTCACGCGCTGTTTTGTTATGCGCTATTTCGATGCAGAGCCGTAAAAACATATAGGTTTCAAATATACTGACTAATATAATCGCTATGATGCTGAAATAAGTGATACAGAACAGAAATGACAGATATAAGAATATATCTAAAATTTTTCAGTTTTGGTGGCTATTGATACAAAACAGGTAGAGAATCATGAAGTTCATTGATTCATCTATCCTCATTTTCAGTATGATTTAGTGATAGATAACCTTCATATAGGTACTCTATTATTTTTGGAAACTCCGAGTAAAATGAGAGGAGAGGAGGAGAAACTAAAACTGAAACTGTGGAAAGAGATAAGTGAGGAACTGTGTAAAAAAGGATATTTAGCAGATGCTGAAAAATGTAGGCAGAAGTTTGCCAACTTGAGCAAAAAATATGTAGAGTTCGTTCGCCATGGCAAACAAACTGGCAAAGAGAAAAATCAGGAACCGGCAAGTTACTGCACAAAATTTTGGGTGACAAGGCTGAAGTAGTTGTTGATGCAGACGAAATTAAAGCTCCCTCATCTGAAATACCATCAACACCAGAATCAGGATCAAATACATCCCGTGTCGAAAAAAAAAGGAAAGAGGTCCATACAAAATCTGATATAATAAATACAATTTTGGAATGTAATGAACAAAATATTTCCATCCAGAAGGGAAGTACAGATAAAATCTGTACAGCTATTCAACAGCAAACCAATCTGATGGAAAAAACAAATTCAACAGAAAGACAGATTATTAAACATATTTGGAAAAATGGTGAAATCTCGAAAAAGGAGAAGGCATGTTCTTCAGAATCAGACTGGCTGCATGATACTGGACTCAACTCGGAAACATTACTTCATTTTGTTGTTTCTGTAGTACCTTTGAAGGTACTATTGAGTAATAGGTATTCCAAAATGTTTTTTTTGTGATCTCATGCTTAGAATATTTTTGTTTTGGTTTATTTGTTGTTAGTTGGATGTGATGATATTATTCTAGTGTTTGGTTGTTTCAGTAGTTTAAAGGTATTGAGATCCTAGATTTTTGTTTTTAATGATCTCTTTCTCAGAATACTTTTGTGTTTCATTCATTTGGTCTTAGTTTTTACATGATTGTGATAATATGATATTATTCTAGTAAAGGAAACCATAATTATCTACCTAGGTCTCTTTTTCTATCTAGTTATTATGTTTGTTACCATATTTAATGTTTAATGTTTATAGGTTCAATGCTTATAAAGTCGGTATTGTTTTAAAAAAAAAAAAGTGTTTTTAACCGCCAGCTTAGTTGCAAAGCAACCCTCGAAAGTCAGAGACTTGTGTGAGTTAAGAAGACGGGGACCTTAGCTTTTTAAGTGTCATCCGAAGCACTACTCGGCTGGTAACCGTGGACAGTCCAAAGGATTGATATCTAGGTACCAAGAATGTTGGGTTGGCCACCTATCTCCTCCCGCCCAACGAAACTACCAAAAATTAATTCAGTGCTCGCGCCGGGGATCGAACCCGGACCGCCTGGGCAACAGCCAGCGACGCTACGCTCACGGCCACCAGCCCAGTTCGCCAGTTTTGATCTAACAAGGATTGAACAATTATTGTTTCAATATTTTTATGCAAATCAATCCGTCTACCTTATGAAAACCATATTATAATTGAGTTTCCATTCAGGTTAGATGTGGCAGGAAAAAAAATGTTATTTATGTTTTGATATTTTATAGGTAGATGTTCAAACATTCAAATTCTTTGTAATAATCTCACAATCTCTTCTCTTCTTGTTGTTCCATCAGTATCTACATTTCCAATATATTGGATGTCATCAATGGCAGTTGGGTCTTCGAAATGATCTACAACATCATTGTTGTCTAAACAAAAATTATGTAGAGAACAACAAGCAACTATCAAGTCTACTGGTATCTTCATAGTATACACATCAATATATTGTAGAATCCTCCAGCGTCCTTTTAGTTGTCCGAAGGAATGCTCAATGACTACTCTTTGCTGGCTTAGAGCTCTGTTATATTTCCGCTGGTATTGAGTTGAACCAGGTGTGAACCTTGAATTTGCAGGATTGTAATTTCACTTTTGTGTTAACAAGACTATAATATGATAGTAACTCCTTACTCGATAGTGAAAAACCTCACTTGTAGCGTGTCCAACTCTCACATGGATATGCAGAATCTGCCACAAGGTGATATTTTCCACAAAAAAAAATTGTGTGCATCATTCTTCACTATGTCTCGGTGGAGACTCGACTCCCATAACCCTTACACTCCTGAGAATAATTTGGAAAGAATAGCCGGAAATTTTCTAGCAGGTTTGACTCAGAGTAACCTCAGAAACTTCCTGAATTTTTGTTCGAATTTTTTCAGGAATGCAATATCATTTTCAGGACCCTCACAATCGTGTTATTTGGGAGTGAAATGGGATTTCAACTGAGAATGAAGAAAACGCTTATCATGAAGAAATATCTTTCATTGTGTATGGTTTGTTATGAAAAGTGACGCAACAATTACTTTCATTGGTCAAGCACAGGCATAGGCGTACATTGCATTTTTAGCATCTCGGCCTTGAACGGCTACCGCAACTTTCCAGTCAGCAAGTCCGTGGTGATTTCGGAGAATCAATGACAGGCCAGTGGTCAATTTCATATCTTTTGTCATTTGTTGAAATAGAAGCTTCTCTATTTGCAAGAAGAACGGTTGGTTTATTCGCATTTTCATCCACTTACCCAACAAATATTCCTCCAGCACTCCTCATGTGCATTCACCTCCCACTGGTCATCTTTATCGGAATCGATTTCCAGATGTGATCCTATCCGATCCAAAAAATCGTAAATGTCATCTTGATCTTTTTGAAATTCAACATTCTTGGATGGAGGACAGTTTTGACACATTGAAATGTCTGAATCGAAATCGATAATGATCATTGATCCGTAGCGGTATGCTCCCGGAGCACACAAATGTGATGGTACACAAAATATGTCCTGAAATCTGACCCCGAAAAACATTTTGGAAACAGACACTGTGAACCACCATCTTGAATCATGTTTTCATTTGCCATTCAATGCATAAAATCATTCACAATATCATATATAGTTGATGTTTTTGATTCACTCACCCTCAGGAAACATTTTTCAGTCGAGACCAATTGCACAACACAATGATTTATTTTTTTTACGCCGCCTGAAAATAAAATAAGCAGCAAATGCGTTTTGTTGCGTGCAAATAGAGCACTCACAAGCATAGTGGCTGGTTCTCAATCCAGCAAAATGATATTTTGATCTTTATAAATCACTTAGATAATGCCCGTACAATTGTGAAAGTACGGAGCGTAAGGGATAATATCTGAAAGAATTAAATGCATTTGGATGTGAATAAACTCCTGAATATGAAATTTTTTTCTCACTCGTGCATCATGTAATGATCCAGGATAACCCACAGATATATTAATATATTTCATATTTGATACACATACCTCGTATGGTGATTGAATGATCAAAATGTCTATCCTGGTAGCTGTCATGTTTCGATTTATTAACTTTAAGTCAAAAATGGAACCATCTATGGCTCCCATGACACCTGTATTTGAATGATTTCTCATGGAATGAGTAGGTATTTCAATTCCAATGCATTATTCTACAGCGGGCCATGTTATCAACTGATATTTCAAACTCTCAAATATACTTAATATTTTTGTGATAGATGTGTTGTACAGACTTCAGAGCCACAATGAACCTGTCCGCTATTGTGTTCATACTACAACCTTTGCTAACATACTACAAAAATATCATCAATATTTTTTCAAGAGTCCTCCTGGGTATTTTGGTACCTTATAATACCTGCCAACTAGCTCTAATAAATTGTAGAACGAATTTGTTTCACTCGGAACAGCATATGAAAATGATAATCCAAATATTTCTGAATACAATCTTCATCTACAATGGGCATTCTAAAATGTTCATCATCTTCCAGTATTTGATCCATGTATTGAAAGAGTTAATTCCCGATGAATTTATGGCTGCTAACAAAGCATGTGGTGGAATCTTCCATAAACTCTAGTATTGATAAACTTTGTATATAATTATCCATTCAACTCTGAAATTCTCAAATATCAGACAAAAAACCTAGAACGGAAAAGCAGATAAATAACTGATATCTGTCAAACTCCACGAGTGAACCGTGACGTCTGAATGAAGTTACCGTGACGTCATAATAAAGTTTGCCTGGTTAGGTTCGAGGAAAAATGACTAAAATGTCAATCGGCAAGCGTGTGCGCTCGCCTTGTGTACAATGAGTTGGTAGCACTGCTACAAAAGAAACCAAGTTGACCAACCTCGTTACTGCTGAATAAACAAAAAGCAGCTGAGTGGCTTTCAAATTGGTACAGTTTTCTATCTCTGTCTAATTTCACTTGCCTTTTCTAACTTACATCGTGTTGGATCTGCTGAGGAGAAATAAACTCTCATCCATGGAAACGCTGAAAAAAACATACGAAAACCTTCCCAATCGGCCAAATTGTAATGCCACGTGAGACGGGTAGGAATGGTGGTGCTGGAAGGTACATGGAAAGAGCAGGTTTTTGGAGATGAGGGTGTGGTCAGAAATACTACGGAAGAAGAAGAAATTCATAAAGTAAACAACGTCGTTCAAGATGATCTTATCGTGAAAAATAAAATCTTGTATGCACCACGAGCCAAACTGCCAGCAGTCATCCATCGGGCCAAATGCCCTTGGGTGAATGTTACCCTCCGGGCGTTAGGATCTATATAACGCACTTGGTACATGAATAACTATTAGGTATTGCAAAGGAAAACCCAACGAAAATAGAACAGCAAGTAAAGTAACTCAAACACCATGAAGACATCAATGATTCATAATATTATTATAGGAAATTATGAGTGCCACTGCCGAGGCGGCTCGGTGGTCGAGAGCGTGAAGGCGCTGAGTTCGTATGGGGACTCCCACCGAGACATAGGTTCGAATCCTAGTTAGGCCATTGATGTTTGTGTTGGACCAAACCCCGCACAAGTTTCGACTTATGGGGCGTTTGGTCCCAGTGCTGGGACCAACGAGGTAATGCAATTGCAAAAAAAAACTTACCAATGATATTTTCACAGTTTCACTGCAAAATTCACTTGATATTTAAACACAATGGAATCACAGTTTTCATACCAAAATATCTACATATGACCAACTCTCTATTGAGACATGCTTCGTCTCTTTGATCGGCAACGTTTCTGATAAGAAATGATTTTCGTGTAGAGATATTCTGAATATTCACTAAAAGTCAAGCATTGCCTTTCAATTCAGGAATAATCGATTTGACCAAATAATTGTTCTGAAAATGAGTTGGGTTATCTCTAATGAAAACAATTATTTTATTTTATTTTATTTTATCTGTATGTAATCTTACAGAAATAAATCCAATAATCGATTACAATTATTTCCTTGAGACTAATCAGATTTCAGTGTGCAGAGAAACGTTATCTATAGTGGTAAATAAGAAAAGAAAAGTATATATTAGGTAATTCAGTTGTGAAAATGTGAAACGAATTTTACCTAACCCAAATACATAATGCCACAATACAGGCCTAGAATGTTTTAAGTTGTATGATGATATGCAGTAGATTATTAATTTGATTGACTTATATTATAATATGAAAATTGTGATCAAAGAATCGCTTATTGTAATGAATCTGTTCAATTCGTTAGCGTTTCTGTCGAATTCCGGAAGTCAATTGGGGTATTCATATATGAAAGGTTGGGCCATATTAGATGCGGGGTTTGTTCAAATTGAAGGGGTGTTCGTTTGATGGGAGTCAGTTGTAGGGTTCTCAATATTCAATTTCCCAGAAGTTTTCAACAATTATTCCATAAAAGATTGTATTCGCATAATGAGCAAAGTGACCATGAGCATGTTGTGCTTAACTATGGAGAGGACCAAAAGCTCGGCGATTCTATCTTGACTGCAAGAGTCTTCTTCGTGAAACTTCGATTTTGTCTCGAATTCCGCTGACATGTCAAAGGTGGGTTGGATTAGTATCTGCCATCGATACGGTTTCTTGAAGTTTGACGAGCCGCCAACAAAATATCTTCACACAACGAAGCTCCAAGGTTCGACTTTCTAGTCAATCGTTGAATGGAATGGTCCACGTTCGATACGCGAAACTCCGGAAAATCTGCATCATTCGTGTCTGACAGTCTGATACAAAATAAATGAATAATGAAAAAAATTCGAAGGTAAACTCCAAAATGAAAAACATTAATAATAATCAGTCATATGATACTTTGCGTTCAGCCTCATCATGAACAGAAAATGGCATAAGAATATGTCGAAATTGTATGTAACAAAATGATTGAGAACTAAAAATTCCTTTTACGTGTTTTCGCATTCGCAAAATTGTTGACCAAATCAGTTATATCCATTTTTGATGCCTGTGATGATTCAATTGATAAGAGATAACCTATTCTGTTCCATTGTTGAACGTAAATAATTTTTTATCAATTTTAGTTTGCTGATAGAACGTTCTACATTGGCAACCGTCACGGGTAATATCTTCATTAGTTCGACTAATGTCTGCTCCATCGATATCTTTGTTGTTGCTCGTTGAAGCTGAGGCGTCTTTACCCATGTATTTCTTTCCAAAAAAATTATCAATTTTTCTTATTTTGTTGATTTCTTCTTTCCTTTTCGCCTGGAGTTTTCTCTTTTGAGAGCCACTCAGATAACTTCTCTTGTCTTCCATCATGAATATCGATTTGAAACACTAAAAATTAATCAAACGTCAAATTAATCCAATAAGTGAACGTTATATGAGTAAGTGTCAGTTCATGGAACATAGAATGAAAGAAATATCCGAACATTTTTTGTTAACTCACCTGCTTCAGTAAACAATCTTCGAAATCACAGGATACAAATACACACCGCGAAATTTTTATTCCCGACTCCCGACCATCTGCAACGAAGTAATCATAATAAACACGAGATCTTGACCATCGCGACGTCGTCTTTTTGGCGTGCGGGAGTATGAGTGCTTATACATCTTAATAAGTATAGCTAATGCCAGTATTGCATGATATTTTGTTTCCACCCCGTAAGTGGATATTGTCACGATCCTGGTCTTCCTGATGGGATAAGGCCACTGGATCATCTTTGAGGGTAGCTCAGATAGGGTAGATCATATTCACTCAGACACTAATAGTTCAAGAGGTATAAGAAGTAGTAAAAACCATGTTGAAACCACAAATACATTTATTACATCATTGATATAAAAGACGAATCATCCAAATGCGATACAAAACAATTAAGTGGTACTTACAATATAAATAGGGCCGTTTCGGAGAGGGTTGTCTGGTAGGATGCACAAAGACCTAACTAACTCGTTAACGCGACGACCGACTGTGCGAATCCCTAGATTCCACGACCGACGGCAACTACCCGCTAATCAAGTATCCACTATCAGCTATCAACTATCAACTATCAACTTGAATAATCATAATCTGTATTTATCTGAATTCTCAAGAACTATTATTGTTTAGGTTATTCTCGGTACGTTACTAATGGAGGTTACTCAGTCGTACAGGTTGTTAACGAGTCAATGTCAAAACGTGTTCGAAATGTTTATAAACTTTTCGGTTCAATGAGAAACGCACGATTTATAATTTTATAGAAATATTGAATTATTAATGACTTTGATTATGATTTTGGAAAAATTACTCAATTGTGACATGACTCCCCTCTCCGGAAACGCTGGGCCCCAGTGTTTTAATCTACTACCTAAAACTGTGGCAAAATCAGCATATTTACATAAATACTGGCAAAAGTTGACATGTCTACTCAAAAAATGGGAAAAAATAGTCAAGAAAATACTAATAAATGAGAATCAACACGCGGCCAATGTTCACATATACACTTTTACTTAGTCTGGCACTGGCTATATTCAGTTTCGGCACTAACATCATTGTCTATCACTGTTCACGGGCTTCTGGCTGCTTCCGGGGCGATCTGCCAGCTGTGGGTCTTCGGGAGGTTTGAGAACATCATTGTTCTTGTATCTTTTTTGGGCTTGAATGATATTTTTTGGCCTCTGGGTACATGTAGATAGACGGGAGTAGAGTGCTTAATTCCGGACTGCTGGAGCGGGCTGCCAAAATGCTCGTGGGTTACAAGTTGTTTGTAGTTGCACGATGTAGCTGGGAAACTACAAAAACTGGCATCATTATACCAATGAGGATGGTTTCTTGAAGGGCGTTGTGGCTATAGCGGACGCTAGTCTCCCTTTCCTTGAACTGAACGTCTGGTGGCATCATCGGAAACGGTGGAATAACTTTTAACTGGGTTGATAAAAAATTACGATGGTGTTTTTTGGTCCTATCGTTTGAATTTTTTATCGGTTTTCTTCTTTCTTGTGTGAAGTGTTATTGTTTCCAATAACATGCCTGTGGTCAGCAAACTTTTGGTTCATGTACGCCGGGTGTTGGATGGCGAACTTGACCTTGTTTACGAAGTGCGGTGTTTGACTTGTAGATACTCGAAGCTCACCAGGTTACTGTAGAGGTGTCGAATTTCCAAACTAAATGGGCATTAGTTTGTTGACAGTCTCGTTTCCATTACAGTTTTATGGCAACCATTCCTTGAATGCCGAAATTTTGGGATTCTTCCACTCCTCGTCATTGTGCTACCCTTGTGAGGCGCTGATGGGGTTGATTGGGTTTGAACAGTGATTTTTTCCTTAGGGATGCTTTGCCAGTGCCTTAGTCTATTGCTGGTGTGATCTCGGTGGACATGCAAAGGTGATAAATATCTAATTATCGAGTTATAATTTGAATTGAATGAGGGAAATGGCCCTGTTATTTACTTTCGTTTCATAAACAATATTCTATATGGAATTTGATAAGTTTCCCGTTGTTTTGTATTTCGTTTCAATAAACAAAAAAAAATGTTTACCATTCCAATACCTACCTAATGCTGGTATCCAACAATAACATATAGCTAACTTACTGACTATTGGGATTTGTTTTTGTACATTCGATTCTCTTGAAATAAATTGATTAGGTACCTACGGTTTTCATTTATATTGAACTAATAATTGTTATTGTTACATCTTTATTTTATTTATTTTACTTTGGTGATGGTCACCATTAACATTTCTTTTCTCAAACATATAATATACTTTGGCTAGTTATAATTTAATATCACGATTACACGTTTTGCTTTTTCAAGGAAAATGATATTTGATGATTCTTACATTTTGTATGCTTATACGGGGTATTTTTGCTAAGTTCGGCTTGGTAATCCTTGATCATTCTTTTTATTTATTTTTTTTTCTCTATGGCTCAATTATTCTCATACTCTCATAATTATATATAAATTTATATATATATATACCTTCGAAAATCCCTTGATGAGTCATTCATTCGACATTATTTTCAATAATGTATCTGATGAAAAACAACTACTTTCCCGGCTATGTGCCGACGAATATTGAATGATATTCATCAGATACAGGAAAAAATGTAATAAAAATTTGAAGGTTTGCGAATTCCTATATATATAAAAAAAAATGAAATTTTTTAAATACCTAACAGAAAAGAACTACTTTCCTGGCTATGTGCCAACGTCGAATATTGAATTATATCTGTTAGATATTCATTATCTCTCGTTTTGTGGTGTAAACAAAGTGAGATGTTTCTTACGTAGTTCACTACGTGAATATTGCTTTACTTAATTGTAAGCAATCCGTGTGATATTTCTGCGATTCTTTTTCGCATACTAATTCTGATTATCGACTTATTATTTCATAAATATTGGTCAATTTTGACATTCCAGGTCCAAACCGTAAGATTTAAAAGGATATTCATCTGACAACTCATCGTTGGCAGCTTGAATAAACTGATGAAACGTCCGAGAATTGGTACTTTCATGTACTTATTTCGACACATAGGCGCCTATGTGATTATTTTTTGTTCAATATGAAATATTATCAGAACTTTATTCGATTTATTTATTTATCTTTGGTGTAACCGGTTACACAATGAATTGGCGTTTATTCAATTGAAAAAATATATATATCTTCATTTCGCTACAATATCTATACCTTATCCTGATTTACATCTACCATTGACAATTTGCATTTAATTTTGTCTCCCGGCGATAGCGGGGACAAACTGTCGTCAATTTCCAGGATAAAATTACTTAACGCCTTTTCTTGTTTTTCTAAACAGGGTTCTTCTTGAATTGAGTTATCTTGTTTTCGTGAAATATAGCTATAATACCAATTGAGAAAAGTTTTTATGAGGATAAATACTATGAATGATATAAATGCTAAACATAGCGTTCCAAAAAATGTGTCGTGTTGAACTGTAACCCCCTGACTTGCGTGTACTGGAGCGGCTAATCCTGGGAAATACCCTAAATTCGGCCTTTCCTTGAAAAGTATATAAGCTATGAATATGGATAAGACTGAATTCCAAACTAAAAATAGCGTATCTCCGTGTCTTCCGTAGGTATCAGAGTAAGATGTTTGAGAGAAATCAGCTAGATTATTTAAAATTTCTCGGATTTGGTCGTCTGATGATGTCAAATTTACGTGTGGTATAGTTAAAGTCCAATTTTCGTTTAAACATTCTGAGAAATTGTTGAATTTTTACTGATTGTCTTGCATTTTTGGGTTTAGTATGAAGGATTTCAAATTTGTCCAAGCAGCAGGGAGGATGTGGGTTGTTCGGGCTATTTTTGGGTATGATTCTGGACATGGGAATCGCGGGGAAATCACTTCCTCATCCTCCATTGTTAGTTTACAGTTACAAGGTAGGGTGATTTTTATCGATACAGGTGCAGTGTAGGATTCTGCGGGGAATGTGAATGTGTAGTTTGGGCGAATAGATTTTTCGGGTGTGTTAAAATATAAATTTCCTCATCTATTTCTGAAATTATAGGAGTTGATGAAATATGACAGCTCATAAGGCAATATGGTGATTCAGTTCTTGGACTGTTGCACCTTGAAATAATTTCTTGGCACACATTGGTCCTTGAAGAGCGTCTGCCGAAAAGCGGGGCAGAAAGCATAGTTTATCGTGAAACGGCTCACAATGGTTTAATCCAGTGCCAGAAATTTGTTTTAATTGTTGCTCTTGAGACTGCATATGTGTTGAGACTGCCAAAAATACGGGTTGATGTTGAATAACGCAGGTTTGCTTCTCCCAGGCAAATGGAGTTATAAGCTGAAAAAGGTCCCAGGAATGTGTTTTTTGTCTGATGGGGATCCTAATATTTAAGATGATATTATCGTTTACGAAAGCACAATCACACAGTGGTAATTGATAAAATTTTGCGATATCCGTTTTTGGGATAGCTAAATCTTGACCTGAGTAAGATAATTCGTTTTCTAGGTTTTTGAAGTCGTGTCGGAGGACGATCGGTGATAAAATTGAGATGGGTACTTGATGCTGTCTACAAGAATTCATAATACCTTGACGTTTGACTGCTCTAGTTACTCGAATAATATGTTTCAGGTTATTAAATTGATTTCTCAGAATTTCAAACATGAATCTGCGTGCTTCGTTATTTTGGCGCACCGCGCTGTTCTCAACCTTGTGTGTTAATTTTTCGAAATTATGAATTTTTGCCTCAATTGTTCTGAATGCTGTTGCTGACATATATTCGTATTCTTTGAATTTCGCAGAATTTTCAGAAATTTCAATCAATGATTTAGAGAGTCCTTTGTTCAGTTTGAAAACCTGATCGCGTAATTTTCCTTCGTCAACTGACATTGCGTCGAACTCATGTTGTGTGGCCACCCCACAGCACCAAGACAATCCTTCTTCAAGAAAATCTAGAGCCCTCTTATTACGCGAGAGAGATTTCTCTGAATTACTAGAATTTCGTAAAAGATTAGCGCTCCAGGACCGCTCCAAGGATATAAACTCAGTTCAAAAATCTCTATCTAATTCACTTAGCTGGTTGAGGGCTGTACATTCTACATCCCCGTCATTGCATACACTAGAAGATTCACCAGCCAGGCTGTAGTCACCTTCAAACCAGTTTGCCTCATATACTAGAGGTATTGTTGCTTCGTAGGTCACGGTGGTTGGTAATGCCTTCCAAAAGGCACCTGCCGATACCTCCAAAGACTGCGGAAGGGCATGAGTAGAAACTGCTACAAGGATGGTAATCCTAAAAAAGTTATTAGCCAAGTTTTTAGAGTGATAAACCTGAGATAGAGAGAGAGAGAAATATATACATATACCTAATTTGTAGAATCTGTAAAAATACCTAAATTATAAATTACTTATTTCAAGCTGAAGTCTAATCTTCGTCGTCTTCCGATACCTGAGCTGGTGGTGTCCAGGGATCATTATAGGGAAGTATCCTCCCTACGTGAATCACTTCCTTTTTACTCTGGCGGGTAGGGCCTTTCTGGATCTCGTAGTCCACTTCGCCGATTTTTCTCAGAATGTAGTGAGGTCCGTGCCATCTTAATAGTAGTTTTTCTGATTAGCCTACTATCCTTCTTGGAGTAAATACTTTCACCTTATCTCCTGGTGAAAATTCTAGGAGCCTATGTTTCCTTATCATCTTTTTGCCTATTACCAACGTTTTGCACCGCTAAACTTCTCACTGCAAGAGCCTGTTCTCTAATTTTTTCTGCGTCCAACCAGGTTGTAGGTTCCATTAGACAGGCTTCGGTAGGAAGTACAGGTTCTCTCCCGTAAACCAACATAAACGGTGATTATTTTGTACTGTCCTGCCTCGAAGTATTGTACGCCCACGTAACATGAGGCAGATATTCATCCCAGTCTGTTCGCTCAGTATTGGTGAATATTGACAACATATTAGCTAAGGTTTTATTTAACCTTTCAGTGAATCCATTACATGCCGGGTGGTAGGCCGTTGTGTATAGGTTTGACACTCCCATACATTTCATTAATTCCTGGACTAAGCCTGAGCGAAAAGTTTGGCCTTGGTTGCTTAGCAAATTTCGGGGGGAACCATGCTTCGTTATTATTCTTTCCAGAATGAATTCAGCTACAGGGCCGGCTTGTCCTTACGGGAGGGCCGCTGTTTCTGCCCACCTTGTGGCATAGTCTGTGGCTACCACGATAACTGTTTTGTCATTCCTGCTGCGTCTGAAAGGTCCTGATATGTCAATGCCTATCTTTTCGAACGGTAAACCTACCCTGATTGGCTGCAATAACCCCGCCGGTTTTCTGCGTTGTTCGCCTTTTCTAGATTGGCAGTCTGGGCACCCGTTCACAAATTTTTCTACATCTTTTTGTAAAGTATTCCAGTAGTACCTACTTTTTATCCTGTGTAGGGTCTCAGCTATTCCCAGATGTGCTGATAGTGCATCGGAGTAGTGGGAGTGTAAAATTTCGCTTATAAGTGATTTCGGTATTATCAGAAGATTATCCAGCCCTTCTGGGAGCGGGTTGATTTTGTACAAAACACCATTGATGGGTCATTTGGGTTGTCCAATGCCCTAAAAAGTTCTGCCCATTCAGTATCTTTCCGTTGTTCTGCAGTAATATCGGATGGTATCACTAGGAATGTCGGGATATCGTGAATATCTTCCATGTCGAACTCTTCTGGCTTTCCCACTGGATTTCTGGATAAACAGTCAGCGTCATTATGTGTTGCCCCACTTTTGTGTGCAATAATGTAAACGTTTTCCGAGAGTTTCAATGCCCATCTCGCTAATCACCCTGTAGAGTCTCTCAGGGATCGCATGTAGCATAACGCATGATGATCACTTACTATGCGAACTGGTTTTCCATATACTAAATGTCGCAGGTATCCTAGTCATGCCATCTTTACTAGTTTTTTTTTTCAATCTCCTTACATGTACTATTTTTTTATTGTCAATTGTTTTCATATTATTTTTTATTTCCTCTTCTGTGAAGATAGTATCTATATCTTTGATTATTGCTTTTGAGGTAATGAGATTATTTGGAATTGTGGCTCTGAATTTGTTAGAGGATAGAAAGTGTACATCCTCCAACAAATTGTTGGCTCCTTTTATTTTTGTGAAAGAAATCATAAGACGATTCTTGCCTCTTCTTTCTATGGATATTATATAATGAACTTCGAAAAAATATTTTTCCAATCGCCAAGTTGGACAGGTAACCAATATTTTCATCTATTGACTCAATATATATATTATATGGACCAAGATCGGAATCATCATATTTATTAATATTGTTGATATTTGCCACAACTGTATATTGCTGAAGGTTATTCCCTTCCATTTGATCATACATTTGATTGTTTTCAGTTTTTTTTGTAATTTAGTTTTTCTAGCCTCACAGGTGTTTACGCTCTTTATCTCTACTTTTTCATCATGTGACATGTGACGTATCTTTTTTGTTTACTTCAATGAAGCCAGCTTTTTTAATACAATGTCTGAAAGAATCTTAACATTTGAAGGACATTTGACTTTTATATTATTTTCATGATTCATAAAATAACCTTCTTCAACTACATCACATATTTCATTTGTGAATTCATCATTTACATTATGAGTAATATTTGATACTAGCTCTTCACATGCTTGTGAATTGTCATTGTATTTTTTCGCAAATATCAACGAATCAAATACTGCCTCCTTAGTGGTCGGAGATCTATTAATAACTTCCTTAAATATTCGAATGTCATCCTCTGGTCTCCACAATTTCGGTTTTACTTTCACAACTTTGAACCATTTTCTGTCCTCTAGACATCGTCGTGTTTGCCTTACTTTGAATCGATTTGTGTTTACTAGATAACATGATTGTTCTCTAACAAATTGAAAATTTCAAACACATAAAGCTACTGCAGTCTGAAGTAAACAAGCAATGGCGAAGCGAATGGTCAACGGTTTGTTAATTAGTGAATAAAATCGTATGCCATATCATGAATAGTATCCAGTGTATAATTTACTGAAAAACAGAATTCATCATCTTGGATATCATTAACTTCCTTATATTTATCTTCGTAACCAAACATGCCATCATCGGGTATTCCATAATACTCGTGAAATAACTTTCTAGTGAGTAATGTAAGAAGTACATATACTATTGATTCTAAGTCATCACAAACAATTTCTTGTTTGACGATGTTTCCAAGTTTGATTGATGTTTCGAGATTGGTGAATTCAGTGAAGTAATCCCATTTCATATGTTTCCTACGGTCAGCTGTTTCCAGAAATCTTCCACATCCTTCATTGACATCTCGATTATCGACTATATTTTGTAGGTAATGTGAATGGTGTTTCACGAATTGGCGCAGCTCAGATTCATCAAGATCGATGTGTTTGTTACTTCTCACACTTTTGAAGGGATCTTCCTCCAAATTGCACAAATAGCATTTGAACACAAAATCTTGCTCACTTGCTGTCTTTATTGTTAGGTCACTATTCAATAGTCTGTGTGATTTCGCACATTTATCGAAGTGTACCCAACGCAAACAGTTACTACATTTGATAAAGCTACCTTCCTTATTTGTGCCACACATTTGACTTGCGTCAGATACATTTTCTGAAGAAACCAGATAATCCTCTGTACTGAAAGTCGAAAACGTTCTTGATCAAAGGTATCTTGTGAACGGAAATATCTCCAGGAAGACTCGAGTGTTCTTGTTTGAGATAATATTAAATGTAATATAAAACATATACACCACAGTTATGTGAGTCCATTTGTTTGGGATATACGTTTTCTGAATGTCTCGAAATTTTCCATCGTGATGTAATCTGATCAGCTCTCTGCATTTTATTTCTGTGCATGAAGTAGGTATTCTACATTTTTTTTATACACGAATGAATCCTCATTTGTGTGGCCTGGGTTTAAAATATGGATATCATAGTGTTCCATATCCAATAACACCAAAATCCAGTGATTCCCTCTGGAATTAAATGGAAGAAGTATAAAATTTATATTAGCCAGTGGAATAGTGTCTGGTTTGAAATTTCGCATAGGAATATCACGTTGAAATAAGATCTGAGTCGAAATTGAATCTATATAATAAATATCACTACAAGAACTGAGCCATGCGGATGCTGTATAATCCAGACAGTAGTCTGTCAACCACTTGGAAGTTTCTTGGATAGGTCTCGATGTTATATTATTATTATATGTCGATAAAAGTGTGGCATAGTCTGAACTAGCCAATTTAACAGTTGCATCTCCGAATTTGCATATAGCTACTGTGAATGGAACTCTATCTTCCAAACAATCATGTAGGTAGTATTCAGAATTGAAGAATAAGCCATTGCTCAAGCAACGCAGGTCATGTTCTACAAGTTCATCAACCGACAGATTTTGTTGTGGTAATGACTGGGTGATGACTGGGTGATCGTAAATCGGTCGCTATAAGTGGCGTTTCAGAAATGATAAGTGATCCTCGATCTGGTTTCATGATCGGAGATCGTAACTTATCATCATCTGAGCCAGAGATATGCTCTTTGATAGCCTGTAGTTGAAAATAACTTGGCCGCTCTCGACGAATCTTAGGTTTTCATGACTCAACAGCAAGTGGTTGATCGATCTCAGACCTCAGTCTCTCCATTTGTTGTTTGCTGCCATTGCCTCTTCTTCGTGGCTTTTTAACGATCTGCATCGCTACAGCTCTCAAATCGACTAATATTTTCTCTCTAACTTCCTTAACAAATCTTCCAAGTTTCATATTCAATTTATGTTTGAATATATCTTTCTTCACTATTTCGAACCAGCACTCAACATTGGAATTACTGAATCTATCAACTTTTTTTCCACGCCGAAGGAGTTGATGATGCCTGTCCATAATGGAGCGAAAGGCATATAATTTTTCAAAATATGATCCAGGAACGTCTTACACTGGAAAGAATTTACTTGGCAATCAACAGCTGTTACATGGTCATCAGAAACAAATAATTGTAGTACGTCCTCGTATATTTGTTTGAATTCTATATAAAATGGCGACTGTTTGTATTGTCCTCTGACAAAGGCCTCATCCTCAGTTTCTTCTCTGATGTCGAGATTGTGAATTTTTTCCATGTTTGTAATACCTTCTTTATCGACGAATTTCTAGAAGGATTGCTTCAAAGAATTACTTAGATGAGGACTCAAAAGAATGATACACATAGCATGGAATAATCCTTTTAGTTCATGGAATGTTGTTGCTTCGATCAGAGAAGCAATTATCTCCATGTAAGTTTTATATTTGTCTCCATCTACTTTCATTTTTTCCAAAACACAACCGATCATTTTCATGAAATGTGCGCAGCACGATTTCAGAGCGATAACTGGTTTTCTGGTACCTGAACTTGTTTGTGTTACTTCATGATATGATATTTTGAGATACGAGAATATAGTCATCTCATTCAACCCTAAGCAAATACCACCAAACTCCAGTCACTAACAATAACATTGAAAATGGGCCAGGAACGTTTTATATCGATGGTAACGAAACGTTTGAATTTCATGAAGAAGCTAGAAATTGTAACAGCATCATGCATAGAACTTATAAGTTCTACAATTGGAATAATTTTATCAGCAACATTGACAACTAATGCATAATAAAAAACTTTTCCAGATTTGATAGGAGTAACGACGCTTCCTGTTGAATCAAAATATCCAATTTATCTCTTGCCTCTTGGTACTAATGTATTAACTTGTTTTCTAATATATAGGTAAACCAATGTGTCAGTGGTTGGCCAGTGAATATATTTCGATTCGGAAGGTTCCTTGATCGACCTCATAACAAGATCTAAATAGGCATTTTTATCGAGATCAGCCTTGGCTTCAGATTTTGCTTTCTGATAGACAGATGTAGATCTGATGTCTTGCCAGTTCCCTCGACTCAGTAAATCAGTATCTGCTGATTTGATGTCCTCATCTCTCATATCCATGGGAGTCGATTTCAATAAATCTCGTTTTATTTCTTGGAGCAAACTACCCATCAGATGATATGAATGTTGTTCAGTCTCATGATTTTCGACTTCTTTATCGTATCGAATCAGGACCTTACACATCTTCATGTCGTCCGGTTTGTAATATTCTATTCTAAACTTCCTACATTGCTTATGTTTACATTTTCCATATTCAACCATAACTGGACCACGCTTTTTTTGTCTACGTTGATAACCTTTGAATGATATAACACATGAGATATCATAGTCCCAAAAATGTTTCTTTAGGTAGATACGTCTTGTTTCTGCTTCATGAATATTATTCCATTGAATGTAGGCGATTTTATGGAAAAGATAAATATCATCATGAGGAGGACATGATACTGAGCAACATTTGTTAGCAGATGCTTCATCTTTTCCTGGAGTGACTACATGGATTCCACTCAATGTCGACTTTTCTTGTTGGGTATATTCATCTGAGTCTTTATCTTCAGGACTGACTGAGAATTTTGTCAATGCAGACTTCTTTAATTGTTCATATGAATGATCAGAATCTACATATGTCTTATCAATATCTTCATCAACATCAGCAAGTTTTTCGATAAGAGTACATTTATTTCTGCACCAGAATTTCCACAACCGATATCTACTTCTTTTGGATGAATCAAGGTTTAGGTGACTGCATGTTAAATGGAATACCGAGCCAGAACTACCAGAACCTTCAAGATCATCAAGTCACCTCACCTGCCTCAACTAAATTCATGAATATCTCCAAATTCAATGATACATGTTTCCGTTTAGGCATGTCGTAAAAAACTATAGAAAAAATTGAAAGAAAAATTGTCGATGAAAAAAGAAACAAAATGATAAGTCAAATCTTCTAATCGAATGAAAAAGAAGAAAACAAAATATAATTCTTAAAACAAATAAAAAATAAAGGATTGTTTCTCGAGAGGAATACAATAGAGATATCTAGAGTTAACTGATAGGTTTGTCAAAACGAAACTGATGGTTATCTTCTCAAACTGCCGTATACTTGACCAAGCGAAAAGACCAAAAAGTAATGAAATAAATCGAACTATGTGTCCAATTTATAGTCGACAGCGCTATACAGCATGCGCATTGCGCACGTCGACAACTTCGATTCTTTATCTGTGTATGCCTGTAGATATGAGAACGAACGTCAGCTATTCATACGAATATGTTCTCAATTTTGTTGAAAATTTTTAATGATATTAATTGAATTTTCCAAAAAAAAATTGAGAAATTATAGAGATTGACTTTCTCGGTGAACACAATGCTATTCGTTCGCATGTGCCCTCAGAAGTTCTAAGACAGGTAGATTTCACCCTATTAGAGAGGTATTCTTTCTGAAGCTAGGTATCAGTCATATTGGTTTTGTATCAGAGATCCTATATCCGCCCTACGATTGCTTGACAACTTCAGAATATTGTGGGATATAAAAACATGAATCGATCTTGTTGGGGTTGTTTACCCCAATGGGTAGTTATTTCCGATGAAACCCTATATGGAACGAACCAACGTACATGGAGTTATGCAGGAACCATCTTGCAATTGAATGAAAATATACAGTTTCATGAAATCTTCGAATTCATCGAATCGTATGAGGGCTGATTTCACCCTGTTAGGGAGTTATTCTTCCTGAAGCTCGGTATCAGTGATATTGGTTTTGTATCAGAGATTCTGGCTACGGAATGATATAGCGATGTTCAAAATGACGATTTTCAAAATAGCGGGTTACGAATTCGCGATTTTCAAAGTAGCGATGTACTATAACAGCGTGTAACAAAATAGCGACGTAATAAAATGTATTTTGTAATAAAAAAGCGATGTGGAATAAACACGATGTTATGCAATGTCGCCGTAGCATTTAAACGACTCGAATAAATAAAATAGCGATGGTTAACGTTACTAAGCAGCTAGAAGTTATAATATTGTTGTCATCAACGTGACATTTATTAATGAGTTTATTGTCAAAGTTGTTTGAAAATGCAGTTTATAGATTCACAAAAAGGTAGTAAAATACTCCTTTTCGGAGGTTACAAATACAGAAAGGATCAGTCGTATATTAATACCGAAAATTGGCGATGTTCTAAGACTGGATGCAGAGGTAGACTTATAGTTAGGAAAGATGATGTTGACCATCCAACCCCGACTGGAAAACATACACATGGACCGGATATAGGAAGCAATGAAGCTGATATAGTAAAAGATCAAATCAGAAAAAAAGCAAGAATGACCAATGATCGTCCAAGGTTGATTATACAAGAATGCGCGCAAAATGTAAACCCTGAAGGTGTGGTTGCTTCACCTAATTATAACGCCGCAAGGCAGATTGTCCATCGTCAAAGGAACCAATCAGAAAATTCTACTTCATTCAATTTTGAATCCAAAATAACTCTAAAGTATCACAAAACGTTGAGAGGTGACAATTTCTTATTGTTCGATTCTAGTGAAGTAGACACAAGTGATAGGATTTTATTGTTTGGGACGAATGCGAACATGCAGACATTGACTGAATTTAATCTTTGGTGTGCTGACGGAACATTCAAGATAGCACCTGAGTTCGCTTTACAGATCTATACAATACATGCTTTTATGGGAAATAAAGCAATTCCGATGCTGTACGCAATTCTTGGTAGCAAGAAAGAGGAGACTTACTCCAGGCTGTTCCAAAAAATTAAAGAGTTACAGCCAACGCTAGAACCTAAATCTGTTATGTTTGATTTTGAAATAGGAGCTGTGAATGCATTCAAAGAAATCTTTTCTAACTCGGATGTAAGCGGATGTTTTTTTCATCTTTCTCAAAACCTTTGGCGTCAAATTCAGAGAACCCCAGGACTAGCTAATTTATATGTGAACAGACAGGAAGTCAGATTAAAATGTAATACCCTGCTCGCATTGAGTTTCGTTCCAACAGAAGACGTACAGTTTGCGTACGAAATTATTGAAGAAGAAGGGTTTCCCGTCGAAATGACTACTATAACAGATTATTGGGAAAATACCTATGTAGGAAGGAGACTGGAAGGAGTTATGCCAAAATACCCTATACCCATGATCGAATCAATACAGATATCCCGAGAACTAATAATTCGTTGGAGGCATGGCATAATGCCTTCCAAAGAGCTATGGATTGCCATCGTCCTTCATTGTCTAAACTTTTGGACAGATTTCTTTTGGAACAAACCCAAACTGAAAACTTCACCTTGAGATACAGAGCTGGTTTTAGGACTACAGAGTCCGTTAAAAGCAAGTATACTCAGTTGAAGAAATGCCTCCAAACTATTACGCAAAGGTACTCATTGCGGTGTGTTAAGGATTATTTAGAGGCCATTGCTTTAAATTTGTCGATATGATATGAACTCATGCAATATTATGAATGTATATGTTCTATTCCATAGTGTTATCAGTATATTTTGTAATGCAAAGATAATTCAATAAATGGTTTCTATTAGAGCGTTCTTTTCTTACATCGTTCTAAAATAACATCGCTGTTATGTTATAAGTGCTATTTTGTTACTATCGCCATTTTGATACGTCGCTGTTTTACATGTCGCTATTGTATCACACGCTGTTTGAAATCATCGTTATTTCAACATCGCCGTTTCAAAATTCGTCATTTTGAACATCGCTATATCATTCCGGAGCCGAGATTCTATATTCACCCTACGATTTGCTTGACAACGTCAGAATATTGAGGGCGATATGAAAACATGAATCGATCTGGTTGGGGTTGTTTACCCCAATGGGCAGTTATTTTCAATGAAATCATATATGGAACGTACCAGCGTATCTGGGACTATGCAGAAACCATCTTCAAATCGAACTGAAAATATTGAGTTCAATAAAATTTTCGAATACATATAATCATATGAGGGCTGATTTCACCCTATTAGGGAGTTATTCTTTCTGAAGCTCGGTATCAGTGATATTGGTTTTGTATCAGAGATTCCATATTCACCCTACGATTTGCTTGACAACGTCGGGATATTGAGGAAAATATGAAAACATGAATCGATCTCGTTGGGGATGTTTACTCCAAAGGGTAGTTATTCCCAATAACATCATATATTTCAGCGAAAATTGCCTCATCATGAATTATTTTGTCAAACTTGTTGTTGGACCAATATTTGTCTGGGCGACTATAAAATGGCGGAAGCGCAGATTCAAATCTGAAGCTAACTTCAGCCACATATGCGCCAGGAACATCCGCGCTACGTTACAGTCGTTTGTCGGTTGCGATATTTCACACAGTTGGGCCCGTCCCTTACTATATTTTCCAGGCGTTCAAGATATTTCGTCTTCATACTAGAGAGACGATAGACAATTTTCATGCGATAATCTCCAGAAAACGGATCCGTCTATCGCATACTTACTTTGTAGAGGAAAATGAAAGCAAATGCTCAGATAATATAAGTCATACCCTAAACATCAAATCCCAGCTTCACTTATTTTATTTGTACCCCACAGATCCCGAAGAAATTAGCAGAACTATCACGAAAGTTTGCACAAAAAAATCACCGGGTATAGATAATGTACCAGGAAACGTTATGAAGGCTGTTGGTGATATTCAATCACACCCACTAAGTGTTTTAATAAATAGAAGCTTTTGTGAAGGTAAATATCCTGAACAATTGAAGTGCTCAAGGGTTGTTCCACTATACAAACATAAGGGGAATAAAAGGGAAGTCAAAAACTATAGAGCGGTGGCGATTCAGTGCCATATTGGTAAAATATATGAACACACGTATAATATAAGGCTTAGCAATTATCTTGAAAAATTAAATATTCTAGACAACTCACAACATGGGTTTAGAGCTAACAAGTCTACAATGACAGCATTGGATGAAGCCATAACACACATCCACGAAGCTTTGAACAAAGATGAAAACATCATGGGATTATTTTTCGATATGAGCCGAGCTTTCGACACAGTTGACCACAATCTGTTAGAAGCTAAACTCTATCGCATAGGTGTCGGAGGCCCATGTTTGGAATGGATAATTTCATACCTATCGGATAGAGAGCAGCAGGTTGAGATCAATGGTGTTAGATCGGAACCGATCAAAATTCGAACAGGCACACCACAAGGATCATGCCTATCACCAACATTATTTAATATTTTCATAACTGATCTACCTGAAGAACTGAGTAAAACAGGCTATCCAATACTTTATGCGGATGATGCTGATGTAATCGTCTCAGGACAATCGAAGAGAGAAACACAAAATAAATCCAATGAATCTATTAGAAGCATTTCTCAATGGTGCAGTAATAATAAAATCTCTTTGAATGTAAACAAATCAATAGCTGTCCAATTTAATACGAAAAATGTAACCATAAACGAAAGCATGTTACTAAAAACAGAAGGGAAATCCCTGGAGAACTCAGCCTGTACAACATTTTTAGGAGTCTATCTAGATCAAAAACTCACATGGAATGAGCATGTTGATCATACAGCCTCAAAACTGAGTTCATATTGCTTCATTATCAGGATCTTATGGAATACAGTATCGATCGACGTGCTCAAACTACTGTACTTTGGACTTATTCAGTCGTCCCTTTCATATGGTCTAGTTTCCTGGAAAACCCATAACTCTGGCCAACTATTTATTATTCAAAAAAAATTATAAGATGCATGCTGAACTTGTCTAATAGAGAACCACCAAGTTTGTATATTTACTCATTGATTCTTCACATTATTAATAAACAGGGCACTTTGATGACTAGAAAGGAGGTAAACAGTCATAATCCCCGACAGAAGGACGAAATCAATTTAGGATTCTCCAGATTATCAATCGGACAGGAAAATCCCAATCATTTGGGAATCCAATGCTACAATAAAATTTGCGCAATGAAGGAGTTCAGAGAATGTGAAACAACATTGCTCAAGAAATATCTCAAGAGTTTTTTGGTACAGAAATGCTATTACTCACTGCAGGAATTTCTGAATGATAACTCTGACTGAGATCATACACATTACAAATCATGAGAGTGGTAGGTAGTCTAATTTGCATTATATGCTAGACCACACTGTACAGAATAATATCTGTTATTTTAATTAGCAAATGATGAAATTATTTTTAAAGAATGTGACATTGTAAGTCCGGATTTTATTTTATTTTATTTTTACATTATTTTATCATACGAACCAGGTTCTTATTGTACCAATAAGTGAACTAGCTCATCTGTTTGTGACGTGTCCCATAATGTATTGTACTTACCTGTATTGTGACATTCAGTGGACAAAATAAAATTCTATTCTACTCTGTTCTATTCATAAGATACTTTCATGATCAATGAGTGGTCTCGAGCGGTTTATGTAGGATATCGTTACTCATTTCCATCAAAAGTGTTGCTTACGATATTCTGCCTTCTAGGGGACGATATATATATATATATAGCAATGAAAATGATGTTCGCGAATTCAGCTTCACTTTGTTGAGTAACGTATATTCATGCATAATTTGTCACCCAACAAAAATCTTAATAGCAAATTATTGAAGAATTTTCTGGATGACGAAGCTTACGAAACTGGTACGTCACACCGACGTGATTTTCAGACGTCATAGATACGTCACTGCAATTTCATTTAAGTGACGGTTTCAATTTAGGTACACCTATATTATCATTTGTATATACAGGGTGATTCAGGTTTTAAGGCACAAACTGAAATGGGAGATGGATCTCATCATTTTAATCATTGTACAGGGGGTCAAAATTCAATCACTTTTTTCTTTTTATTGAAATATCTTGTTTACTTTCCAAGATATCATTATGAAATTTGGTGTGGTCAATACTTCCTAGAAGATCATAATTTCAAGCCATTTAAAGATTTCCAAAATCGACAGGGTGATACGTTTTTGGGGGTAGAGGCTTCTTTATCCCCCCAAACTTTTTCGTAGTACGCTTCTGGCATATTTCAGTGATCAAATTATGTGGATCGTTCAATTTAGAGGCTCTTTCGCTATTCAATTATTTTCGAGAAACGAACAGTTTTTGAGATGAACAAGTATATACGTTCTAAAACATGTTAATTTTGCCTATGTTCCGCTTAAATTTTATTCTTTGAAAAAATTCGGATCTGGATCAGTAACGGGGATACGGAGTGTAGAAAGTCAAGTTTTTTTTCACGATAGCTTTTTTTTGTCGAAGTTGATTTGACATGTATAAATAAGAATTTTGTTGCGTGGCAATTTAGTTGAATTACGTAATGGCAACAAAATTCTAATTACAAATGCCATTCAAAAAATTGTCCTAATTCTCGCAATCCGCATCTTCATTGTTTGTAGTGTAGAAGTTTTTTTGAAGATAGGCGTTGCTTTTGGCATGTTTGTTTGTTTCACATATCATTTAAATCATAAGTAACAATATAACGGAATATTTAAAATTCAGACGAAGCACATATCGCAAAAATACCTGAATGATCTATGTAGAATCTCAAATGTCATGTGGCAAGCAATATTCTCACACTCAAATCAAATGAAGGAACCATCATGACGAACAAATTACCCCGAAATAGTAGTAAACATAAGGAAATTACTCATAACTTGAAAACGCCGCAACTGATTTTGATATTTTCTTCAGCGATGAAAAGGCGAATGATGTTGAAATAAAATTGTGTTGAAAAATACAGGGCGTTCCATTTGAAAACTTCTTATGATCGTCGTCTCAATCTTACAATATTTAGAATGTTAATTTCAGCAGCCTGTAAAGGATTATCTCGCAAGATTACTGGATTGGTATACGTGAGACCTTGCTACTACTATGCCAAAAATATTTTCGAAATTTTAATAAATGAATATACCATACCCAATTGAACATGAACCCTTCAATAGAAAAAATGGGTTTATCAATTATAAATTGACAACGTCGCAACCAAATTCAATTTCTTCACAGCGATGTAGAGGTAAACCTTAGCGGAATAAATTTCGAATGAACAATACTGGGTGTTCCATTCAAAAAAAACTCGTCTTCGAGTTGCCCTGCTTTTATAAAACACTCAGTATTATTAGAAATATTTTTGAATTGAGCAAATTTACTAACTGAAAAAGTTCTTTTCCAACATTTTCTCTTGTGATAATTGATTTCGAGATATCGAAGAATTACGCACTAAATGGACACACTGTATATAAAATTACGAAGACGTACAAGTTTCTATATATATGTGTGTGAAATTTTTGACACTGAAAATGCCCATCCCGTATATATAGGTACGTCACAAAACTAACGGTTACACAATGGTCTGGGCATTATGGACGTCGACAGGAAGTCCTTGCAACGTCATGAAACTGACGTCTCATTCCACCCTTCTAAGTGACGTTCACTCGACGTCGAGATGATGACGTGATTCTCACGTCATAGAAAGTACGTCATAGAAAGTACGTCATAGTGACGTTATAAATTGGTGTGTTATGTCTTTGACGAAAAATCACCAATTAGGGACGTCACAGTGATGTGATCATTCCTCATATGGTTGCCTGGGTGAAGATACCTTTAGGATATCTTTCAATAATGGGATCACCTTCGGTTTCCACTGGCATGAAAAAACTCAACGCCGATTAGCGAACGTTAATACTAGAATATGATATACAGTTTTGAAACTGTAGATCTATAATATTTATTATATTTTCTAGCGAATAACTGAAAAGGGCTTTGTCTACTTTTCTTGAAATATTCCCACCATTTCATGAACCAAACGTTATACTTTTTTGAAGTATTCGGAGTAACAGAGGCTATTATTCCATGAGATGCCATCGAGGGGAGGTTTCGTGTAATGAGTACTTCCCTGATGAAATTCACGCAACCAGGTTGAGGTCCCTCCATAGCGGATGGAGCTTCCTGAAACAAGATAGTAACATAGGGTGATTGACTATGGATTTCACGAATTCAACAGCTGATATCTCTAAAACGAAAAAATATATTTGAAATTTGGAAATAGGTACTTGAATGAGATGTCATTTCCTTCTAGAAAATGTGTTCTCTGCTTGATTTTATTATTTTATATACAGGGTTTGTGGGAAAATTTTTTTTTCAAATGGAACCCCCTGTATATTATCGCATATTTGGAAAGAGCTATCTCTTCTGATTTCGAAAATATATACTTTCCATATATTCTATCGAGGGCTTGACGAAACGGCATACCAACGTGAATAGAATACTAACGCTTCTACCACGCGGCACGCGGCTACCTGGCCTCCTGGTATACCTCAATTGATATTTGAATCCCACTTTCCTGTAATATTCCATCTCTCGAGAGCAAATAGGATAAATATACGCATCCAACATTTTATTTATTAACAATCATACCATAACAATAACAAAAATAATTCTGGAATTCGATCAAATCAAATGTTCAAAAAACCTTCCATTATTTTCACGACAACAATTCAGGCGTTTGATGGATGATGTCATCAATTTATCAAAAAGCTCCGGGTTTGCATTAAGATCCGCAATCTCTACTATTATTTTATCGCGTATTTCATCTAAATTATTGACTCTTCGCCTATAAACTCTGTTTTTTAATGTTCCCCACAGAAAGAAGTCTAGTGGTGTAAGATCTGGGCTTCTTGGTGGCCAGGAAATCGTGCCGCGCCTTCCTATTCACTCATTATAATTTGAATTCAAATATTGAATAATGAGGTTTGTGGAATGGCAAGGTGCACCGTCTTGTTGCCAGATTTACCTTCTAGATATTTCTAGTGGCATTTCGTCTATGAAATCTTGAATTTCATTTTGAAGTAGGCTCAGATATCTTCTCTGATCCAAATTCCCATCTATGAAGATTGGTCCCAATATTTTTCCATTATGAATGCCACACCAAACAAAAATAGACGACCGACCTTGTTTCTGTATTGCTTGAAAAGCATGCGGGTTTTCGGATGCCCAATGATGCGAGTTCCGTCCATTGAACATACCACTAGTAGTGAAACAAGCCTCGTCTGTCCAAATGATATCGTCAAAATAGCTTTGTCTCATATTTAATATTTCAGATATGACAAGACAAAATTCAATCCGCTTCTCATTATCATCATAATTAAGTTTGTGACATGGTCTAATTCTGAAATCCCTATATTTATATTTCTTTAAGGTATGTTGAACAAAATAATAGCTGAAACCAAACTCTCTCACTGCATTTCTTATTGACCGTGAAGGATCCTCAACAAAATACTGGATTATAAGAAGTTCCTCGTCTTCGTTGTCTTGCCTTCTCACTATTCTCTTGATATTCGACAAACTGGAAGTTCTGTCAAATTTAGCAGCCAAATACTTTACATAATTCTTACTTGGTAATCTCCTGCCTGGATAACTCCTCATATACTTACGAAGTGTTTCAGCAAGATTTTTATTAACTGAAAAATAACACTCCAAAATATCTCTTCTGTGTTCCAGTGGATATGGCATCGTGAAAAAATTGTCGAAATTTTGCGCACTTATGTCACTGGAATGTTGACCAAATGTCAATTCACTTATTCATCATCTCATTCTATTTCAACCATAGCTAACTTGGACCAAATATTAATATTTAATTTTGCTGATATTTCGTCAAGCCCTCGACAGAATATATGAAAAGTATATATTTTCAAAATCAGGAAAGGTAGCTCTTTCGAAATATGCGATAATATACAGGGGGTTCCATTTGAAAAAAAAAATTTTTCCACAAACCCTGTATATAAAATGATAAAACCAATCAGAGAACACATTTTCTAGAAGAAAATGACATCTCATTCAAATGCCTTTTCCCAAATTTCAAATATCATTTTTCGTTGTAGAGATATCAGCTGTTGAAGTCGTGAAATCCATAGTCAATCACCCTGTACATTTGCTTAGTTACAAAGTTTTTTTTTATCGCTTGAAGCGCACGAAAGGGAGCGGACATTATCAGAAAAAGTAGGTAACATAGCTAGGTTACCCAGAGAGGTGCAACCACGAATCCTTCAGCCTCGTCAGATATTATTTTCTGTAACACTTTCGTCATCAATGAGAAAGGTGGGAAAGCGTAGAACTTTGGGTCTCGCCAAGATATACCGAAACTGTCAACAGTTAGTTATGCAGGATCTTGTTTCCAGGACACGAATAGTTTGCATTTTGTGTCGATTTTTGTTGTGAAAATGTTGGGGGGTATAGAATGTTCACCAAATGTTTCTGAAACATGCATTGGATAATTCATATTCCTTTTTCATGGACAAAGTGCGTGATTCTACATCTGCAATTGAGTTGTGTTTCGTATCTATTAATATAAGAAGCAAATATGTGAATTCGTTTTTTTTTCTCGCAATTGCCGACTTTTTTTAGTTAGGGAGTGTAGGTTTTTGTTAATGTAGTATATTGCTGTCACATTGTCTATCCGCAACAAAATCTCACGATCTAGCTATCATTCCAGGTCATCTTTGGCTTCCTCTGAGAGAAACAATTATCTCTCAAAGTAACCATATATTTTTAGTTCTAAGAATTTTTCTCTTTCCAGCTGGTTCGTGTATGACCAGTACTATGGAATAGCGGGGCATGCTGCAACGAAATTACCTATGATTTTAAAAATCTCACGAATTGTGTTCGAGTTTTTGTTCAGAGTTTGTTTGATTTTCTCACTAATGCTGTTCCTTTCCTCATTGGTTAACGATATGGAACAATCTTCGCTATCAAAGATAACACCGACGAATTAACACTGTTTGCGTCAAGCAAGTAAAAAAAAATTCTATGCCACCATTTTCTACCACGCCTGTCGATTTTGTAGCTAGATAAGAGCTGATCGAATTTGTCAACGTAATTCATATATTGATTATAATCTATGACTCCCTCAGGACACAAGACTTTAGTTGTGTTGCCATTTTTTTCTTTGCGTTTCACTTCACTCACACTTTATGGATCATGAAAGTTGGTGATCATGTGCACGGTTCTTTTATCTTTCCACTTTATGGCTGCTAGTCCTGTATTGCTTGTGAACCATTGTTATTCCTCACGGTTCATAGTTCTCTCTGGCTTGAAAGAAGGTAGATAACGACGTGACATATTCACTGTACTAACTGCATGAATATTATGTCTTTTCAGTTCCTTCATCAATGGAACGCTATTGAAAAAATTATCGAAGTTAAGAATGTGATCATTTCCACGTAGATGAGATGTGAGATGATTGATAACGCGAGAACCAAGACTTTTTTTCCTGGGCATCGGTTTTGCCTGTATATAGATAGAATTTCAAGCAGTATCCAGATTTATCAGCAAGCATCCACATTTTGTAACCACGTTTTATGGGTTTTTTTGGCATATATTGCTTCAAGCTGCTACGTCCCTTGAATTTTATCATTGATTCGTCAGCAGCTATTCGTTGATTGGGAAACAAATATTTTTCAAAATTAGCTGATGAAACATCTAGCATGGAACGTAATTTGAAAAGTTTGTCAAAATTGGGGGATGACCGTCCTGGCATGATAGAGTTGTCATTCACATGCAAATGTGACAGTAGCCAACTGAATCGTTTCAGGCTCATAAGACCACAGATGAATACGTCATTTAGATCAGATGCACTTGACCAGTAGTATTTATAGCTATGACAATGTTTGATGCCCATAAGCAAATTGATTCCTGAAAATGTATGCATTTCCTTGGTACTCGTAGGAATATAGTTTTTGCCAGATGACGTTTTTATTTGTCCCGCGTCTAGATTTGTTTGGAATACTAAGTGAGAAATGAATTCCCCTGTTACTATTTCTTGAAAAATTTTATAAGGCCTTGGTTCATTCATATTCCTGATGAAATCTGGGACGCCGGACTGATGAGTAAATATTGGTGGTGCTATCGGTTTGGAAGCATTTGACCATGTTGGTGGATCATAAACTCGATTGATATTCTTATTAGATATGATGGTGGCTAGTGGCTGATCGGATTCAGACTCTTCACTTTCAGAAATGAAAATTTCCCTGACTTCCGCTTCTACATTCTAGGTAGCTGTCTCAGAATCTGAATCGTCACCTCCAGATCCTGATCCCGATGGTATTTGTTCCACAATATCACCGAAGTGTTCCAACTCATTATGTAATTATTCAATAGACATATTTACCAATCTTGGAATCCAGACATAACTCTAAAAATACAGAATGATATAGGAACAATACATATGGAGCGGTGGTACGTATAACATACCACCAAGAAAATTAGTTCTCCTTCAACTATACACAAAATAAAATAGTATAAGTACAATAATGCTTACCAATCCAAGTGATTATAACGATAATCATAATAATATGGGCAATTTGTACGTAATTAACCTCCACAATGCTCAACAACACTTATTCCATCAAAACAATACGATGAATGACCACAGCAATAATGTGCACGATAAAATCGACAGGCTCCTTCGATTCACCTAACGCTGGTGTTCCTTAGATGTCGCTGTCCTAGTGGTTCAGGTATAAAACCACTATTTTTTTTTATCGCTTGAAGCGCACGAAAGGGAATCCCTTCAAAGAACATCGTGCGTTCCTAGGGAATATAGGGATAGAAGGTAGGTATTGGATTTTTTTTTGAACTTCTGGAGATTATATGTTGTTGGGAATACTTCCACAGGCAATGAATTCCAGAGCCTAGCCGTTCTATGGATGAAGGAGTTTTGATAAAGTGCTGTTCGACATCTTTCGAGGTTGACAACGAAAGGATGTGCTGACTGGGCTTGTCTAGTTCGTCTGACTGGTATTGCTAGTGAAGGGATGATAGCAGAGATTTCCGAAGAACATTTCCCGTGGAAGTATCGATAAAAAAGTGAAAGGTCGCCGACCTTTCTACGGTGTTTCAATGATGTCAAAGAGTGAGTGAGTGTGGCGTCACCCACCAGGCGGGTGGCTCTTCTCTGGATGAAATCTAAGAGCATCAGCGTATGTTTTGGTGCTGAACCCCATATGTGGGAACAGTATTCTGGAACAGGCCGTATCTGCGCTTTGTAGATCATGAGGAGCTGTTCAGGTGTAAAGTAGCTTTTCGCACGGAACAAGAATCCGAGTTTTTGTGAAGCAGCTTTTGCGATAAATCTCACATGATTATCCCATGAAAGAGTGTTGCTGATGGAAATACCGAGCATAGATATGGTGGGCTTTGTGGGGATGGTGGTGCCAGACATTGCAATATCGGGCATACTGAGTTTCGCCTTTCTAGAGAAAATACAGGCTTGAGTTTTGGTGGAGTTGAATTCAACTAGGTTGTTGGTTCCCTGTGATTTCAGCAAGGTCTTCATTGACAGCATTGACCTGCCTGCGCCGTGAGTTCTTAGTTTTCTAGAAAGAAATGGAAATTCTGGAAGAGAACGCAGTATGGAGGGTACTATCATCTGCAGAACTGTGGATGGGGCAAGTTGTTACTCCCAAAAGATCATTGATATGAAGAAGGAATAATGTTGGTGCCAAAATTGATCCTTGAGGAACGCCGGAATTAATGCCAATTGTATCAGACGATACACCGTCCACCTGTACTCAAGTTGAAATAGCCCTTTATAGGGCAACTTTCTTTTTTGAAGGAATATTTATTATTTTGATCAATTTATATTGAAACATAACCAACCGAAGAATTCTAGCAACTTACGCTTCGAAAGTGTCAGTAGTTTATTTATTTTAGGTGTCACAAATACTAGCCACCAAACATCTAGCACTCTGAATATATCACTTTATTTGGTGGCATTTGGTTATACAACTAAATAATTATTATTTCATTTATGAAAGGGTTGAAAACAACTTTGGCATAGTGCCACATTACAAGCTTCGCATACTAATCTTGAGCGTTTTACTTGTTTTTTCGTACTGCACAACGCACATCGTCGATATTTTGGTCCTTGAATTGGTATGTGGGTTCCAACATTGGTAGTTCTTTGACAAGTTTCCACCGAAACTGCTCTTCCATCCACTTTCTTCAGTTTGTTTTTATTTATCACCACTGGTGTTCCTATTCGTTTTCTACCGAAGTAATTCGAAATAAGCTCGTTTGCCAGCCGTGACCTGAACTGAAGATGAGATATCGGTTTCTTGCCCTTTCCAATCATGGAAGTTTTGTACACAATAAAGGAATTTACAATGACTGCATCTATTAGATAAAAAAATATCTTCAACCACCAGCGACGAGATTTCCAGGAAATTGAATAGCAGGCATGGAGTTGGTCAAAAAGATCTACCCCACCCATGAAAGCATTATATTCTGCTATGGAATGAGGGCATTTCACATTTTCTCTCACGCCAATTCTGTTAGTTCGTAAAACTTCTTTGGAAACCGATGGATCATGAAAAGAGCTTATAATTACGACGGACTTTTTTCCCCTATCACGCCACTTCGACACAGGTAAATCAGAGTCTACACTCATAGCGAAGTCACTGTCTCCTAATTTCATGTATTTTTCATCAGCCAAAAGTTCTCTAGGGTAATACTTTCGATTGGAACGAAATGTTCCACAAGCAAAGGTATTTTTCTCTATGAGTTTATTCAGCAAATTGAACGTCGAAAAAAAATTGTCGAAAAAAAGACAGTAGCCTTTATTCAAATAATCTTCAGCCAGTGTTAGAACAGTCCGTTCGCCCAACGTGCCCTCGATGTCCTCTGAACCTTTTCCTTCATAAATTTTGAATGAAAGCCTGATTTAGCGCAGGCCATAACCCAAATTTTGAATCCACGCTTTGTGAGCTTCATAGGCATGTACTGCTTCAGTGACGAACGTCCTTTGAAGCCCACCATGCTTTCATCGATGGAGAGTTGACGAGCCGGAGAAAAACATTCTTTGAATTTCTGGTTGAGGTGAGTCACCATAGGTTTGAGTTTATAAAGTTTATCGAAATTGGGATCACCTTGTTTTGGAGCTTTCTCATTGTTGTTGATATGTAGATACCGTAAAATTGTTAAAAAACGCTTTAGAGAAATTGTATTGGCTATTCTGGAAACACGCATATTTTGGTCAGTTGACCAGTAAAGTCGAATGCTCGGCAAATTATGAAATCCCATGATTATCAAAAATCCAAAAAAGGCTTTCATTTCTTCAATTGTAGTTCCAAATGTTACTCCACGTTGCTGTGCGTAAATTTGTGACTCGTTTACAATCTTCTGGATGATATCTTCTGACATGAAATTCAGGAATATCTCAGAGGGCGATTTTTCGTGTGAGTCACCATTGCCACCGAAATTTTCATCGAAAGAATAATTTTCATATTTTGTTGGCGCGTGTGCATTTTTACTCCATTGGATAGTAAACGGTTTATTAGTCGATGGTTGATCGTTGGATTCATTAGTACGACCATTATTGTGAGAGTCCTCTATTTCACTGTCACTGTCTATATCATCAGTATATCTCTGGTACATGAGTCGACGTCGTACTATAGATAATGGTGTGTTTTCTGAGTCCTCGGGAATATAATCCGGATCGTTTACAGAATCATCAGAGCCAAAGTCATCAGAAACTTCCAATTCTTTATTTGACCCTGAGGCTGTACTTCTCATGACCTTTTGTGGGCGCTCTTCATGAACTAGCTGATCGTCTGCATCACTATCGCCCCCAACATCGGAGTCGAAGGCTTGTTCCTTCGATATGCCATCAATGAAATCGTATAACTCTTCTTGGTCCATTATTTCGAAATCAACCAAACGGTGCCGTTCCATTCTATAAAATAGAACAAAAATATATAAACAATAATTTTAACATTCAAACTGTTTTCTTTCATGACTAGACATATAATGCTATCCTCAATATATTTCTCGAAATCCCTATTGTATTGAGAACAACTCCAAACAACGCATGTTAGTATTCGGTCACAGTATGATAGAATTTATTTTTAGGTTATATCATGCTCCAACTACTTCTAACTTTTATATCATCCGAGCGGTAGATTATTTTAATGATTTATGCATTATTATATGATATCTAACACTATTTGAGGATATAATAATACTTACATCGGCTAGATTGTTGAAAAAATCCACAAAAATTAGTAAAACTCCAGAGCACAACACGTTTTACCGACATTCACTGCCAAGCAACAGAGGTTTGGTGGCTAGTCATGTTGCCACTTGTCACTAAATCAATCCCCCTTTCACTTCGAATGTGGTACATGTGGCTCGCTATGAGCACACCAAACGTTCAGAGGAACATATCGTCGGCGAACTGACAATACCTGCTAAGTGCAATATAGTGCAGAGCAGGTTTTTTTACAGGAGATGAATAAAACATAATCGAGTAACAGGTCAAGTCGATAGCAGATATTGTTTTCCTTCAATGAAGTAAACAAAGGGTTCATCTGGAGGTAGCAGTTCATTTCAGATTGTGCGCAATGAATATTGAAAGCTATAACTGCATGAAGTACCAATATTTGAAAGAAATGTTACTTAGCAGGTATTGTCAGATCGCCGACGATATTTCAATTGTGTATGGCCGATAAAAAAGGGATCGATATTCACGTTTGTTCACAAAATAAGTGGCCAGATTAGAAGCCACCAACACATAAAGGGATAGTTTGGGTGCGTGGTTCATTTTTTGTACCACCGCCGCTGGATAAGTTCAATTCAGGAGGTACATCGCGTGTACCACCGCCAATCAAAGAGTTGATGTGTCTCTAGTACTATTTGTTTCTGATGTATTGTAAATAGGTCATCTAGGTATGCTTCACAAATAATGCCTTGCTCTCGTTTTTTTTCATGTGGGTTTCACGTTCAATTCGAAAAGAAGGCACTTGAACTCGTAGATTGTATTCTTGCATTTGAATCTCAGATATTTTCTATGGCTTTTTGGTAAAGGCCATATAAAATGAGCATCTTTGAGATCAATGTTTGTGAGATATGCGTTTTTGTATGTAAGTCTGATTACAGTGCGGCAATCATCGAGTTTGAAGTGTGGTGGCGTGATGAATATATTCAGTTTCTCTAAATTCATATATTAACCGAAATTCTTCATTAGCTCATTGTCTAAGGAAATAAGGGGATAGGAATTGACCTTCCAGCTCACTGCTACAAGCGGTAGTCGCTCCGTCAAATGTTCAATAACCATCTTGCAGTTTTCAATTTTTTCATCAGTGTTTGTTATGGCGAATATATTTCCTGGTTTCTCTGAGATACGCAGTTTTATTCCCGTCACCCCATCAAGAACCGTTCGGTTTTTCGTGATATTGGACCACTGATCCAGCATAATTTACCTCTGCTAGTTTCATCTGCTCGTCGACCTCTCCTGTTTGTTTTTTTTCTTCTTGTAGTTTTTCCTTCCCTCTGTTGCTTTGCTGCGGGCGCTGGCAGTTTTTTTGAGTTTTATTGATTTGCTCGTTGAAATTTTTGTAACCCACTCGTAAACGTTCTTTGTAAGTCTTTGGATTTTTCCACTTTGTCGGTGAATCCTTCGACGAAACGAATAGTTTCGATGGAAAATTCTTCAAATATTTTTCTAACCTCCGGCTTCACATTTCACAATTGGCTGTAGCATATATCGGCGGTGAAGCAATAGACTGTGTTGTTAGTCAGCTAATAGTTTGGCCGATTCCTATAAACTTAGTTGGATCGGGTTCGTTTCTTCTGTTGAGAAACAAAAGAGATTTTTCAGGGGTCCTGGCAGTACTGATATTGCACAGCCTCGCCTATGATGGCCTTCAGTTCTGGGTTTAGTACAGGAGATGTTAGGTTTTTCGCAGTTTTTGATTATTGGATATTTAGTCATGAGCGTTTTTCGTTCTGTTTTCTCAATATCTTCTCTAAGTACTATGTTCCAACGATTGGCAATTTCGTAGTGAATTTCAGGCCCTTTTGGATTGGAATATTCAGGGCTCGAGCCCAAAATAGATAATATATCTGGACTAATATCACCTAAAACCTCTTCTGACGGTTTTGGTGGGTTATTCTCTTCATCAGACATTGCTTCATCGGAAGATGTCGAGATTGAGGATGCACTGCATGAACCTGTAAGCAAAAAATTCTTCGAAGGTATTCGTGGTTGTCAAATATTCGATTCATTTTTGTTTTTGTTATAGTTTAAACAATTTGTGTGTGCAAGGTCCGAATAATGAGTCATTCATGCCAATTGCCTATCGTATGCACGAAGTCTCGAAAGAAAAACTTGTGTGTTTTTTGCCGTTTATTACCATTATTGAATTATTTTCCTTTGACAAAATCACTTGCTCTGAGCGAACTCATTGATGAAGACAGTCTATCGAGTCGATTAGTGCAGGTGACAGCTCACCTCTGGTTATACATCTTTTTGCTATACTGAATCTCCGATATATTATTCGGGTGCCCACGTCCACCGCGACCACTCCCACTTTTAACGGTTTCATTATAATGTTAGCATTTGTGAAGTATACATGTTTCCTCGCTGATGCAATCAAAATGTCTAGTCATGGAAGTGCCCTTCTGACTAACTGCCATATCATATTGTCGGTTTGTGTGCCGCGCTCTGAGCTGTGGGGTATTGAGTTCTCGATCTGTTATTCTTTTTTGAAGACGATAATGAAATACATAACTCTGCCAAAATTATTGTACATAATCGTTGTCATCATTTACAGGATCCTATAATCCACTTCCGATGATACTTGAAGTGGAAGAAAGTGACGTTTAATGAGTAAAAAAGTTAATTTCAATTCCAATTTTTCATCTGCATCACTGGAGAGAAAAGAATGTACGAGTGCATCTGATGGACAGTTCTTTTCGGCTCATGATCATGATATACCCGGTATCTAGTGTCTCAATATTCGTCGTTAGCAACAATTTTTTTCTAGTGATAAGTGAATAAGTCACCAATGACATGTGACTAGGTTTCTAATGACAAGTGAACAAGTCACTAATGACAAGAGGATAAGTCACAAATCGCAAATGAATAAGTCACTAATAAGTTGATAAGTCACTAATGACAATTGAATAAGTCACTAATGACAAGTGCTCTGTTCACTATCGGTAATCTATCGAGAATTAAATGGAACAGGTTAATGATGGTAGGTGTACATTTCCAGGAACACAAATATTCTTGTGGCTATTAACTTGTTTCTCTGTCCTGAATAGTTTACAAGTTTCTACTTGCCACTATCAAATATTTACCTAGGGTAAGTGAATTTTTTTCTCCGTGTGGAGTTCCTAAAATGATACATTCTGAGGATGTGGGGCCATCCATTTTCTTCTTCAATTTCCTCATTTTATATTCCAGTTTTCGTTTCGATTATCTTCTCTGAGCTTTCTTTGTTCTTCCCATTGTGCATTATCTATACTCGATGGTACAATTGAACAGAGATGACGGATAACATACACCGCCAGACAATAGGCTTATAGGATGACGAATGCGATGTTGCCGATAGCCAAACATTTTGCACTTTTTTCAACTTGTACGAAAATTTTAAAATCAAACCTAATATTTGTGTGAAATAGTAATGATGGAGGAAAAAGCTGCAAAGTATAATTATGAATTGAAATTGATCGAAAAGCTCGATTTTACATTTCGAGTGCTAATCAGTTTATGAAATACTAAGATTCACTGTATCAGCCCTCCATCATTCACTACATGACCTTATCAGACACCCTCTCATATTTTTTATTGCCACAGCTATGGTACACTGGGTGTCAACGAATCTTCTATCACACACATCATCAGAACTTCTAGAATATTTGGTGTATCAAAATGAAATTCAGTATGGGTATATGGTATATGAATAGGAATATTTTCGCATATTTTTCACTTCCTGCTCACTCCCGGTTCCATCGGAAATGGCTCCAGTTTTGAATTCTCAAATGGAACACCCAGTATATTATAGCATTTTTGAATTCTGTGGATCAGAATTTTGGAATTCCATCTACCCCATTTTTCTAATGTCACTTTTGATATCGCAAAAATCAATTTTTGCTTCTTTGATTTGCTCAAAAAATCTATGACCTCTTCAACACTTATTGGAATTTCTTGATGAATATTCAGAATAGCTAGTCGATTGAGCCTACGTTCTTCTATATAGTATTTCTGAGGTAGGTTTTGAGCCGCCTCATAGTGGAAAATTTCCTCTCATTTGAAGAGGTTGTCACTGGTACAGTGACGAAGATTCTCAGAAGGGTGTAAAGATTGGGAAATAACTCACGATTTCTTTGTTCGAGGAAAATCAGGGCATCCATTACATTTCTTGGTTTATTTTCAATTTCTTTCAAAATGCTGTACCATAGTGTGACTGCTCCCAGAACAATATCAAAACTTTGAACTTCTGAAAAGTGTTTTACCTACTACTTTTATCTCTTCTTTTGGGAGTAGTACATCAAAACTAGTTGAAATATCCTCATCTTACAAAATACCATCATCTAGATGTGAAATAAATGTGTCTGAAAATGAAATGAAGATTCCTCGCCTATAATACTCTTCGGGAGTTTTAAATGGCATATTTTCTCTGTGCATCTGTTTTGATGTAGTGCGAGGCACTGTTATTTTTATATTGTAATCTTCGCATAATGAATTCACATTATGGGCACGTCACTGGACGAGGAACATGGTGATGAGTCAAGACAATCTTGTGGAAAGAACCAGCTTATGAGGTGAGTCATTTTCGGTGAAACCGGAAATGACCAGGAAGTGGAAAGTATGCGACAACTTTCCTCTTCACATACCATGTGAACATTTTGAATTTCATTTTGATAAACTCAATATGCTAGAAGTTATGGCTTTTCTAATAGATTAGTTGACACCCGGTATATCGTTAATGTAATATTTTGTAAGAAAATATGGATTGTCATAAATTGATTGTATTCCCGATGAACATGAATCCATTAGGTAAATTATCAGACCCATTCAATCATTTCAATTAAACTTAATTGAGAACATACAACTAGATAATTATTCTACGTTAGACGCAAGAAAATGTGTTCTCCTATGAAATTGAAGTATATTTTGTTAATATTCATAACCAGGTTATCTCTGCTACACTGCATTGTGCCTAATTTATCTTCTTACACCCATTCTGAGCTAACAAGATTGCGGAAGTTTTGTTCATCGATATTCTGTCTATTGATTTTGTTAGCCACAGTGGATACCATCATTGCCCAGCTACAAGAAGCTTATCTACCATTTTTGAGTATGTTTATTAATATTCTCTGTGTGGTTACTGGATCAGCAGTTGTGCTTATTTCGATACTCAGAACGACCTTTGGCAGAATGCATACATGGAGAACATTTTTGAAACAAATGCACTACTGGGAACAGGATTCCATCAAGTTTTTAGACAGCTTTGACCTGGTCAACATGTTCTTAGTATTCCTAGCATCTACTTCTTCTTGCATCTCTTTGATGATGTATGATGTATTTTATGTGGGAACAGTGAGACGTGTAGCTAAAATTTCACACTTCATCATCAAACCGTTCAATTATTATTATTTCGAAATCGTATGCATAGTTTTCTGCAAATTCGTTCTCATCTTGAAATGCAGGTATAAATATCTGGAAGGAATGTTGGAGAAAACTCATCAGGCGAATTCGATTCTAACACTGAGAATGGTTAATCAGAGTTTTCGGGAGCTGAATCAGATAGTTGGAATGTTGAACGATTTGTTTGGATGGTCCCTATTTTTCCTGTATATCGCTACTGTTTCACAATTGTTGGCATGGATGAGCTTCATCATACGAAACGATGAGACTCTCAATAATACAGTGATTATTTGGTGCACTGTTTGTATTTTGGTAAGTACTTTGTACTTTAGATGGTTATAACTCAGTGGCGACAATTAATGGTGATGCACTTTTTGATTTGTTAGACCTATTATATGGAGGTTTTACTTAATTCAGTTCTACGCATACCTAAAACTCTAAGTCCCACTCCAGTCCCTATGAGAGTTCTGTGACAGCACTCCCCACGCCTCCACCCTGTATTGACCAAAAATAATATGATGCTCTTTGGACAATTTTTGGTGTTAACAATGCAAGAATTAATTTATCAGCTAGCTCAGGAGAGAGGGCTGGTTCAATGAAATAAATACTCAAGGGAAGTCCAATGAATCCAGATATAATTATAACAGATTATTCCACCAGTGTATATTACATTGTTCACCAACTTAGTAGCCAATATTATTCAACTGTTCAGCAGGTATACACTGTGTCCAAGATAAGAATGAACAGCATGGGGATCTCGGAAACGGTAGGAGATACGAGCTCGGTTAGATTAGAGAAAAGCAGCGCATTTATGTGCCTAATAATATGCCATTAACAAAGTTTCAATATTCCGGGCAGTTTCGGAGATATCCGAAAAAAATCTTAATTTGAGAATTTCGTTTTTATTTTCTCCTAGCTCTATTTTCGAAGGATATGTAAAACAAATAGCACTTTGTCATGGCCACTTTTCAAGGACTACGTGATAACGTAAGCAAATTTTTCTGCGACGTTTCGTCTTTCAGAAGACGTCATCAACTTTGTATTTTTATATGAGCCGAAACTGAAGTGTACCCTGTATACGACTCGATTTTTCATTGTGCATACAGCAACGTATCACACAATATGATTTCAGAACCATTTCTCGCACAAAATGAAAAGTGAATACTTAACCTGTTTTTCCTCAATATTAGATAGTAGGCGCTGGAAAAAATGAGAATTGATTAGTCTTATTTATATAAGTTTGTGTTTAAACTAACCACTTGCCGGAATTTTTGTGTTGTTGAGTACAATATTGAAAGGTAAGTTTATAAATGTAGTTTATAATATAATAACAGGGAGCTAATATGTATTACTTACAGGAAATTAACAGAAACTTATAACAAGTGTTCGAATAACACGACGTTATTTTCTAAGCACAAGTACGCTCGTCTCACAGATGAATTCAAAACTTGAGTTAACATATTCGGAACAATATTGTTAAAGGCTGCAGTAACCATACTTAGCAAATCTTCTTCATTTTGGAAATCATGATTGAAGTACACTTGATTCTTGATATATCCCCAAAGGAAAAAGTCTAGTGGGGTTAGGTCGGGGGACCTTGCAGGCCAGGATGTATCGAGTACCCATCCACTGTCCTGGGAAGCGACGGTTTGAATAATCACAAACAATTCTAACGTTAAGTGCTGAAGCACCATCTTGTTGAAACCAACAGCTGTGAGTAACCGCTAAAGATTGCTTTTGTCGGGAAACCACAGGTTTTACAAATGATCCGTATTCTTTCAAATTGAAAACTAACCGTCTGAATATCGATTTACCAGGTTGTCGCCTCTCTGGATACTTATTACGTTCAGCATCAACACAATTTCATTGGCACAAAATGTAACATGACAACATATCATATTTTTCAATATTCGAAAAGCTACCGTTTTCCATTTTTGACACAATCTAGGCAAGTAACGAGATGTAAAAGTAGGAACGGTAATATGTCAAAAATACTACCAATCTACAGTTTTATTATGACAATAGAACATAATGTGTTATTTTTTCCAGCGCCTGCTATCTGAAATAGAAGAAAAACAGGTGAGGTATTCACTTTTCAATTTGTGTGAGAAAATTATTCTGAAATCATATTGTGTGATATGTTGCTGTATTCACAATGAAAAATGGAGTCGTATACGTTGTATACTTCGGTTCCGGCCAGTATAAAAATACAAAGTTGATGATGTTTTCTAAAAGACGAAACGTCGCGAGGAGGAAATTTAAACGAAATTCTCAAATTCCGGTTTGCTCGGAATATTGAAACTTTGTAGATGGCATATCATTAGGTACATGAATGCGCTACTTTTCTCTGATTTGACCGAATTCGTATCTTCTACCGTTTCCAAGATCCCCATGCTGTTTATTCTTATCTTGGACACAGTGTATTTTGTATACGTGTATGTTGATAATCAGTGGACGGTTATCATCACTGCGTTGGTTGCAGGCAATACTGACACGCCCTAATGGTACCGGTCGTCAAAAAAATGAGAAGAATGACGAGTGTCCGCAAGTTCCTATTCTAACCTTTTGAATATTCAACCTTGCATAACTTCATGAATATCATAACTAAACTACATAAAATTTCGGTAATTATGAGGGTCTTGTAGCTCTCCTCAATTATGGGAGGTAGTGATAGTTATACTGGATACCCAGATGAAAACCCTCACAATACACCAAATTTGGCTATACCAATCCTAGGAATGGTTGGATGCTCCTGAACTGGCACACTGACGCCTGTGTACAATATAGTTACAGTACACGGCGAGCCCAGAACCAGCATATCCTCTCGTTGTTAACCTTGAGATATGTCGAACAGAGTGTTTTCCCACCGAACGTATAGTGTCTCACAATATCGTTTGTCATTTCGTATGTAACTTTTTTCACACCTAATGTTCAGCTTATTCAGGCACATGCATATAGGTGATGTAGGTAGTTGAAGTGTTCTTCTTAAACCTTGAAGTTTGCATTAATAAATCATACTCCATTCGTATACAGAGTTTGATGCGTGTGCTGTTTTTCTACATATCACTTTTCTCATATGAACGGATAAGCTGAGAATACCGTTGAGTCAGCTACTTCAATAGAAAATTGGTATCAAATGACACAGTTTCATGCTCATTATTGATCAGAAAATGAGCACGAAAATGACATCATTTCGATGACACTTTTCAACACTTTTTTTTTGGAAAGTTTCCGAGAAAAAATGTATAAAAACTACGAGACAACTGAGACGTAACCTAGACGTAAATTCATTATCCCATAAGAATAACATGGGCGATAGAAACAACTTCGTTGAAAAATCACGTCTCTGGTATGTCTTTGGAATGAAAAACGAATAAATCACGTCTCAGTTACGTTTTGGCTATATCTCGTGATATTAAGACGTTTTTGAGTCATTCTTTGAACAGAAAGCACAAAAAAGTATACGTTCTTCGCATCGAAATGATATCATTTTCGTGCTCATCTCACAAATATCTTCAGTGAAGATGAGATTGGTGTTGTACAAATAGATAGATAGATATATAGAGCTTCATTCGACCACGATATGTTACATTTAACATTTGTAGCAAGTCCTAGGTTCCAGAAAATCAATATTAGAATATTGAGAATGAATATTAAAATTCACAAAGGCAGATGTTCAAGAATTATTGTAAAAGTCACATCCACAAGTCAACACGATTGCATAGGTTTAGACTAACAGATACGACAAATATATATGAATAAATATACACATTCAGAGAGAAAAAAAAACAACTCATATGAATGTTATTTTGAAACCAAAGATTGTGGGTGAATATCATCGAGTCAAAATTTGAATTGAGGAATTCTTCAATAGAGTACGAAAAGTGTGCCAACAGATAATTTCTCATGCATATTTTGAACTGGTTGAATCCTAATGTTTCAATTTGCGCTGGTAGTTTGTTGAATAAGTGTATTTGCAAGGAGTTTTGCTGAGAGACTGATAGTCTGTATTTGAGAGGCCAGAGTTAATTTGAAGCCCTAGTAGGATAACTGTGGATTTCAGTATTTGTTACAAGCTTTCTTATGGTACAGTTAACCTATAATAGAGTTTCATAGATAAAAATACAGGGATTTGTCATAATTCTTCTTCTTTCTTGTTTTGAAGACTCCCAATGAGTGTGTTAAATCACCTCATAGGAGTGTACCATAATTGAGGTGCGAATGAAACAGTGAATGATATGTACTCAATAACATTTGACGACTCAAAATTTCTTCAAGTTTTCTCAAGAGAAATAGTTGGGTGGAAATATTTTTGCATAATTGATCTGCATGAACAGCCCATTTCAACCTATCATCTAGAGAACTATGCCAAATAGACTGACTTGGTTTCCAGAAGTTAAGTTATTGTTTGATAGGAACAAATTTTCTGGGTTTTATCTTGGTTTAGTTTTAGGTGGTTTGAAGTAATCCAAGAGTTAGCCCTGTTTTCGGCTTGGAGAGCAAGATCATTAAGAGTAGTTGGGTTTGGGTGTGATTCAATGAGAGTTGTGTCATTGGCAAAGCAGGAACAACCAATAGGGGACATGAAAATGAAAGATATCATTTATATACATGATGAATAATAATGGACCCAGAACACTACCTAGAGGAATACAATGATTGATGTTCTGGTAGTCTGAACAATTATTTTCAATAACTACAGTTTGTATTCTGTTTTGGAGATAAGATGCAATTAATTTGAGAGGTATGCCTCGAGTTTCGTAGGATTCCAATTTCTCTAAACGCTTATCGTGTGATATACAGTCGAATGCCTTTGATGGGTCGCAGATAGTGATTCCAGTATGTTTCCCCCTCTCAAGGCCTTGGACTATGTTAGAAACAATTTTGCGTACGGCCTGAATTGTAGAGCAGTTAGCCGAAAACCAAATTGACCGTCATGAAAAGTGTTGTGCTTTTTAAAGAAATTAATCAGACGTTCCTTCAGAATTAGTTCAAAGATATTTCCGATGATTGAAATGATAGAAATTGGTCTATAATTTGTAGCTTAGTCGGGGTCGTGTTTTTTAAAAATTGGTAGAACTTTTGTGATTTCAAGAATTTTTTGAAAGATTCCTTGCTGAAAACATGTATCAATAAGAATGACTAGAGGTTTTGATATTGCCCCCACTGTACCTTTAATAATTTTGCTATTTAGGCAATGTATCTCAAAACATTTAGAATTGTTTTGTATGCCATTAGCAGCACATACCTCATCATGAGTTACTGGTGCTAATAAAAACGATTTTTCTGTTTTGGGTGGTTCATTCAGAAAATCTTATGAAGGTTGATTCATGTAAGGCAAGTTTTTCGAAATATCTCCAGCAACATGAGTGAAAAAAATGTTGAAATCATCAGGGCTGAGGTTTGATACTTCAGACGACTTGACCTCCTTGTTTCTTCCGTTATTAATCAGATTCCATGAATCTTTCGATTGATTCTCAGAACTTTGTATGGAACTGCCATAAGGCACTTGTTATTATTATTATCGTTATTATAAAATTTTGTGACGCATTGTCTAACAAAGCCCTACAAGTGTGTGCCTTTTCGGGCGTATCAAATATAATAATGTAGTGGAAAGAACTACTTGACACAGGTTCGTGTTGTCCATTTGAATTGTTAGAGGTGGCAGCCGAGTTGCTATTTGTATGTTCCGAGCCTGTATTCCTACCGAGATTCCTATCTACATTCGTGTTGTGATCTGCCCTCGTATTTCCCGTGTTGTTTTGTGCAGCCAAATGTAGTAACGAATGATGCTCCCTACCACATTTGAAACACCCAAAAAAGATGCATCCTCTCACCAAATGATTTGCTGAAAGATTAAGAAAAGTTTCACATGTTAAATATTGATTATGAATATTAAATACAGATTATACTGTACATGCTTCGATTTGTACTGACGTATGTATTCGTGCTTGATATTCTACCATATTATCGCCCTTACTAACTTCGTGTTGTTCCAAAATCTCACATTTACTCTTTGAAAAACTTATTCATATCCGCTATACTCGGTAAATCATTGTTTATCTCAAACGATTCCACACTGTAATAAAAATGACAGCAAATTTACAATATGTGACAGGGGATACGCGATGCCATAATTAATTTAGTAAATATACATGTTGAAATGTAAATGTACATGTTGAAATGTAAAAGGGGTGTATCTCTACTGAGCAGCCTGTAATCTATTTGTATTGTATTACTTCTCTTTTCCAGTATTATCAATGGAAAGTTACTGAGAACCACACTATATTTCCACACTATGCTTGGTAAAATTACAAACATATACATTGTTATGTAATATTTACTTTTTGTATTTTTTTTTTTTTTATCGATTGGAGCGCACGAAAGGGAATCCCTATAATGTTCAAAGAACATCGTGCGTTCATAGGGAGGATAGGGACAGGAGGTAGGTATTGGAATTTTTTTTGAACTTCTGGAGATTATATGTTGTTGGGAATACTTCCACAGGCAATGAATTCCAGAGCCTAGCCGTTCTATGAATGAAGGAGTCTTGATAAAGAGCTGTTCGACATCTTTCGAGGTTGACAACGAAAGGATGTGCTGACTGGGCTTGTCTAGTTCGTCTGATTGGTATTGCTAGTGAAGGGATGATTGCAGAGATTTCCGAAGAACATTTCCCGTGGAAGTATCGATAGAAAAGTGAAAGGTCGCCGACCTTTCTACGGTGTTCCAATGATGTTAAAGAGTGAGTGAGTGTGGCGTCACCCACTAGGCGAATGGCTCTTCTCTGGATGGAATCTAAGAGCATCAGCGTATGTTTTGGTGCTGAACCCCATATGTGGGAACAGTATTCTAGAACAGGCCGTATCTGCGCTTTGTAGATCATAAGAAGCTGTTGAGGTGTAAAGTAGCTTTTCGCACGGAACAAGAATCCGAGTTTTTGTGAAGCAGCTTTTGCGATGGATCTGACATGATTATCCCATGAAAGAGTGTTGCTGATGGAAATACCGAGCATAGATATGGTGGGCTTGGTGGGGATGGTGGAGCCAGACATTACAATATCGGGCATACTGAGTTCCGCCTTTCTAGAGAAAATGCAGGCTTGAGTTTTGGTGGCGTTGAATTCAACTAGGTTGTTCGTTCCCCAGGCTGTGATTTCAGCAAGATCTTCATTGACAGCATTGACCTGCCTGCGCCGTGAGTTCTTAGTTTCCTGGGAAGAAATGGGAATTCTGGAAGAGAACGCAGTATGGAGGGTACTATCATCTGCGAAGCTGTGGATGGGGCAAGTTGTTACTCCCAACAGATCATTGATATGAAGCAGGAATAATGTTGGTGCCAAAATTGATCCTTGTGGAACGCCGGAATTGATGCCAATGGTATCAGACGATACACCGTCCACCACCACGTGAAGCGATCTGCCTGAAAGAAAACTCGATAAGAGATGGCATAGCTGAGGTGGTAAGCCGTATGATGGTAGTTTGTGGAGGAGTCCTTCGTGCCAAACACGGTCGAATGCTTTCGATATGTCCAACGCGACAGCTAGAGATTCTCCGTGTTTTTCAATTGAAGATTGCCATAAATGGGTGACGTAGGCAAGTAGATCTCCAGTAGATCTTCGGTGGCGAAAGCCGTATTGTCTATCATTGATGATTCCTGAGCTCTCCAGATATTTGATAAGCTCAATATTGATGGCTTTCTCCATCACTTTGGAGATTACTGATAACAGGGCAATGGGCCTGTAGTTGTTGGGCAGGTTCTTGTTCCCTTTTTTGGGGATTGGTTGGACTCTAGCTGTCTTCCAGCATGATGGGAAAATACCCGACCTGTACGAGATGGTAAACAACTTGCAGAGAATCGGTGTTAATTCTGGTGCACATTTTTTGAGGATAATCGGTGGAATTCCATCAGGACCGTTAGCCTTATTCGTTTTGAGACCAAGCAAAATTCGTCTGATAGTGCGTTGATGGAAGACGATTTCGGGCATTCGACTCTCAACGGGTGGAATGTCTGGCGGCAGTTTTCCTTGGGAATCTAAAGTAGAGTTTGCTGCGAACATCTCTGCAAAAATATTCGCTTTCTCCTGCGATGTTGTTGCTAATGTGCCGTCGGATTTGGACAGTGGTGGAAATGAACTATTAGTGAAATTTCTTCCGACCGCTTTAGCAAGGGACCAAAACGAACGGGAGCCATTGGGGCTATCTATGAGTTTCGATCTTATCTTGGCATTGTATGTTTCTTTCGAAGCATCTATTGTTTGGCTGCAGTTATTCCTGGCATCAACGTATTCTGCTCTAGTCGCGTGGTTGGGGTTTTTGCGCCAGCGATGATAGGCTGTTTGTTTCAAGGCAACAGTTCTAGAACAGTTTTTGTTGAACCAGGGTTTCGAAGGTGATGATCTTTTCGAAAAATGAGGTATGTATGTGTCCATTCCGAGCATGATGATCTCGGATATTTCCGCAGCACACTGTGAAGGGTCCTCAGAGTCAAAGCATACTCTATGCCAAGGAAACTCGGAGAAAAACATGCGGAGACCGTCCCAATCTCCTGAATTGTAATGCCATATAAGCCGTGGGGGTGCCGGAGCAGTTGATGGAATGAAAAATGGGCAGGTTGTGGAGATGAGTGTGTGGTCAGAATTGCCAAGTGGAGCTCGTACATCTATGGTGTAGGGTGCTGAATTATTAGTGAGGAATAAGTCAAGTATGTTAGCTGAATGGTTATTGGCATCGGGAATTCGTGTGGGTTCTTTGATGAGCTGCTCTAAGCCGTGAGTGATGGCGAAAGCTTCGGCTTGTCGCCCAGCTTCATCCGTTCTGTTAGAGTGTACGAGCCAAGCAGTGTTGTGCACATTGAAATCGCCCATGATGATGATTTCTGCTGCTGGATGGTTCTGTTGAATTTGGTCAAGCTTCAGAGACAAGAATTCGAAGAGCTCTTCATAGGATGGATCATTTGGTGATAAGTAGAGACAACAAAGGTATTTGGTCTGTTTCTGGCTATCGAGTTTGAACCACATGACATCAAACTTATTTGGTTCCAAAGTTTTTTCTCGTTGGCATGAGAGATTCGTTTTAGAGTAGAGGCAGAGACCTCCCTTGAATCTGAAACGTGTGTGGAGTTCGTACCCAGGGCAGAGCAGATAGGTCGTATTGGTGGATGAATTGACCTGTGTCTCAGTAAGAGCCAATATGTCTGGCTTTTCAATTTGAAGGTGTCGATGGACATCGTTGATGTTCTTACTTAGACCTCGGATGTTGCATAGGTCTATCTTGAGGACTTTTTGAGCCGATGGTGAACCCCCTCTAGCACCTCTCGCCCGGAAATCCGAATGGAGAGGTATTTTACTTCCGGATAATTTCACTTGAGGAGAACTCATCATCGCGTATTCTGTATAAAGAAGGGAGGTTGGCGTGGAAGGAAAAGGAAATTGGGTTGGGTTGGGTTGGCCGGAACATCAACCAGCTACTGAAACACGGGTAAGTATACCCATTTCACAGTGCCTATGGTTGATGTGGTGGTATCGCACCGGGCGATGGCGTTAACCATCTTCCACCTATTGGCGTCCTTTTAGTCGCCTTCTACGACAGGCAGGACTTACCGTGGGGTTATTCTAATCCGACCACCACACGGTAAATGTATAAAGTATTTCTACAATAATTTCATGTCTGCTGTTATTCATTATTATATTCAATGAATTTCAAAAATGTTGTAAATTATACTATGAGGCAGCAAATGCAAAAGAACAGGTCTCAGAGTTTTTTATCACATTATCGATATAGGTAAAGATATTTTTCGATTCCCTTAAATATTAAAAAAAATTGAATCTAATCTAAATCTAATAACTAACAATGCCAACTATATTTTACCTACCTGAAATAGAGGTATGAATCTTTTTTTGATTGTAGAAATGATGTTATTGGTTTTCAAGAAAGAATAATTATATTATATTTACGAGATGTCACAGAATAAAGTAAGTAGATGATACGAAGACCTATAAGATATTGAGTCTCTTATTTGGATCTGATTTTCTTACTAGCTACTTTTTTCCTCTAGTTCCACTATCTGGCTGTATCTTGAAGTGATGTCTCTGTATCATCTCCATAGTTGTTGATACGGGATTTGGGTATTGGAGGTTGAAATTGTAATAAATACAAACGGTTGTTACAAAAGCATTGACGAATTGGTCAAATTCCAATTCTGATATGATTCCTCCTTCCATGCATATACGGTATTTTTCACCTGAAAAAATGATCCTATTCAGGTATTCATGGGCTCTACATCAATTCATTCACATATAGGTATAGTATTGAAGTTGTGGGTGTAATATAAAATTCATTATTGAATTGAACATGGCGCGTTGTGAATAGTCAGAATCTGTGCTCCTAGTAGAATATAAAATAGAACAAGAACTGTACCTACGAAAAATTTGAAAATTGGTAGTATACAAATCCAAAGTGAGTTCTACTGTTTGATATAACTAAACGACGTTGAAAATGGTTATTACTCGAGAGATCAAGGAAGAAATCAAAATTGCCGTGAACGATTCCATTAATAAATGCCTAACAGACCAGGTATTTATAAAAACATTATCAGAAAAAGTTTCCCAGGCAGTCTCCGAATCCATCAGCAAAAAGTTGAAACTGTTAGAACAAAAAGTTATAGATATGGAAAACGGAATGATACGAATGAAACGAGAAAATGTATCCAAACTTGAAATACAGAGTGAGTCAATTAATAAAATCGTAAACGAAAATAAACTTATGTCTAATAAATTAGACAACTTCGAACAAGATACGAAGAAATGTAACCTGCGGATATTCAACATTAAAGAAAACCCTAACGAAAATACCCGTCAACTTATAACAAATATTATTCGAACAAAAATGTCAATAAATTTGCAAGACAATGAAATAGAACTGTGCTACCGTGTTGGGAAGATAAATGACAGCAAGACAAGAGGAATTTTCTTGAAACTTACAAACTACACTCTAAGGCAAGAAATTTTCAGAAAAAAGAAACTACTAAAAGGATCTGGCATTGTCATCAGGGAAGACCTCACTAAATTACGAGTTGAAATCCTGTCAAAGGCCATCGAAAAAGCATCATTGAAACAGGTATGGACAGAAGCTGGAAAAATCATCATCAATTTAAACAACAAAGTGTCAACAATCACAACATACGATGACTATGTGAAATTATTTTCGTAGATAACTTTTAATGAGCCATAATTCAAGCTACTAGGAGGATAGACTATTACTTTCTATTTATACATTTTTTCTTTTTTTTTCTTTTTTATTCATTTAATTTTATAGTTTTTGTACTGAATTATATTGCTCTCAATGTTAGAATTTTTAGATATATTAGATAACAAAGAGGAAATAGATACAAAATATTTCTCTACCTTACAAGAATGTTATAGAGATTGTGACGCTGGAAGGGAAAAAATTGGTATAATCCATTTCAACATCAGAAGTATAAATAAGCATATAGACGAACTTCTAGTCTACATACAAGAAAACTACAATAACATTGATATTATTATACTCTCAGAAACGTGGATTATAGATGGCGTGGATAATTTTTCAATACCAAATTATACAACTCATTATAATGAGTCAAAAACAAATCGAAACGATGGTCTACTGGTTTATATAAAGAACTCAATATCTTCAAAAGTAAACATAATTCCTATAAGCGAAACAAATTTACTAAGAATCTGTCTTTCAACACTGAGTACAACAATCGGAATAACCGCTTCATATCGACCACCCTCCACAAACACTCAAACATATATTGATGATCTTGAAACATACTTCACCAACCTACAACCACTTGATACTGAAATATTTTTAGGTGATATCAACATAAATCTAGGAAATAAATTATCAAACGAAGTGAATAATTATTTGAATGCTTTAACTAGTAACGGTTTTATCTCATATATAAACAAACCAACAAGGGTAACAAATGTATCTGAAAGCATAATAGACCATATTTTTGTCAGAAATAGACTAAATAATACATCTTTCAAACCCTCAATAGTAGAAACTGATCTATCCGACCACTTCACTACATCATTAATTATCACCAAAATAAAACAAGAAAACAGCAAACCTACAGATGAGTGTAAACCATCCACATACAAGAAAATTAACTTCACCAAACTGAATCATTTACTAAAAACCGAGAGGTGGGAAGATGTAGTTCAGAACGATAACCCCCAAACAGCTTATAACAGCTTTATTAAAAAACTCTGTAATTACATAGAAAAGGCTACGAAAGAAATCAAGATAAATAAAAAACTCAAATTGAAACCATGGATAACGGCAGGGTTAATAGAATCAATAAAAACCCGAGATCGAATGAAAAAACTACTGAAAAATAACTTTTCTCATGCATTAAAAAATGAATACTCACAGTATAAAAATAAAGTGAATAATTGAAAAGGAATATTCTCAGATATATTATAAACATGAAAAAATTGATTCATTTGAATAAATACATTGAGAATTCGCATTCTCTATGTGATGAAATTATTAATTCTTTCTCGGTATATTCAACAGAAAACAACTACTTCCCTGGCTATATGCCACGACGAACATTGAATTATATCAATTGAACATACACGATAGGAATTTGAGAATAAAATGAATATCTTCTGAAATTGAGAATTGACATTCTCTTCCAGAATCGGATGAATAATATGATGAATATAACGATATAAAAAATATATTACTTACCAAATTGGTATGAAAATTGGAATGTATGGGAGAAATATACTAGTATACATACTCTGTTCTTGTTGAGTCGTGAATTTATCAAAAATCATTCGTATCCATGATGTTTGGGATATATGCACATCTCTTTCACATAGGTTAGATGATTTAGATTCGAATAAAATTCATTTCGAGCTTCAAACTCTCCTCAGTAACCTGAAGTCCAGTCATTCCTTCAGCCATTCTTCATTTAATACACAATTTTCACATTTCTATAATGATATAACTAAAACTATAGTGGAACTGACATCTATCTAAAACAATTGCCACCCACATGACTGGAGATAAGTCAACAAATTTTCATTCTCAGATAGATGTCAGTTCCACTATAGTTTTAGTTATATCATTATAGAAATGTGAAAATTGTGTATTAAATGAAGAATGGCTGAAGGAATGACTGGACTTCAGGTTACTGAGGAGAGTTTGAAGCTCGAAATGAATTTTATTCGAATCAAAATCATCTAACCTATGTGAAAGAGATGTGCATATATCCCAAACATCATGGATACGAATGATTTTTGATAAATTCACGACTCAACAAGAACAGAGTATGTATACTAGTATATTTCTCCCATACATTCCAATTTTCATACCAATTTGGTAAGTAATATATTTTTTATATCGTTATATTCATCATATTATTCATCCGATTCTGGAAGAGAATGTCAATTCTCAATTTCAGAAGATATTCATTTTATTCTCAAATTCCTATCGTGTATGTTCAATTGATATAATTCAATGTTCGTCGTGGCATATAGCCAGGGAAGTAGTTGTTTTCTGTTGAATATACCGAGAAAGAATTAATAATTTCATCACATAGAGAATGCGAATTCTCAATGTATTTATTCAAATGAATCAATTTTTTCATGTTTATAATATATCTGAGAATATTCCTTTTCAATACTTTCATACCCAATCAAGGGGTTCAAACTTGAACGATGGAAACTTGTTATTTTTATAGACCTTCAATCGCAGATTCGTGATTGGGTTTTTTCTCAATTCAGAATTTCTTTCCACGCCCTGTATGATGAATGTCAGTTTGTCATACATCTAAAATAAAGTGAATAAACTAATTAAATCGACAAAGAATCAATACTTTAAAAATAAGCTTCATGAGAACAGTGGTAACTACAAAAAAACCTGGGAAATAATAAATGAAGTATCAAACAAAAATATAACAAAAACAAATGCCAATGTAATAGATATGGTAGATACAAAGGGGAACAAAATAGCCGACAATAAAACGAAAGCTAATACATTCAACACATTTTTCATTAACATAGGAAAAAATATGGCTGACAAAATCGAAAAAGTTGATAACCTCCCTATAGACTTTATGAATGACGTTTCAGTTGGACCATCGATGTTCCTACAGCCGGTTACCAGTAATGAAGTTATCAATATAGTATCTAAACTAAAAAACAGGTCGGCCCCTGGACCAGATGGAATAAACTCCATATTGATAAAAAATGTCCATCTGCACATTGTGGAACCACTCACCCACCTCATTAATATAACGTATAAATCTGGTGTCATACCTTTACAATGGAAAAAGTCGGTAATTACCCCTATTTATAAATCAGGTGATAAAAGTAATTTTAACAACTACCGACCTATATCCGGGATAAATAAACAGTTTTGCGAAGATCTTTGAACACTCTGTAAAAAAACGTCTAGTAAATTTTTTTAATATTCATCAAGTGATAACAAAAAAACAATTTGGGTTCATTAATGATTCTAATACTGAAAAAGCTGTTTTACACTTCTCAAAAAACATAGTCGATGCCTTGGAGAAGTGCTTAGCAGTTTTTCTGGATTTTGCCAAGGCATTCGACACAGTGTCACACTCCAAGCTCATAGATAAACTTCATAGATATGGAATACGTGGACCTATGAAAGACTTATTGCAGAACTATCTATCCTGCAGATATCAAAAAGTAAAAATAGACAAATATACCAGTGAACCCCAAGAAATAACCGTCGGTGTTCCACAAGGCACAGTACTGGGTCCGATACTGTTCCTAGTCTACATAAATAGTATTGGCAGCATAAACTCCATCGATCATTTCATCTCATATGCAGATGATACCGCAAATGTATTTTCAGGAAAGTCATGACAAGAAACATACCAAACTGCTGAAATTGGTTTAAAAGATATCCAAATATGGCTAAATTATAATCTACTAAGCCTAAATATTCTCAAAACAAAATTTGTATGTTTCACACTGTTAAGTAACGATCAACCAAATAAGGAAGCACTGAAAATTCACAAACTGAACTGCCCACAGAATAATCAATACACTTGCCCAACCATAGAAAAGGAGTCAAAACTAAAATACCTTGGAATTATACTTGACCAACATATGAGATGGGATGAACACGTTGGTCATGTCATCAAACGCTTAAGACAACTCACTTATAAACTATACAATCTGAGAGAAATACTTACCCGAAACAATCTTATAATAATCTATAATTCTCTGGCAGAATCGATCATTAGATATGGCATTACTGTATGGGGTGGACTCTTCGACAACAACCTCAAAAGTCTTCAAGCAATGCAAAATACAATTATAAAAATAATTTTCCATAAGAAAAAACGGTTCTCCACTGAACAACTGTACAAAGAAACGAAACTTTTCAATGTAAGAAGCTTATTTATCTACAACAGCCTAATATGGGTCTATAAAAACAAATTTACAGATATCCCATATAGACTACAAAACACCAGATCAACAGAAAATCTAAATATGCCTCTCCCTATCTTCAAAAAATCACATACACAAAGAACACTTATCTACTTCGGTCCCAAATTATATAACTCACTGCCTAGGAACATAAAAGAAAAAAAATCACTTAGTCAATTTAAATATGAAATAAAAAAACTACATTACCACAAATTACACTACATTAATAAAAATATTTTGAAAAAAAAAAATAACCCATCCAGCTCTCAACCTCTAACTCCCGACCTACACTTATTATTATGAATATATTCTCTCAAACCACACATAGTACTACAGCAATCCTGACAATCCTGAAGACAGAACAAAACAAATGCTTCAAGCATTTAGGTTAGCCTCCAGGATCTTGTGAGGGTTCAATAATAATGTGAACTGGTACAAGACTGTACAATGGTATGATAGATACGAATTTCCATGTCCACTCACACCATGTAGGCACACAATACCATTCCGACAATCCTAGATGCAGAACAAAGCAAGTGCCTTATGCACTTAGGTCATGCGTCTAGGATATGGAAGAAATTAATAATAATAATAATAATATTCAACTAATATATGGGTATGTATATGTATGTTTGTTATCTGATTTTCACCATGTAATGCAATTTCAATTCAATAAATTTCAATTTCAATTTCAATTTCAATTTCAATAACTGTCTCTTGAAAGAAGAATATGTACGAAAAATGCCACCACATTCGCTAAACAAACAATTGAATTGGCGCCAAGTTTTTCTATGCAAATATTGGTGAATATTATATTTTCTTGAAGCACAAAAGGTATTCGACCAAAAACAACACTTGTACATTGTATCTACTCACCGTGAAATTTCCTAAGATCCTTCCAATCGCACAGATAACGGTGTATTGGTGACGCACACTTTCAACCCCTGAGCAGACCAAAAACGACTGAATACGGCGACGGTCAACGCTCTCTCGTATACGTTTAGGAGCAAGATGGCAGTCGGAAATACATATTATACAATGTAAATTTACAATTTTCTGTAAAATATATGTAAATGATGTAATTTCAAAGTAAAATCATGTATACTTACTAGATTTCACGAGAAATCACTGTAAATACTGTAATTTGATGTAAGAAGTATGTATATTTCTCAGAGAATTACATCAATGGCTCAAAAATCGAGTAAGTTCACTTAATTAATGTCGTAATGTAATAATACCAAGACGATATAGTAATAATCACCTTGAGTAACAAGTATTTTTCATGCGATTTTCCATCGGTTTTTTTTTAGTGCAAATCTCTTCGCGTTATCGGATCGGTTTTACTTGACGTTATGTCAATAATAATAGTATCACATTCATCAGTTTTTAGATTAAGTGAATTCATTGAACGTAAATTTTTGTTCACATTATCATTGAACGTATTTTTGTTTTACATCATCGAATAACTGCCTGAGTTTTGTGTGTGATTCCTTGATTATAGATGGTTGATCAAAATTTGCCTTTATGTGATTATGTATCATTATTCTCTTGTTTTCATCTCGCTCGCATAACATATTCCAAGCAACCTTATAGTTTGTTGCCGAGACTATGATTGACTGTATGATATTTGAATTGCTGAGCCTTCAAGAGATGGTTTCTAATAATAAAACTTTTGAATGTCCAAAATGTCTTTATTAGCATGTACCTGAGCTGTAAATGAATCCCTCAAGTCAAACAACCGAATATAGGAACCATCGAAACACGGCAACTTCATATTTGGTAGCTTTACTTGCGTTGATTTGAATCGACTCTCTTGTTTTGCATGATGAATATTATGATCACTCTGTATAACTGAATATGTCTATATCACATCCATTGCAATTGAAATCAATTCAAAATAATCGTTTTCGAAAGTATCAAACTCCAAAACTTCTGATAAATTCCAAAACTTCTGATAATGGTCTGTCTTCGTCTGATAATGCATCAATTTCAAATTCTTCGTTACTAAATTCTTTATTATGGTTCTGATTTCGGAAATTTTATTTCGAGCTGTGTCATTGTGTTGCTAGATAATTTTCTCACATCACTATCGAAAGATTTGAAATGAATTTTGAATCGAGACAGCTGCTCTTTCAAAAACTGTCATTTCTGTTTGAGTTCATCTACTGTTAACGCTATATCTATAAATCAAAGACCACGATTTCTGTATTGACACAAATAAAAAAATTAGGAATGGGTTATGAAGTGATAAAAAGAATGGAGTTTCTTGAAGTTCACTTTTGACTGTAGTTCTGCTGTCTATTTGCTACCTGCTCCTTTTGTTCACTGTTCCGCCATTTGGTTTTCGTCAGTTCAACAAGGACTCTTCGTTTCCGAGTCTTCAACCAAGTATAAAAGTTTCACCAATTCGCTGCATGAAATTTTTTCTACTAGTATAATGTCTCTCCAATTGTTCCACAGGTTTAAAACTGCCGAAATTATTGAGTACGTATTGTTCCAGTAATAATCCAACTGTATCATCCTGTATTATATCGAAAAATATAGCCAAAGAATCTGTATGTCCCAAATTCAGTCTATTCGTTTCGTAACTCACAACTCACAATTTCACACGTGTTTTCAAAAAGTTCATTCACTTGCTAGCTGCTGTGACCACATTCGGCTCGAAGGACCAAAATGTTGAGTTATAGTTTGTAGTGGACTGTAACTTGATTAAAAATGTTGGTTGTCTTGAGAAATAGGTATATTTATTTGCCAAACGTGTTAGCTGGGGTTTGAAGTGCACAATACAACGACTGCAAAAAGACTAATTTCTTTTTGACCTGAAGGGTTTTTGAGGATACGGCGCTCTTCGCCGGTCCATCTCTTGTCCACAGAAATATCATACCAAGTCTTGACATGGAATGATATAATATATGGAAATAATGAAATAGATTCAATCCTTATTCGTGTTCATAAATATCATCAAAAATCCATGTTTTAGGGTAACAATTAAAATAAATGAAATTGTAATATACTAAGAAAAATACATCAATAACATAATACTTTTATGTACAATGAAGTGTTTCATCTTGACTTGTTTTTCAAGACAGAACAGACAGGTGCATGATGAATTCAATAATATAAATGAATTGTGGACAAATTGAAACAAATTAGAGAGGATGTCTGTCTGAGATGTAACGTCAGTTTGCCTTTGTTGTGAGCCAAAATTGCTATTGACTTTCCCATTGCTTCCCGGTTTTTTTTCCTTGGTGTAACCAATGGTCTTTCGTCGCTATCTTAGGAGTCTGCAGATTCCTGACTCTTGGTTTATGAAGAGGAATCTCTTTCACTAGTAGAAGGTTGAACATCAGAGGTTCTGAAGGTACCAGCTGTAGGCAGATTGTCTCCAGCAATTCTATTGGTTAGTCCCATAATTGGAGCATGTTTCATAGAGAGGAACCTCATTTCTCGAGTATCGACCCATTTCAGAATAACAATTCCATATTCATCTTCGTGAGATATCATATGCCCTGTTCTCAGCATTGCTTGAAGAACTTCTTTTTGCATATTCTTCTTGTTAGATCGTACAGTTCCAGCAACATGTGTCCGCTTCTCGAGCATTGATCATAGCTTGTGTAAAAATTATATACGTATAATGTTCTGCCTTGATAAAGCAGTTCCTGGCATAATCTCAAACAAACATTTGATGCTAATCCAACTTCACGTTGCCCATTCGCTGACTTTCCAGCATAGACTTCAAGTACCTATGTATCACCATCAGTCGAACAAAGTTTGAACAGCTTAATTCCATACTTATGAGCTTTGTTTGGGATATATTGCCTGAATATCAAGCGACCTCTCCATATGGTACCAAAGTTCCATCTATGACAATGTCTCCATCAGGTTGAGTCACCGTTTCGCATTGTTTCATTGTCGTTAAAATGTATCAGAGTTAGCAGCAACTGATATCTGTTGCACAACATCGTATTTTTAGGAATATCTTGACGATAAATATCCTTGGTCGCCCAATGATCTGGTGATGTGCCCAATCGAACCAATCCCATCCACATTGTTAATCCCAAAACTTTTTTGATTTCTACTGGATTGGTAGGTTCCCATTTTTTCATGCGGATATATTTCTTCATTCCCTTCGATGCTATGGTTTGTGCTGCAAATCTGTTGGTTTCGGTAACAATAAGGTTTATGACTTCATCACCTACAAGGAGAAGGATTGTCTCAAGTAGAGTTATTCCAGTAGATAGTTCTTGAAGCAGTCCACTGAGACCGGTGAACTCGAAGTTCTCATGGCGTACGACATATTCGCTCCAATCACGGGAACATGATGGCACCTCGTTATGTTCTTCAATTTGGTCATCATCTTCATCCACAGCCTCTTTCATGGCCAAATCTTTAAGGGCTTCTTCAATGTCCGATGATTCTTTGCCATCCTCTTCATTAGATGGATCGAATCTGAATCGTCGAAATGCGCTCTCCAGAAGAAGATCCGAATCCCTCAAAGAATCGTCAGAATCAAAGTCACTCTTGTTTGGTATATTTAGTTTCCGAACTGAGGACTTGCAACAGAAAGAAATCATGCAAAAAAGCGTTTTTCATATTCGAAAGACGTGGCCACAAGCGCAAAACCTACGTTTTCTTCCTGCAGGGCCACTTGTTTCATGAATGAGATACATCAAAAGGAGATAGGGAACCTACTCAACATTCAACAAAAACACTTATTTGTTGGTAAAAAATGTATGCTGGTATTGAATACATCAAATATTGCAAAAAAGTAGTGTGGCCTCTGGCGCAAGTCATCCCTCCGTATCATCCCAAGGTTCCATGAGCATCATAGGAATTTCTTCTTGTATACTCCAAGGGATAACAGAACAAAATACCACCATTTATATCATTGTGAAAATTGTTATGATGACGTATCTCAGTACTAGGAAATCAATAGATATTATAGGCTTATTCAAGCAGCAGATCTTCGACTAACCCAATAGTTCATTCTTATATCGAAATAAACCACAGTGTCTATTCATGACGCGCGCTTTCTGATAAGGGAAAATCAAATCAGGCACCGACCGATAACAGTGTTGTGAGACGTTGCAGAATGATTTACATTCTACTGGAACATACACGTAATCATGCTCAACTCTGTTCTTTAAAAAAAAATAATATAACAGTTGATCATATCAAACATATTGAAAGTTACAAATCAATCATTTCTACTTCATACCTCGCCATCAGTGAAATAAAAAGAGTAATAAATGAAAAAATAGATGAACAGAAACCAGAGAAATTGCTTATATTCAAAATGATTAGAATTATACTAACAGATCATTCAGAATGAGCCATTCGTCCTTTTCATCTCTATCGTCTTCCGTTCTATCAGAAAAAAAAACAGGAACAATCACGAATTCAACATGATTCCCTGGAAATACTCAAAGATCCATAATTTCCACATCTTCCCCAATCATTGATCTGAAAAAATTCAAATAAATGAATAAATTTTGAATAGGGGAGGAAAAACCATACCAATTTATCAAATAAAAAAAAAATACTAACGAATCAGTCAGAAGAGCCCATTCATTTTCCTCGCTATCGGATTCTGTTCTATCGAAAAAGAAAAAATAATGAAAAATTCAACATAATTCACTGGTACTCACACATCAATAATTGGTGAATTTTCCTCTTTCTTCACCTTGACCTCATCCTCTTTCATCCTATGAGTGAGCTAGAAAATTCCAGGTATATTTTGTAATTCTCACTGTCTCAGGTACTGCCTGTACTTCGATCGGTTCGATCGGACGATGCCATACAGGCACATTGTTTATATTACTGAAATTGTTCCTAAAATTTGAAAAAGTATTATACATATTTCTGGACAATATCTTTTACTCACAGTTAAGACCACCACTCACTTAGGGAAGCTCTGCCTTCTGTGAAGTGAAATTCTGTGACTTGCTCAGGCACATCATTTATATCACTGAAATTGTTCCTAAAATGGAAAAATGTTGAAACGCGAAATCTTCAAAAACGCGTTTATTGAATATACTACTGAAATGACATCAACATGTTTTCATCTAACGCCATGTGAAGATTGGTTACTCTCGTAGTCCCTCTCTCTTCTCGCCACGCTGTCACGTCGTATAGTTCCAGACCCCGCCGTTAGTCGAGATTCCAGGGCCTGCCTGGCCCCTATCGCTGGATAACGGCCTCTCACAGATCTTGCTTGAGGATTTCATACTCCTGCTCGTCCAGGTCGTAACAAAAATATAAAACTCATACTCCCGTGGGTAGATATGGAATAATATGAACACAAAACGAAAACACAGGCACAGATTTTTCTTCAAATTTTATAAATATACAGGGTGTTTCATTGGGAAAGGTAAAAATTTCAACTGTGGATAGGGGTCACTGAGGAGATTTCAAAAAACGCATGGTTAATGGGTCTTCGACATCTTATAACCGGGATACGGGATGTTTTATCAATTTTGCCCATTTCTTTATTGTCTCATTACTTTTCAACCAACCTGTAAATCTTTTTGGAAATTGGTACACTCACTCAATCTATCCTGCTGAATTGATTGAGATATCAAAAAAAGATATAATCCAGGTCCGGCTTCACTTAAAATTTGCAAATTTTTTCTGCCCGAAAACAACACCCTATACATTTGAATTTCTCAATTTTTTTGCCATATCTAAAAAAAGCACCATAGTGTCTATTCAACGATGTACTTTTTATTTATGCACAGACGATTTTTTTATATTCATATTATGGGCACAAAATATATTTTTTGGTCATTTTGCGGTACAAAGTGGAATCAGACAAGAATTATGAATTTTATTACTTCCTATTCAGCATAGTCGACTAGTACGTTTAGAAGGAGTGTTTTATATTAGTTCTTGTATACACCTAGACTACCAGAAAAAGTTGCAGATTTGTATCAAGAACTAAGTTCATTCCATCGCAGTAAATCACAGAAAATCTTGAGAAGTCTGAAAAAAAATAACATAGTTTGAGAATGAATGAAAAATATGTATTTATCCAGTTATTGAAAAACTGAAACGATTATAATGAAGCTAGCGTGCTAGCGAAAACAACGATCATAACTAAATTGAAAATAGACAATACAAAACACAAAATTCAACATACAACACACCTACCCACTACGTAACAATACAATGAATGATGAAAAAAAGGGAAAACTCCCTCTAGTACACTTTCTATAACATAATAACTCTCATAAAAAAAAACAAATCACTACAATAATTGTTCGAAACGACCTCCATTCTGTTGGATACACATTCTTCCCCTCATAGATATGTGGTTCACAGATTTCCTGATGACATCTGGGTTATTCTTCATTTCTCGATAGGCGTTTTCTATTCTCTCAATCAGGTCTTCTCTACTATTTATGGAAGTAGAATAAACTTTGGACTTCAGATGACCCCAAATATAGTAATCTACAGGATTGAAGTCCGGTGATCTTGCAGGCCAATTGATAGGACCACCTCTGCCTATCCACATATTAGGAAAATTTGTATTCAAAAATTCTCTCACAATAATCCTGAAATGCGGGGGAGCACCATCATGCTGGAAATACAAACCAGCCACGTCTACACCTGCATCGTCTAAAAAAACTGGTAAGATATTCTGTAAAAAATCCAAGTAAACTTCACCAGTCAGTGTTTGAGGGAAAATATGTGGCCCCAATAATTTATTGTCATAAATGCCGCACCACACATTCACTGAAAATTTATACTGTGAATGGGCTTCTCTTGTAGCATGTGGATTTTTCACCGACCACATATGCGAGTTCCATAGGTTAAACACACCATCTCTAGTGAACTGAGCCTCATCGGAAAAGATACATCTACGTATAATTCGTCGGTTTCTGATGATCCACCTGCTAAAATTCATTCTCTGAATTTCATCTCCTGCCTCTAGCCTTTGTACTTTTTGAACATGATATGGATGGAAACGATATTTTTTCAGCCGTCGCCATACAGTTGTATGAGGTACATTAAGAGTATGACTAACTCTTTGTAATATTTTCATTTGCTAATATAACTTGCCTATATCAAACGTTGACTTTTTCATGGTATTTTCTACTAAAACACTAGAGAAACTCTGTAGATATACACTGTCGAATTTATAAACCTTCATTGATAAATTCAGTTGACATAGTTCAGAATTTAACATCTATTATTAAAGCGCCCTGTATATCACTTCTCATCTTGTATCCAACAGAACGCTCACAGGTAGTAAACTGAAACAAAAAGAAGTAATGAATTAGTCAGTAATATAGTCAGTAGAAAACAAACACAAACATAATTTATTACATTCTAGGTACCTACTTGAATAAACCTGTATATTCACATGCTGATGTAAAATGGGAAATCTTTGAAAAATTTTGATTAAAGATTTGGTTTCAAAACCTTGGGCTACAATTGGTTCAACCACAGTTATAATTTTGAAAATATCATCATCAAATTTGAATTTTTTTTCTTATTTGAGTGGCAAGTTCAATATAAAATTTCAAGCAAGTCTTGTAGAATTGTTCTATTTCAGTTACTTCAACGTTTTCAGATTTCAGCTGTTGAATACTCTCATCAGCTGTTATACCAATATATACCTTTTGAAGAGGCACGTAATTATGAGGATTTGAATGGTTGAAGGAAAAAACATCCTCATTCTTGAAATGAGATAATACTAAAAAATTAGAGTATATTGTTTTCAGTAGTTTTCGAGTCTCTGGTTTCAATCTGTTTAAGAGTGGTGTCTCTGCTTGAAATAAAATATTGAATTCAACCAACAACTCGAGCATATATGACATAAATTCTAAATATATAATGGTGAATTTATTATTCATTATACTGAGCATATCCTCAGTAGTTTTTGATGGATCTGAGAGCACATATTCCCTGAAATACATATGCAAGGGAGCAAACTGTTCCAATATCCTATCTACACATGATTTTAGAGACAGCCATCGTGTGTTTGATGGAGATAGAATTTTGTGAATCTCAGTTCCAAAATATTCCTGAAATTCTTTGAATTTCTCAGTTCTCTGAGCACTTCTATAAAAATGAGAACCAATATTTCTCAACAAGTCTTCCACAGATCGTGAAAGTTCCATACATGCCTTAGAAGCACATAAATGAATCATGTGGCATGAACATTTCACTAAGACAATATTGGGAAACTCTTTCCTCAAAAGTGCAGCAACAGATTGATCTTTACCAAACATGCAATTCGGAGTATCTGATGAAAATCCAATTAGATTTGTTAGTGGAATCCTCTTCTCAGATATTGTATTTATCAAACATTGATATAAATCATTTGCAGTGCCAGAACAATGTTCTTTCATATCGAAAAACTGACATGCAACCTTGCACTGAGAGTTGTTGAAATAAATGATTGTGAATGCACAATGCTTCTTAGTGGTATTATCTGTGGTTTTATCCATAATAATTGAAAAAAATGAACCATCTTTCCTCAGACTGTCATAGAATGCTTCTTTGTAAGATACTGCAATACTCTTCCTCACTATTTGGGTAGCTTTCGTTCTTTGGAGTGCTAACTCTTGTGCTATTTTAGAATCAGGAAAAATGTCTTTGCACAGAGGAGTGAGTACATCCATTAAAGAAAATGGTAGGTTATTGGTAGCCAATAGGCCTGCCAGTTTTGTTTCAGCTTTTTTTCCAGCTGCTATCGGATTATCAAACATTTTTGATATATCCAAGGTATGGGCAACTTGTTTCATATTAAATTTGTGTTTATCAGATTCCATATGCCTTCTGATAGTTGCTTTATGTGCTAATACAGTGACTTTACTAACTTTGCAGAAACCTTGCTCGTTTTTACTTTCCCCAAACTTTGACTTTGACTTCACTAGCCACTCTTTGAACTCTGGAATGTTCCGCCAACTTTCAGAAAATATGTACTTTTTTTATTCATGTTTTTCTCCAGGTTTTTGTGACTGCATAATACGCAATCCGGAGGAGGAGGAAGATGCTTGATTTACTTGATTATTCATTTCTTTTCTTTTGCTCAATCTCAATATTCAATATTTCCTTACAAATAAATAATATAATCAATCACAGACAGTTCTTACACTTGACACTGACAGTAAGTGACAGTGCTCATGTGCTCAACATAGAAATCATAGAACACATTCGAGTAGATGGTGTTGTACGTTGTACGTGTTGTACGCTAGTTGCAATGTTATCTATGATCCATATCTATGCTAGTTCACAGGACCACGAGATGATAAAAGACTTCGATACTTCTTGTGAGATCAATGGAACAAATCTCTAAATTACACGAAAATATTCAATGCACGAATCCTACACACGATGCTCCCAGATTACACACATTTCGTGTAATTACACACTCATTGGCAACACTGATTCTGCGTGCGGTCTGGATCACCTTAGCGTATGATGCTCACGGGTTACGTTTCGAATGGATAAAAGATGCCCCAAGTGGTTCGAATATAGTTTTGATGACGGACCTGCAATCATATTTTCTGATAGTCTAGATGCATACAAGGAACGATATGGAACACTCCTTCTAAACGTACTACTCGCCTATGCTGAATAGGAAGTAATAAAATTCATAATTCTTGTCTGATTCCACTTTGTACCCCAAAATAAGCAAACATAATATTTTGAGCCCATAATATGAGTAGCAAAAATCGTCTGTGCACGAATGAAAAGCACATCGTTGAATAGACATTTTGATGCTTCTTCCAGATATGGCGAAAAAATTGAGAAATTCAAATGTATAGGGTGTTGTTTTCGAGCAGAAACAATTTGCAAATTTTAAGTGAAGCCGGACCTGGATCCTATCTTTTCTTGATGTCTCAATCAATTCAGCAGGGTTTATTGAGTGAGTGTAACAATTTCCAAAAAAATATACAGGTTGGTTGGAAAGTTATGAGACAATAAAGAAATAGGCGAAATTGATAAAACATCCCGTATCTCGATTATAAGATGTCGAAGAACCATCAACCATGGGTTTTTTCAAATCACCCCAGTGACCCCTATCCACAGTTGAAATTTTTACCTCTCCCAATGAAACACATATACATTTTGAACCCGCTACCCACTATCTCATTCCATTGCAAGACACTGTATGATATCATCGATAAGTGATCTGAAGACGATAAAGAATGATTTTTTTCTTAGGATGATGAGAATCATATACTCACTGATCATACAGGATCATCAGTGATGCCTCCTCATCATTATCATTTTCTGTTTTATAAAAAAAATAATATAACAGTTGATCATTTCAAACATGGTAAAACTTACAAATCAATCATTTCTACTTCATACCCCGCCATCAGTAAATTAAAGAAGGAATAAATGAATAAATGAAAAAACAGATGAACAAAAATCAGATAAATTTCTTATATTCGAAATGATTCGAATTATTCTAACGGATCATTCAGAATGAGCCATTCGTCCTTCTCATCTCAATCGTCTTCTGTTCTATCAGAAAAATAAAACAGAAACAATCACGAATTCAACATGATTCCCTGAAAATACTCATAAATCAATTATTTCTACATCTTCCCCAATCATTGATCTGGAAAAAATGAAAATAAATGAATAAATAATAAACAGTTGAGGAAAAACCAAACCAATTAATCATATAAAAAAAGAGAATAATACTCACGAATCAGTTAGTATAGCCCATTCATTCTCCTCGCTATTGGTTTCTGTTCTATCTAAAAGGAAAAAATAATCAGAAAAACATAATTCACTGGGAGTACTCACAAATCAATAATTGGTGAATTTTCCTCTTTTATCACCTCGACCTCATCCTCTTCCATCCTATGGAAATTATGGCAAGTTAGAAAATTTCTGGTATATTTCACAGTTGCGTCCACCGCTCATTTAGGAAAGCTCAGCCTCTGTGAAGTGAAATTCTGTGACTCGCTCAGGCACATTATTGATATTACAGAAATTGTTCCTGAGATGTGAAATAATACATATGGTTCATTTCTGAAATGGTATATTACATGACTAGTGTGGAAAGTGACTCATTTCCTACGAGTTGATATAATGTAACAAGTACATGAAATACACTTTCCAACGAGTTATGTACACTATTTTTCCTACGACCATAAATATTTGAATTATTTTTATATTCTGTGATGATGAGAACTGAGTAGTTATACTGCTTTTAATCAAATTCGATTACACGAAAATTATATTATTAGCTAATAGCTTGGTAGACCAGATGATAATTCGATAATAAGACACAAAACATAAAAAACAAATTCAAAATATTAAATTTTTCATCATAACATGTTATTCAATTATCATTGGAATTGATCCTACTTATTATTATACACGTTCATCTGTATCTAACTAATTATTTCTATCCATAGAATGAAAATTGAAGGTGATGTGGTTTCCTTGGCAATTCGTGAAATTCAATGGCGTGTTCATGAGTGGAGAATTGAAATTCTCTATAATTTCGTTAGTATTTTAAACTACTTTGATATTCCTTGTTGCTGATGGTGCTTGCCTATTAATGCCTATTATATGAACTTTTATGAGATTTTTCTCCAGACGGTGCTTGAATATTTTCTTTGCTGCAAGAAGCTACTGCGCCCATGATTTTTGTAGCAATATCAACTCTGTGACAGAGTCGTCGATGTATCCCTCTGCAACGGTTGAGGATTTCCATCCCCCGTGTCTTTTGAGAGTAGTCAGGTCTGCTCCGGCATCTACTAAAATAGTTGCTGATGATCTGCGAGAACAGTCACCAGTATACAATTCTGGATTATCCAGTTTCAAAAATGTGGCCACTGTTTTTGGTACACTACCAATTTCATTAATGCCGATTACGTGCTGCGTGCACTTTCCATTTTGGTGATTCGAAAATAACCTTTTTTCATCTGTTGGTGGTCTCAAATTTGCGTATTTCCTAGATATATCATGAAATAAACCAGAAAAGCCGAACTTTCGAGAAATTTTGTTCTTTCTATTTTCAAGTCTCACTATAGCTGCCGAGTTGAAGTCATGTACGTCGTCCACTGTCAATTGAACGAATTCTTGTTGGCGGCATGCCCATGATATCCCCAAGGTTGGTAGAACTGATGACTATTTTGTAGAGGAAGGTTGCCTCGATCGCACCCCGCGAGTAACCTTGAGTAACTCATGACGTAATAGGCCCTTTCTTTTGCACGAAAAGTGTACCACTCTCGTACACTTCGTGTATGATATGTACGCCGGCGATTGGCCGGCGCATGTATTGAGTTGACAGTTGTCAGTATTTTCGAATATTTGAACCATTTTGAACTTAAAAATGTAAAAATGATATAATTTGTTCGGTCTCTTCTTGTTAAAATTCGTACAAGTGTAATGAGACTAGTGAATTTAGTTTGTGTTTCCATTAATTTCCATAAGATGAGTCTCTTCGTGAGAAATGGATTCAATTTTGTGGACGTAATTTGAAATCATTTAATACCAGAACTTGGCGAATATGTTCTGCCCATTTCGATGCCGAGGCACAAGCAGAATTGCTATATCACACACCAAAGAGAAGAAAACTCAAGGTAGGAATCCCATCAATAATAGCAAATACAACAAGAGAAACACCATAAGTATGGAAGTTTGGAAAAATTATCAGAACCAGACTAGTTGTGAATGTTGAGATTCTTGCTGAACGGGTAAAATGGACATCAGAAGATATCACACGTGTTTTCAAGTTGAGATATTTGAGCAAGAGTACGTTACCCAATGAAGAGGAGCTATGTTTATTTGAGAGATTCCTTGAACTATCCTTTATTATAGGTTCACTTATAATAGTAGTGTTATTTTTCATCAATTTTGTTCAGAATCATATTTTGTTATTTTTTTATGCTCAAATACTTCGATCAATTGCTCTGTTTTTGACTACAATATAATCAAACAATGAAATACTATTTCCTCTTGTATTTTCTATAGGTATCTAGGAAAGTTTGTTAATTTTTCAGAATACAGAGTTATATTGATAAAATAAGTGATCTCTGTTGTGTACGAATATTGGTCCACTGCTACTACTTCTGGATCATCAGTTGATTATTTTTATATTTTCTGTAGTTTCTTGTTCACATTATCTGATTTGCAGGATATTTATAGGATGAGTAGGTTCATAATCAATGCATAAGTAATCACTAGCTCCATAATTATGCTCCATACCTCAAAACACAAATACCTGGTACCACGACCTGGTAAATAGCCCCTGGAACAAAATTTCAGATAGGTATTCCTCTCTGTACTACTGATCCATCCAAAATTGCCTTCTCATCTCGAAGATTGAAGGTATTATACAGAAGTATATGTAAATATCTATATTTTATAATGGTACTTACTTATAATTATATACTATAAATTAATATATGCTGAGCAGACCAAAAAGTTTGTATCATGTTTGTATACTCTATTTGGTAAACATTTCATGACATGTCGCTTCAAGGTTGACAACTTGTCGTCTTACTGCCTGTGACGTCACGAGTGACCGTTTCCCCCCTTGCCGCACTATCGATCGAGGCAACCTTCCTATACAAATTATAATCAGTTCTACCAACCTTGGATATGCCCATAATGAGTGCCACCTTTGAACGTAATAATTATTATTATCATTTTTTTTTTTGCGCTTTTGGTATCGACTGCTGAGGTCATTGCCATATTCCAGTGCGTTCTGAAAACACTGTACATTTTACATCATTTTATATAATATCTGTGTGCTGTGATGGCCAATCTTCATATTCTTTGAAAGAGCTCTGTGGCATGTAAAAAACTGATGACTTCAGTTATGTTAGCTGAGTTTGCTCCAAGGAGTTCTATCAAGGTATTCGGCAATGTAGGAGGATGTGGTCAACGAAAATATCATTGTCACATATATCACACCTCGGTCTTCTGTTGCCGTTTAGCATATATAGAGATGTTTGGTTAGTGTGTCCTATTCTCATTCAATTTGGAGTATGAGCTGTTCCATCCGTTTTGCCAGGTATTCCTGATTTTCGCCTTCAGGAAGAGCTTCACGTCTTCTGGGTGTATCAGAATATTATCAGGATGAGGATCGTCAGCTGCTTGCCTTGCTGCTTCATCGGTCATTTCATTTCCTGCTATGCCGACATGACTAGGAATCCAAACGAAGACTATGGATTTGTATTCTAGTGATAACCAGGGGTGCGTTCAAGATCAACGTCCGGAAGAGATTATGTCGCCGGGCAGGTTGTTGCGTCGGAGTGTTACCGATCTTGTACATTCTGAACGCTTCAATTTGACGGCTGTCACTAGAGTCACTGTTGTCAGTGCTGTCAACAATTTGGAATATTTGGATCTCCGATGAATTACATCGTTGATGAATTTCAAGAAAAATGTGAAAAATGGAAAAATGAAAAAACAAGGAGATACAATGGATAGGTCCAGTATTTGCATTTGGTACTATCAAAATTTCATGTCGAATTTCGAGGAATCCGCGGATGATAGTAGTGATGATGATGATGTTATGTCGAACTTGATTCCTCTATTAAGCCGAGCGGCAGAAAAACAAACAGTTTTAAGGTCGAATGATTATTTTTATAAAGTAGAAAAATTCAGTGAGACGGAATTTCAACAAAATTTTCGTCTTACTAGAGAAGCATTCACTCACTATATGAAATGCTGAAAGAGGATTTGCAGAAATCAACTGCTTTTGGGCCAGAAATGATAGAGCCAAAACGCCAGTTATTATCAACTATCTGGCTTTTGAGCACACCTGACAGTTATAGGTAAGTAGTTCAGCTAAGATTTTTCTATGAGTACCTACTATTATTTATGCTTGTTTCTTGATTTTGAAATGAATTATTTTGATTTTAGGTCCATTTGTGGGCGATTCGACATGGCAAAATCTAGTTTGTTCACATGTTTTGTACGAGTTGTGAAGGCATTGAATAAAATTGCCCCTAGAATAATAAAATGGCCCTCTAAGGAGGAGGCAATTGAAATTCAGAAGGATTTCTGCAATATGTCGGGACTCCAAGGAGTTATTGGTGCCATTGATGGGACATATATAGCAATTAAGGCACCAAGCAAAAATCGGGAGGTACCTAATTCAGAATTCTGTGAAAATTCTGACTTCTGATAATGTTATAATGATGGGTTTCTCCAAGTAATTCATGGAAACTCTGTTATTCTTCTTTTAATTTGGGATAATATGATTTTTTTCATGTTACTTCACTCTTGGTTGTTCAATTTTATATTTTTCATTATCGAATTGCATTTTTACAGGTTTATATAAATCGAAAGTGTTTCTATGGTATTACACTTCAGGCTATTTGTGATAGTAAACGAAAATTCACTGATGTGTTCACTGGGTATCCAAGTTCTGTGAGTGACATAAGGATCTTCAAAAACTCACCAGTATATAAGGAAATCATTGATAATCCAGCTTTATTTTTTGAAGATAATCAGTTTATTCTTGGTGATAAAGCTTACCCTATTCTGAAATGGTGTATACCACCTTTTGTTGACAGAGGTACTTTACAGAGGTACCACAAAATCTTCAACTCACATCATGCAAAAACACGACAGGTTATTGAAAGGGCTTTTGGTTTATTGTTTGGAAGATTCAGGAGGCTGAAATATTTGGATATGAATCGAACAGATTTAATTCCACAAACTATAACAGCTGCATGTGTATTGCACAATATTTGTTTAATGCATCCAGATAAATTGTTAGACATTTATACCCAAGAGGGAATGAGGAATGTTAGAGGCAATGAAGGAGATGCTGGCTTAGCAAATCCATTTAACCAACAGCAATCCTTTCAACAAGGCAGTGAACGCCGAGAGTACATTGCTCATAGACTTCCTAGATTAAATGAATGAATCGCTATTGATAGGAGCATAATTTCTTCTTATACTTGCAATTTAGTTAATGTCAATTACTATTTCTTTTATACTGAGTGAACTATTTCGAAGACAATCAACAAAGAATTAAAGGATAATAAAAAAACTGAATTGTTTTATTTATTTCATTCTCAATGTCTCAACACATTTTGAAAAACTTGAAAAAGAAATCACAATCAAGTGTAGAATGAATAAACATAATAGGTATTAGTAATTCTAAATACAAGAACAATGTTTTATTAAATATAGAATAAGGAGACTACTGAATCCTACTCAGTCCCATTATCTTTATTCATTAGGAAAGATATATATGTGTTGAAACCGAGGGGTAAACAGCTGACCAAAATGTGTACACCAGAAATCCATTTTTGTGGAATAAATCCAGAAATCCATGGAAATCCATTCGAACATCCATGGAAATCCATAGATATCCATAGAAATCCATGGAAATCTATGGAAATCCATGGAAATCCATGGAAATCCATGGAAATCCATGGAAATCCATGGAAATCCATGGAAATCCATGGAAATCCATATGGAAATCCACAAATATTTTGTATGTTCAAATCATCGAGAGAGGATTATTTCAGTTATCTGGATAGGATAATTGATATTGTGGAATTCCAATCACGCAGGTTTAATTCAAACTTTCACACATAAAATAAGTATCGCCTATGCAAGATTGAACGAACTAGAACTTGAACCTTGAACGAAAACAAAATTAACAAAACATTTTAACAGAAGAGAACAAACAACAAATGGATATAAAAAAATGACATGAAAGCTTATTTGTTCTTCATCTTTGAATAAATTTGATTGATTTCAGCTAGCTGCAAATCACTCAGTTGTAAGACTTCAATGTGTTCATCGGCCTCTATTGGTCCATAAAAAATGTATTTTCCCAAAACTGTGGAAATATCATCTGGTTTCTTCCACAAGAATTCTGTTTCACTCCCTCGTTTTTTTCTTAGAAATTTCACGACATATTCACTATCAACGATTCTAGATATTGAGCCCAGATACCGTTCTTCGTAATAAATAGCATAGAATTTTCCACATTCCGGTTGAATAGAATCTGCCAAGTTGCTATTTGTCTCATCAACTGTAAGTTGAACGGGAGGAATTTCATCAGAAGAAATCATAATATATTTTCATCAGTTTCATCAGAAAAATTCTCAGTGTCTGTACTATCATCGTATTCAACACTCGATTCGTCATCATCTGAAGATTCGGAATTTGATTTTTTGCTTGTGTTCTTTTTGGGTCTCTTGATTCGCAGTCGTTTCTTCTTAATCGTCTCAATATTTGATGAACTCTTTCTTGGAGCAATCGAACCGTTACTAGAATTGCAGCATTGTTGAATGCGTTCATTCTCAACACATTCTTCAGGGAAATCGGTAAAGAAATCTTGAGAGATTCTTCAACTTCGCGGAAGCAGTCCTCTCTCGACTCAAAGTCTGCCTCGTGGTCCATTCTGAATAGAGAAATCTCGTGTAAATTGGACAGATTATCTAAAGGAGATTTCTCATTGATAACTCAACTTCCTGATCGATATTGATAAAGAAAACTCGAGAAAAAAACTTACTAAAGCCACTGCTATACAACAAAATTAGGAGGAAGAAAATACATGAAAAAGCCATACAAGTATGATGAATCAATTTCTGTGCATTAAACGCTCTACGAATTGAATTGATCTGAGCGCAATTTGAAGAGGTTCATCATCATCACTTCTTAGTTTAACGTGATACATATCTTCATTGGATTTTTAGTGATATGTCTGAAAAAGTTGAACAGTTGAAAACAAATTGAAGGCATTCCTTGTCAAAAGTTCTGTGAGGCCTCGAACCAGAAATGCAAATATCATACATCAAATCTTTCCAGTCGTATACGAAGCATTTAAAAAAATATCAATTCTGCAATACCTTCATTTTCGACTAAATAGAGAATCATTTTTGGGGAAGTTGACTAGTATTGAACATTATTTCCAATAATCTGAATACTTCTATCTACTATGAAAATCAGGTATTATTATTCTTTGAAATTTTTGAATGATCGATTGAAAATAAAAACTTCCTAATCATCAATCTTACTGAAAAACGTAAAATTTCGTAGAATTGATAATAAAAAAGTTTCCGAAAACAATCAATTGTTGAAGAAATTATAAAAGCGAGATAAAAAATGATCAGACCTGATTTTCATCGTAGATATATGTGATCAGATATTTGTACGTAGTTTTCAATTCTAGTTAACTTTTATTGAGAACAATTCGAAAATATAGGTAGGTATGTACTCTGATCTGGAACCAAATACATATCTTTCGACATACCTCGTATACGACTAGATAAATTCGGTATTTGATATTTGCTTCTTCGGTATTGTATTACATCTTGCAGGACTTTCATGAATAATGAGTTTTTTTCAAAAAATTTGAAATGAATGAGTTGTCCCTTTGTTGGCAACTTTCTCAGACATACTGTATACCTATAAAATATACATATTCAATTTAATTTTTTAAATTTCACGAGAATATAATATCTTCAATTCAGAAAATGTCCCTATTGTCGGGACACTATATTTTCGATATGAGTCGTATATAACATAGAATTATAAATAATGATGGAGTTGGGTACTCAAGTTGTTCCTCAGTTCTCTAAAGAATATTTTCTATTAATATGAATCAACTGAATGTTCATCAGACAGGACGTCATACAAGAATTGAAACTTGGAAACGAAGAAAACTGAAAAATTCACGTGATATAATTCAGTGGTAATCGAATAAACCTATAGAAATATATTTTCCTCAATTTTCAATCATGATTTCTTGAACATACTTATCACTAACATTGCCACAGATAGTATTCTATTCTATAATCGTTTCCACATACTTACTCAGTTATTTCTCGTTATTCGATTAGTAGGGATTCATCTAAATCGAGATCTAAATGCACTTGCACTCTACTTGAGTTCTGTTGTTTATTAACAGTTATTTAACAATGCATGCCATCGCGCATGCCTTTGCGCATGCGTTTGCGCATGCGCTGTTGTATCTGCGTCGTACATGGAAATCTATATAAATCCATATAAATCCATTTAAATCCACAAAAATCCGAGGAAATCCATGGAAATCCACGGAAATCCATGGAAATCCATGGAATTCCATGGAAATCCATGGAAATCCATGAAAATCCATGGAAATCCATGGAATTCCATATTGGTGTACACCATAAATCCACAGCTGTTTACCCCTCGGTTGAAACTATCTGATGCCTTCTGCTTTTGCTCCAAATTCTCTTTATGTCGCTTTTCCCTATTGGCTCCTCTTTGTTTCATTTCACTACGAAATTTCTGAAGCTGTTCTGCTATTTTCAAGCCTTTGGTTTTCTTTTCTGTAGTGGATTCTTCTTTAGCAGCTTCATCATTATGTCTATCATCAGTGAATAAATCTTCAGAGATGGCATCATCAGTCATATTAGTTTTACTTTGCACACTGCTTCTTGAACCAGCAACTGATAGTGGTGTGATGTTAGGATCATTTCCAAAAATTTCTTCAAACTCATCAAAATATTCGAAAATTATTCTCTTAGATCCTGTAGCATTTGCAGACAGGTTGTCTTTTTTCTTAACATATTTAGATTTCAGATACTTAAATTTATTTTTACATTGCTCAGATGATTTTCTCATTTGTGATGAAATGAGTTTCCATACCTTCTCATTCCTCATTGTTGTGGATTTGAATGAATGTACATGTTCCCTATACAAATTTATCAGTTTGAGTATTTCATTTCTACTACTAACCATGAAATACTGATATTTTTACACAAAAAACAGAGAAAAGCACAACATACCATTGATTCCTTGTAGGAGAACTTGTCCTTTTTCATTAAGAATAACATTTCCTTCACTATCCACAACTAAATTGTGTGAATGGGTAGATATTTGCTTAGAATTCATTTTATAATTAATAATATTAATATAAGCACGAAATATGTTATAATTGTCAGCTAGATTCCTAACCCCAAATATCCATGACAGGATAAAATTTCTCCAACTATTTTTGATGGTAAAAAGTTGTTCTCCCGACTACTATCACTCGGGACCTTGAACGATTTCGAAAGCGTACACGGAACACATCGTGAACGCGTTAACCAAGTCCGATGCGCGCTCGACGTAGATCTTGAATGCACCCCAGTGTATCAGCCCTAGTACTCTTTGTACAAGTGGGTTCTTGATTAATGGGTTTGCGATAGCTTGAATGGAGCTTAGGGAATCCGAGCAGATGATGCAGTGGTGGAATCCATTGGACGTTTCTATGAAACGTAATGCCTGCCAAATAGCGTATAATTCTGCTGTGAATACACTTACTTCACACGGCAAGGTCCATTGATTACAAAACACCTAGAGCCATGAATGAACTTCCTGTACCATTGATTGTTTTTGATCCGTCAGTATAGATCACCAGACTTTCTGAATATAGTTCAATGATTCGGATGATTGATTGTTTTTGATCCGTCAGTATAGATCACCAGACTTTCTGAATATAGTTCAATGATTCGGTGGAATTCAGATATAATAATTGTTCTACAAGTTTCTTCTTTTTTGTAGGCCAAACACTGTAGGTTTATTGTAGGTTTACTTATTTTCCAAGGAGGAATTTCACATCTACCAAGTTCGTATACATCAGAAAGGTTAACGTTCAATTGTTCTAGGAGTTCAGTGAATCTCACACCTAATGGGCGGCTGATAGTGGGTCGTCCCCCATACATTTCACGGGTATCATGATTTCCAAATATATAGAAGTGGTTAATACGGTTTGGTTGAGCCCAGATTCCAGAAACATAGCCGGTGATCAATTGTTGTCTTCTATATTTGAGCGGAGGAATTCCTGACTCACAGCAAAGTGAAGCGAATGGGCTCGTACGAAATGCTCCTAGAGCCAGTCTCAGAGCTGTACCGTGTATTGAGTCTAATACTTTGAGTCTTTAACGACAAGATGATCCATATATTATACTATCATGGGGTCAGGTAGCCGTGTGGAGAGAGTGTCTATATTCTAATTCGCATTCGCTTGCCGGTCGTGGGTTCGATCCCCGTCGACTGCAGAAATTTTTCTGATGGCCCAAGAAAGTGTTTGGGATCACACGTTAAAAGGTAAGGCCCCCGTCATTCCTTGCTCGCACAAGACTTTCGAAGATTTTTGAGGGTTGCTCGTAAGGGGGCAACCGAATGACGGATAGAACAAATTTTAGAACAAAAAAAAAATCATAATCAATCTTAGATAGAATGATTGTTTTATTCAACCCCAGTTCATATTACTAAGAGATCGAAGTAGGTTTAGTTTAGTTGCTAGGTCATTGATGTGTGGTCCCCAGTTTGATTTCTTGTCAAAAATTTGGCCTAGGAACCTCACCGTCTGTTTGCATTCAACTGTTTGATTCGATAATCTCAAATTGTGGTCTCTATGTTCTGTTGTTAAGCGTGAGTGAACACAAGTCTTTGTTGGTGAGAATCAGAATCCCAATTGACTAGCTTCATTGTTTATATTATCGATGGATTCTTGTAGGATGGGTTCTATCTCCTCAATTGATTTTGCTGAGTAGTAGATTGCTAGATCGTCGACAAAGATACTCCTGCAAATTTGGCCGTTGATTCTGTTAACCAAGCTATTAACTGCGATTATAAATAATGAAATGCTCAAGGGCGAACCTTGCGGAATTCCATTTTCTAAGACATGCTATTCAGAAAAGGTTTGTCGAGTTTGCACACGGAATGTTCTAGTGTGTAAAAAACTTTTTTACGAATTTAGGTAGATTACCTCTTATTCCCCAATTATATAAAACCTTCAAAATACCATAACGCCAGGTCATATCGTATGCCTTCTCCAGATTGAAAAATACAGCAACCAGGTGATTCCTTGATGCGAAACTATCTTGGATAGCTCTTTCAAGTTGCACTAAATGATCAAGTGTTGATCTGTGACTTCTGAATTCTGATCTTGCTATGGATAAAAGGTTATTCGTATCCAAGTACCACAGAAGGCGAGCGTTCACCATTTTTTCCAGGGGTTTGCTCAAACAGCACGTCAGTGATATTGGTCGGTAGCTGGTAACCTGCTTAGGGTCTTTACCTCGTTTCAGTAGGGGGATAATTATAGCCTCGCGCTAACTTTCTGGGTATGTTCCTGTCTTCCATATCCCATTTACTTGTAAGTTCAAAATGTTCAGCTAGTAATTGTGATTTTCCATATTCTCTAAAACTTGCGATAGAATCGTGAATTTTCTGCCCATCACTGTTCTGATTTTTCTTCATACTACTGAAACTGTGGTATCTGGAGTAACAGTTCTTAATTACTATTCAGCCTAGTATCATGGACATTAATTGTCTCCTTCTGCCTCGGAGTCTGAGGAAGCTTCCACTCTGGCCTTGCGTTTGGCTCTTCTTGGAGCAGGCTCCAATGTCAGATCTTTTATTTATTTATTTATTCATTTATTTAGTATTTTGGCTGCCCAACAGATAGCATATGCTATCCTATTACAAGGCCGCCCTTAGTAACAAAGATATAATATAATTCTTGTCGCTCTCTTCCTCTAGTTCGCCCTGTCTCTTCTTTAATGCTCTTTTGAGGCTCTTTTCCTCGGGATTTGCACCCAGGGATTTGAGTCTCTGAAGAGCTGCAGTCTCAACACGATAGAAATACCTGAGGTCAGACAGAAACTGCCTGTATGGGGTGGGTACTTAGAGTCCTAAAAATATCACGGAAAGTTCCACACACATTATCACCTTGTATTGTTATTATTGTTTTCATTGACATATTGAGATTCTTATGATGTCATTCTTGAGAAACTTTCCCATGAAATTGCGTGAAAAATTGTGTAACAGCATGAAAAATCGTTGAAAAACGTGACGATCTCGTGACGAATACATCACACTTAGTGCTTCGTATGCGTTAAACATCCGTTAAACAGACGTCGAACATCATTTTTCGTAAACATCAATCGTGAGTTGCAAGCATCGAAAATGCGTCAAATGCGTTAAACTTGCCTCGAACATACCAATATACATTCATAACCCACAACAAACTGATATATGACGTCACAAAACGAAACCATTCGATGAAGAAAAACTTCAAAGGCAATAGGAGCAAACTATAGAGGGTGTGTGAAAGAACGATTTATGAGTGGCGGATATATGACAAATGCTTACATCCTACCGACACTGACCTGCCTAATAGCTTCATATAGAATACCTCGAAGGGTAGACCGATGGAATTGGTGAGGATTAATATTATACCTATCTCTGAGAACATCCAATTTACGAGAAGAACATGATTCAGAGAAAACCGCGTTTGAAGTTCTGAAGAAACAGTTGCAATTCGATAACATTCAATCAAGGAGATATAGCTTTGTTGTTTCTTCAAGATTTGATTCTGTATATTATCATGAGATGATGACAATATATAGTTTATCAAATCACAATTCAACTGTTGATAATAATAATCGAAAAAATGGATCAAATTTGAGTTGGGTTACTGTGGCATTGATTTTTATATCAAGTATGGATCAAAAATATAGATTTACGTTGTTTTTTTTCTCCTGAAGACGGCTATTGGCTTTCAACAAAATTTGTGATTTTTTGATGGGAATGTCGAATTTTGATGGGTAAAATACTATCGATAACTCATCATGATTTGTTTATTGAAATTGGATGAACAGAACTTAACAATTTTAATCGCAAGATAAATTTTCGTAAAACGCATGATATTGATTCTTTATCAAATTTTCTCCACACAGAGACACTAGACCATGTTTTTTCCTCTTGATATTTTCGGAGGTTCAGCGAATGCCTTCACCTATTCTTATAAGTAGTCCTGTGGTTTTTTATTCCCCTCACATCAATTTCTTGGAATGCTTCATAGGTGTATTCTATTCTTTTGAATACTACACTCCAGTATTTTTATCTCGCCCAGAGGGTTTTCCGTTGTTTATATTGATGTTATAATTATTTCCGATCTCCGATAAGAGTTTTTTGGAATCGTAAATATCGAAAGTATCAATTTCTTCTACTTCATATGGATTATTGTTTTTTTTTTACCAATCGTATCACTGGTATCCACTGTGATGGTACAGAAATTGGACCACTCTCCAAAATTCGTTTTTTCCCACGCTCTATACAGGAATGCATACCATCCTCCTCATTCTGAGTGTGGCCTGTCATGAGATATTTCTGAGTGATGATGGAAATATTGAAATTTGATACACCAAATAGTACACTGCCGCTATAAACTTATTC
>OU896717.1:4212069-4267536 GCA_918026855.4 Phaedon cochleariae | reverse complement strand
TTCTGTCTCATGCCACAACTGCGCTGGGCAGACTTGCGATAACGTCACACAATTGCGAGCCGTCGATGACGAAGACAGTGATGATGACAACGACATCGACGATACCGCACCATTAACACTGAACCTTAACGAACGTGAAACTGTACATTACCAATTGACCGAAGAAGAAAGAGAGGATATGGATTTGGCAGGACCATCAGCTAAGAAACCAAAAAAAAAATTGTTCCGGAACCATATTTTCACACCGACATGACAGACAAGCTACCTGCGCGGAATAACCTCTTCATTTATGCCGTAAAATGCGAAGCATTGGAGATAATGATAATCTTTTGAATTTGTCGCTTTTTTCAGGTTTAATTCCCAAAATATCGATTTTTGGAACAAAAACGTGGTAACCAAAATTGTTTAGCATTTGATTCTCCACAAGTTTAGTTTCCTTTATTTATGCCGTAAAGTTGAAAATAAACGAGATAATGAAAATATTTCGAATTTGTCGCTTTTTTCAGGTTTAATTTACAAAATATCGATCCTATCAGAAAAAATGTGGGGACCAAACTTGAAGAGAACCAAATTTACCACAATTTTTGTCCCCAAACTTTTTCTGTAGGAAATGGCCTAATTATTCAAGAAAAACCGTTTTTTAACAAAAAAAAAACAGTTTTCGAACATACGCAAAAGCTTGATTTGGTCGCCATTTTGAATTTACACTCCCAGTGACCCCCCGAGACACCTATGAAAAAAAAAACACTAAAAATTTATTCACGGGTCAAAGTCTATAATGACTGGACTACGAGTCCCATATCAGGAGCGTCCATCAACAAATATATCGACGCCATCAGGAGAAATCAAACATCAGACCACATCGACTACGGGATACCAGACCGCCCGCGGAGGAGCCATGAAAGAAATCAACAGAATACGGGGCGAGTCCTTCCTTTCAATACCTTTCCATACCCTACCTTATTGACCGCTTCGACCACTGAAGTCGACTAGAGATCAGTTTTTGATATTGAACGTTATAGTTAGAAGAGGTTTTGATAACTAGAAATAAACATGACTGAGGTGAAGATTCAGACAGAGTTGGAAAACTAGTCGATACAAAAGGATAGTATTTTAGCGGACTTGACAGAATTTGAGGAATTTATAGATAATTATACAGAATCACGAACAATTGAACTTCAAGTAAGGATAGAGAAAATGGATGAGTCATATCAGGAATTCAATAGTATATTAAATAGGACGGAAAGGTTAAAGGATACTGGGTTGATACAGAGGAAAGGAGACAGTTTGAAGATTCATTTTTTTCTGCAGAGGCTTCGGCAAGACAGTTAATATTTGCACATAATATGAAACACACAAACTTGCCGAACGTAATTCAATCACCATCGGGTGAAAGATTCAAATCGAAGGTTAGTCTTCCAAAAAATCACATTGCCTAAGTTTTATGGGGATTATAAACATTGGGTACAGTTTAGGGATACATTCATGAAGTTGGTACATGAAAACGGTGATTTGGACGATATACAGAAGTTCTACTATCTCCTTGATTGCATAAAAAGAGAGGCAGAAAAAGTATAACAAGCTTTTGAGGTATCTAGTGCTAATTATAAAAGAGCGTGGAAAATTTTAGAGAAAAGATTCGAGAACAAACCGGCAATTATTCAAACTCCCTTGAAAGCTTTAGTAGACATTTCAGTCATGGATAAGGAATCAATTTCAGCATTACGGAAATTTATCGATGATGTAGAGGGGCATTTCAGAGCGTTAAAGGCATTGAAAGAACCTGTAAAAACTTGGGATTGGTTACTAATATTCATATTGGCTAGAAAATTAGATAACGATACAAGAAAGGACTGGGAAGAAACAAGCATAGTAAAACATAAGGGTTTATCAACCTTTAATGAGTTCACTAGTTTCTTATGGGATGGATGTCAGGTGTTAGAACCCACATCAGGTGGAACGGCGACGAACAAATATTTTCAAAAAAATAGATATCATGAAAAAGCATTTGCTCATGTAGCAATGACGAGTGGCGGAGTAAAATGTTATTTCTGCAAGTGGCTACTTCTCATATACACTTGTGAAAAATTCTAGTCTTTCTCACATACAAAATGAAAAACCGATGGAAAATTGCATGCAAAATACTAGTTACTCAAGGTGATTATTACTATATCGTCTTGGTATTATCACATTACAACATTAATTAAGTGAACTTACTTGATTTATGAGCCATTGATGTGATTCTCTGAGAAATATACATACTTCTTACATTAAATTACAGTATGTACAGTAATTTCTCGTAAAATCTAGTGAGAATACATAATTTTACCATAAAATTACATAATTTACATACATTTTACAGAAAACATGTAAATTTACATTGTATAATATGTATATCCGACTGCCATCTTGCTCCTAAACGTATACGAGAGATCGTTGACAGTCGCCGTATCCATCAGTCGTTCTTGGTATGCTCAGGGGTTGAAAGTGTGCGTCACCGTCTTGGTTAATACACCGTTATCTGTGCGATTGGGAGGATCTTAGGAAATTTCACGGTGAGTAGAAACAATGTACAAGTGTTGTTTTTGGTCGAGAACCTTTCGTGCTTTAAGAAAATATAATATTCAATAATATTTTCATAGAAAAACTTGTCGCCAATTCAATTGTTTGTTCAGCGAATGTGGTGGCATTTTTTCGTACATATTCTTCTTTCAAGAGCCATTTATTACACCCACAACTATAATACTATACCTATATGTGAATGAATCAATATAGAGCCCATGAATACCGATACATAGGATCAATTTTTCAGGTGAAAAATACCGTATATGCATGGAAGGCGAAATCATATCAGAATTGGAATTTGACCAATTCGTCAATGCTTTAGTAACAACCGTTTGTATTTATTACAATTCCAACCTTCAATATCCAAATGCCGTATCAACAACTATGGAGGTGATACAGAGACATCACTTCAAGATACACCCAGATAGTGGAACTAAAAGAAAAAAAGTAGCTAGTAAGAGTAATAGCGCTTATTAACTAGTTATCCAAAATGTAGGCGTACAAAATATACATATTATATATGTAGCGCTGTACCTCATGACCTGAATTTTTATTATTTATGTTGAACTGATATTTTATGTTGATGTATTTTATAACTTGTATTATTTTTTTATCTCTTCATCATTTGATATGTTGTTTCAGTTTTTCAAACAAAATGCTCTGTTCTTATTTCGAATTATTTTTCTTTGCTGCTGAACTGAACTTTGGTTTGAGTTATATTTTTCGTATTCTAATTTGACATCTTGTAAATATAATATAATTATTCTTTCTTGAAAACCATTAACACTATCTCTACAATCGAAAAAAAGATTCATAACCTCTATTTCAGATGGGCAAATTATAATTGTCAATATGTTAGTTTCATTTGATTTCAATTTTCTTCAATATTTAAGGAAATCAGAAAATATCTTTATCTATATCGATAATGTAATAAAAAACTCTTAGACCTGACTCGATGTTCTTTTGCATTTGCTGCCTCATAGTATAATTTACAACATTTTTTAAATTCATTGAATAATTTGTTACAATCATCAACAGCAGACATAAAATTAATGTTGGAGTACTTTATACAAGAAGTAAATATTACATAACAATTACTCGAATTCACGTCAAGTTTACATTTCTTCTTGTACGTTCACTAAAAGAATATGAGTAATATAAGTCGAATATACATGATAAAAAAAGTGAATTTTACATAATAGTCCCTGATATTTCAGTGGAAATCACATGTATGTTTGTAATTTTACTAAGCATAGTGTGGAAATATAGTGTGATTCTCAGTAACTTTCCATTGATAATACTGGAAAAGAGAAGTAATAACAATACAAATAAATTACAGGCTGTTCAGTAGAGATACACCCGTTTTACATTTCAACATGTATATTTTCTAAATTAATTATGGCATCGCGTATCCCCTGTCACATATTGTAAATTTGCTGTATTTTTTATTACAGTGTAGAGCGAATGAAGCCCGGCGATTAAAATTATGCACAAACTGTTTGAGATCGAATCATTTGGTGAGGGATTGTATTTCGGAAGGATGCAAGGTTTGTGGTCAGAGACATAACACCTTGCTGCATTTTGAAAGATCAAAACCCTCCTCAAGTAATGTTGCCTCGAGTAGTAATGCAATTAGTAGATCAGTTACAGAAGCCAGGCCTGAAGTTGCAATGCATGCAACTCAAGTGAATCGAAATATCCATTTTATTCTGTCCACGGCCATAGTTCTAATCCAAGATTCCCGTAATAGTCCAATAAATAAAGGGAAAAAGTTAACATTAATTACGCACTATTTTCATCTTCCGGTTGGAAGTAGCTTTTGGTACCTCATTAAACATGAGACAAAGTTTGACTGGAAAACGCGTGCGATGGCGGAGAAAATGGCCCCAAAAGACCAGAAAATAGGTTTTCCACCAATATCTCCTAAAATATGGCAGTCAGAGATTTTCGGTTCAGATAAAAATTGAAGTTCAGTTAATTTTCTACAAAAAATGGTCCCTATCATTTTTCTCGAAAATTTGCCCGGTTTCGAGAAAAACGGCACGAAGCGCACCTCGAATAATGAGCTTCTGTGTTGTATGCCAGAGAGCACAGTCCGTGTATTTACACATCGGCGGGGGGGACAAATTATTCAATAACTTTGTTAAAAATGCATATTTTCTCATGATTCAAAGTTCATGTGAGAGAGGAATTCTGCTGCTATCATACCCTGTGAATTGAGTCACGCTTGACTCTTTTGGCCATATCGGAACATGGGTCAAACTTTCTGCTCCCGGTCAATTTTGACTTCGTCAGGAATTTGTTCCTATTTTTTTTGTATTGCACTAATTTACTCAAAATTTTCTAAATTATGGGTCCTCATAAGGTCTTTTGTCATCCCTGAAATTTGTATACCCTAATTTTTTCAAATTTTCATTTAATCTTTGTTTATTGAATCCCAATTTATTGCTGTTTTTGGAGCGCGGGGAAATTTTGTGAACAACCATCAATTAAAAATTTATACATGATCCGATTGGTTTCTATGATACATCATTTGAAAGCTAAGAAGGTCTACTTTTCGATTGTGCAATTACTTTTTTAGACGAAGTCGTCCATTTTTCAATAAAATTAAAAAAAGCGGGGTCAAGGAAAAAACGCACTTTTTTTGGTGTTTTTTTTTCCGTGCTCTTCATTTTTAACATTTTAACACCTTAACTAGTGTAACGGGGGAATTCCCACCTTCCCATCGATGTATATAAGTCATACCTTTGATATCCCGGGAAAAAACCAGTATATCTAAATGTACACGCTATAATTTATTACTTTCGTTCCTCCGTCGTTCGCCGGGTGTGTGCTCTACGTGGCGCTCGGGTCGTCTGCTACAAACCATGCGGCTACGCAGGGTATGATAGCAGCAGAATTCCTCTTTCACATGAACTTTGAATCATGAGAAAATATGCATTTTCAACAAAGTTATTGAATAATTTGTCCCCCCGCCGATGTGTAAATACACGGACTGTGCTCTCCGGCAAACAACACATAAGCTCATTATTCGAGGTGCGGTTCGTGCCGTTTTTCTCGAAACCGGGCAAATTTTCGAGTAAAATAATAAGGACCATTTTTGTCGAAAATTAACTGAACTTCAATTTTATCTGAACCGAAAATCTCTAACTGCCATATTTTAGGAGATATTGGCTGAAAACCTATTTTCCTGGTCTTTTGGGGCCATTTCCTCCGCCATCGCCACGCGTTTTCCAGTCAAACTTTGTCTCATGTTTAATGAGGTACCAGAAGCTATTTCCAACCGGAAGATGAAAATAGTGCGTAATTAACGTTAACTTTGCCTTTTTTTCCTCCTTCATTTATTGGACTATAATAATTGGCATCAATGTCGAGCACTGCTAGATAACGGGTCGCATTCAAATTTCATAACCACAGAGTCAATGAAAAAACTTGCATTGGAAGTGAGTAGAATTCACCTGCCGGTGGTAGGGGTGAATCAAGTAACGACCAATATTAATCGGAAAACGGATGCCAATATAAAATCAATGTATAATCAATATCAATCAAATGTTTTATTTTTAATACTTGATAATATGGGTGTATGCCGATAGCGCGCAGCGGTCAGTTCAATAGTTTTATAGTTTGGAAGAGTATTTTGCATATAATTTCTAGTTTTTTATATAAATGTTACTATCTACATCAAGATTTTAATAAACTGTAGCTGTGAAAACACGTTTGTACCGTACCGTATTATACCCTTTATGTAAATATTTTTTAGTCGTGTTTCTTTTATAATAGTTCGTTTTTTATATATATGTTATACCTTTGTCGACGAAATGTAATACCAAAGAATAGTAGGTTAGTCACCAAGAAGCTCCACTTCAAATGCGCGGGAAAACTGACAAATGACCTTGAATTTTTACTACGATCAGATGTCAGCTGTATGTTTACTGTTTGTCAACTAATTTCTTCTCAGAGATTTGGCAAATTTTTCAACAGTGACAAAAGTGGATTTGATCTGCACAAAAGCGATTATTATTTTTATAGACTTGTGTTTTTCTGCTAAGTTTCAGTGGAATCATCATCATTTTTCGTTTCTTGTTATCATTTTACATAACCTCAATATATTGTGGTATAAGTGTAGGTATATTTGATTTTTTCTAGTGTCTAGGGTTGCTGAGGTAAAAATGATATATTTTTGTAGATAAACTTGGCAATGGGGAGACCTGGAGGAATAAAATGTGCAGTCAAAGACTGCAAGAGTAAGTACTTAAATAATAATCAACATACACCATTGACATTTTTTAGGTTCCCTAATCCTAGGACCCAAGAAGTGAGAATGAATTCATGGCAACTGGCGTGCAATGATGAATTGATCAGGGCTACTGATCCTATGAAATTGTATGGAAGCATGAGAATTTGCAGTCTACATTTTGAGGATCATTTGATAGAAAAGCACAAACTGAAAGAAAATGCTGTTCCTATACTAAACTTGGTGGTAAAATGGTCCTGATTTTATTGTATTTTACATACTTACACTTGATCTTATAGGTATCTTTATCAGGCTCCATACATGAGGAGCATTCATATTTCAGTGATGAAAATATAGAAGTAGGTCATTTTATGGAAATAGATGATAGCTCTGAAGATGGGATGGACACAAGAGCAAGAAGCATTGGTACCCAAACAGAACCAGATATGGTGGACACAGGAACACAGACACTTGTGCAGAAGTCTGATTCTCAAGCAAAAGCAACATTCAGCTATCACACCAAGAAAAATCAAATCAATCAAGAAAATAAATGTGGTATATTGAAAACTATTTCCTACATTTTACTGATTTATTTTGTTATTGATTTGATTAAAATCTTCATTCGAAATGATGGTTATTTTTATTTCATATGTGCAAACCTACCTTGAATACTGAAGGAAATAATTTCAAGGAATTTCTTAAATGATTCATTTTATTTCCTTCAGTAAGACTGAGCAGAATGATTCATCAGCTTATGGAAAAATAAGATGAATTGAAGATGTTCATTTAGAAGATATCCTGAACAGATCGTTCCTAACCTAAAATTACAAAGAGAAATTGCACATAGGTAAATGATGATTTATCGTTCACAAAAACAAAATATCCTCGTGTCCTGCTTAAGTTTCTGATTCATTGGCAAGTCAAAATAAATTATTATTAATTTCTATTATTCCATTGACACTTGTAAATAAACTATTCCAAGGTAGATTCACAATGTCCACCTAATTTTGTAGAATCGTGTGGTGATTGGGTGAACATACATTTACGCGACGGCTGTCAATCTATCCACCAATGAGGATTTGATACGTTGAACGCGGATCGCTTACTTGTGAGTTGTAAGCGCGCCTTCAATACGTATGTCAGTTTCAAAAAATCAATACTTCAACCTGCTTCCAACCAATGAGCGGAGCGTAACCCATCGTGCCAGTTCATTCATTTGGGTTATTTCAAGGTCATCGTCCAAGTTTCACTATTTCATTCATAAATACTCCAAGTGGAAACTCTTTCCCCTCTCCTCTTTGGTAATACATTTTAGACAATAAAGATTATTCTCTCTCTCTCTTTCATACAGATTATAAAAGGGTTCTAAAAGGGACGGGCTGATTGCGCGCGTACATATGATATTAGTACCTGTCCCTAATAGCAGGGGGTGGGCAGGTCTTTCAGTACACATTAAATTATATTTACCCACTTACATTATTCAGAAGAAGTTTACGTGTAAAGTATACCGAAATGGAGACCATGTTAAGTGAGCGCGGAAAAAAATTATTGATAGTTAAAATTTATACTGGTCGCGAAGATAGAAAAACTATATTAGGTGTTTCATATCGCTGTACAAAGCGAGGATGTCCAGCTTCGATTTCTGTGGATTAATCAGAAGAGGTGTTGTTACAGCAAAAAGGCAATCACAGTCATGCTTTTGATGAAAATTTACACGTTAAGGTAAGTGTTCAATAATTATATTTGTAACTACTATTATAAACCTCAAAAATTATAGTAGATATATATTATTTATATATTTTAATGTTGTTTCACAGAAATTACAAAACGGAATTAAAAGGAAGGCTGTAGAAGACATATCGCAAAGACCTTCTAAGATCATCAATACTGGGCTTGAAGAAGCTCCCGCAGAAGTGAATCTCACAACACGGGACCTCGATAATATTAGAAATAGTGTATATCGATCAAGACGAAGCGTTTTGCCAGTTGTATTAGAAGACCTCCAAGAAGCTCCAGAATCTATTGTTATTAAAACAAATAAGCACGAATAATTTTTATTGGTAAATAACACGAACTTAAATGTAATTATATATCTGATGATTCCGTTTTTCCTCCAAAAATGTGGGCTTCTTGTAATAGTGATAAAGAACGTACAACAAATGCTTGTGAATCAATCCACAGTCATTTCAACTCCAGTTTTTATGTAGCGCATCCAGATATTTTTAAATTTATTAATGTTTTAAAAGATGTACAAGTTAATACATATATTAAAATAAATAGTGTACATTTGCCTAAAGCTTGTAATAATATTAGGTATAAAAAATGCAAAGATTATGTAACAAATTTAATTAGTTTATATGTAAATAACCATATTGAAAGATTTGATTTTATTAAAAGTGTTCGTTTCAATTTGGCAAAAAAAAAATATATATCTTATAATCTCTATTTTATTTAGTTGCCTTTTCAGATGTGATGATGGCATATGTTAGGGTATAGAAGAGCATATTTCTATGAAGGAACCGTTCGCGCAATTGACCGGTTTACCGATTGTATACCGCGCGCTATTGACCCATAGAATTTCAACTACCTCAAAACATTTCTGACCACTGCGCGCTACTGACCGTTGCCCCATCATTCATTTGTGAAACTCGCAACTGTGAAATTGTCAAATATTGATTGTGAATAATCAAAGAATATAATGTAAAAAACATCGAATGAATTGAATTATTACTATATCAGTTGTGGAATCTGTCAATGACGAGTGTGGAAAATGCATTAACTAGTGACGAATTTGTTATCATCTGTACTGATAGTGAATTTCTCAAACATTCCATTCGAGTCCTTCGATTCTTCAGACATAACAATACCCGAAAATATAACGCTAGCAGACCCAGAGTATAACGTATCCTCAAAAATAGATATATTGATAGGTGCAGAGTTATTCTTTTCATTGTTGTGTAGTAAATTTCAATGTGGGGCAGGGCAACCAGTTTTTCAAAAATCATTGTTGGGCTGGCTGATATCGGGCCCAGTAGCAATTCGTGATAGTTACAGTAGCCAGGTGAGTTGTCACCTTCCTATAGAGCAAGAACCGATTCAAGAACAGTTAGGAAAATTTTGGAAAATCGAAGAATGTGAAACTGGCAGATTTTATTCGAAGGAGGAACTGAAATGTGAACATTTCAGAACCACTGATTCTCCAGAAATTTCTCAGACATGTTATACAGGGCGGCGATTTTACTAAATATACTGTACGCTAGCACATACCATGCCCACCGTTATATCTCATCTTCAAAGTACTTTACTTAGGCAAAACTCAGAGACTATTTATCCTCAACGAACTAACCTATCCCTGATTGCAATATTTTTGAGCAAGGAAGACCGAATGGGGTGTAGAAACACATTGATTAGTAATATATTTCAAAAGTTGAGTTCTTCAACAAAATTGAATGAAATGAGACTGTTTATCCTAAACGCACTAACCTATTTGACTTCAAATATTTAATGAAAAAGGAAAACCAGAATGAAGTAAAAAAACATTGGTGAAAAAAAAAAGTTGCAAAAAAAATTCAAGTTCACAGCGATTCGAACCATGGACCTTCAGACTGAAAGTCGACAGCGCTAACCAGTAGACCATTTGGGTGTATGAATTTATTGCGTACAAGAGATTGACAACGAGAGAGCTTCAGTCGAATTCGTGTCAAAATCATAAAAAGTGTATTCTTGCCTTGGAGCACAGTATAGTTAGTGCGATGTGCTGACTCCGAGTATATCGGTAATGTTTGGAGATATGACGTTTTATGGTGGGCGTGGTTTGTGCTAGCGTGCAGTATATTCAGTAAAATCGCTACAGGGTCAAAAATGAGTACCGAACTTTCTAGGAGCATACAAATAAAAATAATTATACTTTAATAGATAAACTTATGGAACAAAAATTTATTTTAAGAGAGATATGTCCTTCCAAAGTTGGTGAAATAGAAAAAGTTTTCTTGCATAACTTCGAAACGGTGAAATTATTTGCATAAATGTAGGTTGCTAAAATGCATTTTTCTATTGCACTTCTACATTATTCATGATATACCATTATAAAGGGTGTTTTCAGTTCAGAGGGTGTAGCATGTTTTTTCGAGGACAACTTCTTCAATTGTATTCGTTTTGGTGGAAACATAGGAGCATTAATTGATGAAGCGAAAAAATTCACATAAAGAAGGTACTCCTATCAAAATGCGAAAATTTGAACCGTTTTCGAGACTTCTTTACTTTTTGTATTCACATGATACAGCAGATCAATTCATCGGTAACGATATTTTAGTAGGCCATGGCCAATTTTGTTCTTGATTTTGACCATTATTTCATCAACATTCTTATTGTTGATTTCGCTTAGTAATATTATTACTGCGTTTTTCATCTAAAATTTTAGGAAACGGCAGGTTATTATTGATGCAGATATGTTTCCTGCATGACGCGTTCCAAGACGTTCCAGGACGTTTCAAGGTAAGTTTGCCCGTAAAAGAGGGAATAGACGAATTAGGCGAATCAAAAGAAATAGCTATAAAACGGTTTATATCATTGGAAAGTAAGTTAAATCGGAACGTGGAACTGAAGAATCAATATCATGAATTCATTAGAGAATATATCGAAATGGGGCACATGTTGAAAGTAGAAAAATCGGAGATTGACCGACCGAAGTTGACATATTATCTCCCGCACCATGGGGTCGTCAATAACAATAGCACGACTACTGAATTGAGGGTCGTTTTTAATGCGTCCGCACCTACTTCAAGTGGGATATCGTTAATGGAGGATTTATTTACTATATTATTGAAATTTAGAAAAGATAATGTAGTTATTTCAGGGGACATAGCTAAAATGTACAGGATGATAAATGTATCATCAGAACAGCGGGACCTACAAAGAATCGTATGGAGATTTCAACCAGATGACAATATCGAGCATTACAGGTTGAATACGTCAACATAGTGTAATTATATTCCCCTTGGAGGGGTTCTAGAAACATCAGCAGGAAGGCAGGAGTACAACGATCATCCTGTAACACGCATCTCAGATTGTTCTCCAACCTCCCAATGATTCCAACATGCACCAGCATATTTCCGAACACTCAATATATGCCGCGGTGACAAATACACACAAAAAAAAGAATTCTCAATTCGAGAAAATATATTTGTTTAGTTCGATTCACTCAGATTAAGTAGATATTGTGTAATTCTGAAGAAATATTTTTGAATAAAGTAAATCACTTTTCTTCATCATATATTTTAATTTCTTCCACTATTTTTCTCAATCTGAGAGTATATAGTTGAAAGAAGAATCTCATAATCTCAATGTAAAAAAATTGTGTATTTTCCATCAAGCATTACCAGAAATCTCGAATCAAGAAAATCTGAGAGCATATAGTTGAAGGATGAATTCCATAATCTCAATGTAAAAAAATTGTGTATATTTTATCAAGCATTACCAGAAATCTTGAATAAAAAAATGTATTTCTGATTTTCTTCATTTGAAAATCTGAATTGAGAAAATCAAGATTTATTCGGCATATCCCCGCCCCTTGTTTATTCCATACGGGGAGTCGGACAGTTCGACCACGGGCGATAGGTACCTGTTTAAAGTACACCGATCAGTTGGACCACGACCGCTCTTCGAGCGGATTAAGGTTGTATTCTATGAATTAAAACAATCACTATTTTCTTAACATATATTAATATTTATTATTGAGGTGAAGACCATTTCTTTATTCTGATAACTTAGCTTTAATAAAATCTTTTTTTTTCTGTGTTGCACTTTTAGTTTTTTGGAGGAACATTTCACGGATATTATTTTAATATTTGTTTCTGCTTGAAAGTTCATTAAAATATTTACAAAATTAAACGAACTTGGGTGAGAACTATAAAAACTAGAATTAAAATGAGAATGAAATGATTCACACGCGTTTGTGGTCCTGTACAAGCCCACATACTTGGGGGAAAATTACTTCCTTCATCGATATAAATTTCCACGATATAATCGCAAAATTTCGATAGACTTGGATTACTGGGCAATATTGAATGAATTTCTTCAGAAAAAAAGTTTGCTACCTCATGAGGGTCTAAAAATGGAAAAAGGTTGATTCAGGCTGAGTTAGGTTAGATTGTTTAGAAGAAGTAGTATTCCTTGTTCCCTCGAGCAATTCATCGAAGAATATACTTTTTAGGAAGGATTATTTAGTCCGAGTTGAGTTAGATTGTTTTGAAAAAGTATAGCCTTTTTTGCTCTCTCAAGTAATATTCAAAAAAATATTTCCTGGGAAGGAGGTTCATTTAGGCCGAGCAAGGTTAGAATGTTCAGAAAAAGTAGTCTCCTTTCTTATGCAGAAAGGATATTTCCTCGGATATTTCCCTTCCTCATATCACGTATCCGGAATTCAGGAAGCCATAGAGGAAATGCTATAGCTAGACGCGTGTACTAGACATTGTGGGACTAACGCACATTGTGTTTGGCCACAGTGCATCCTTCGGGTATGGTCGAACTTCAGGATAGGCTTAACTCGACCTTTTTCAAAAAAGGATTAATACAGGTACTCGTGGTCCAACTGACCCGGTCCCCCCCATACGTGCCGCGACTTGCTTTGACACGATTCTTTTAGTCGGCGCTATTTCCCGTGCTTCATCTGTGAATCCCTGTAACCCCCTTCCCCCCATATACAAGCTTTCCGGTGCTAAAGGAGGAACGGAGGAAAAAATCATAACTTTGATATGATCGAGGTTAAGTCAACGATATTATAGAGGTGGATGGAGGTCATAGGAATAATTGAAAAAATCTGCTGATATACGGGCATTCCATTTGAAAAAAAATATCCCAACCCTATAGATTTGTTTTGGTGTGCCCTGTATATGTGGCCATAATTTTTAATCATGGACCTTTTTGTCTAGCTATGATAGAACTCGAGAAGTCGAGCTCCGACGCACTAATGCCCCACTTAGTCGGGGCTTGTTTTGCGAAAAGCCAAATCCTAGAAGCATTTCATGTAACAATTGGATAAATGACGTTAACCCCCTATTTCGACTCCGCTGAATCCGAAAATACCGTTTATCAACTCGAAATCCCAACCGGAATTGAGATATTCAAGATGGCGTCCGAAATACCACTAAAATCTAATTATTTTCTACTTTCGGTCAGCTATACGATTGAGGTGTCGATGTCTATGTTTTCGGGGGTGTTAAATACGATGAGACACTCAAAAAATGATTTGGAGCATTGAAAGTTCATCGAATGATCAAATTCTGACGAAATAGACCAAAATTACAAAGAACTTGTGAAAACGTGTTGCATAATGTATATGCTTGCATACGCTTTCGAGGGTGCTCAATAAGTTTATGAGCCAAAAAAGCATTCGAACATTGTCCAAGCCTTCATTTCTTATATTTTGAGAGAGCCCCTTGCAGCCACGAGTTCCAAATTCGGAAAATGAATTGGGAATAGGTGGCAAAGTCATCAGGATTGGGACATATCGTCCATCAACAATTTTCCAGCCGTAATTATTCGGGTCTTATAAATCAGGATACTGATCATAGACCCTAATCCACACTAGTATCTTAACATAACATTAACATCCTTCGATTTGTTCAATTTTCTTTCACCTGAAAGTAGCACCGGAGAATGTGTTGACGGAGGGCATCAGTGGTAGATGGCGAAAAGCATTCGCACTGTCCAAAAACTTGCAACATGGGCTGCGTCTGCCGTTGTAATGTCCGGTCCAACTCAAAATAAAAATGATAGTAGTATCGAAACGGCTACAAGTTCTTATTCACCATGTGTCTTAGAAAAGGGACGCAACAAACCTTGTATAAAGCTTGCACCACAAACTGTTCAACCAAACGGAGATCATCGGGGGCTAGATCGGGAGTTTTTACAAGCTGACTGAGGAGTTTACAGTAGTTTTCTTCTATGTACTTGCTTCCACCGTTCTGTTTTTGTGACTGACGCTAACTTAAATGTAGTATCACATCCAGTGATTGCGTGGAAAGCCATCAGGTTTTTTATCTGTTGTGGTGCAAGTTTCTTACATAGTTCGTGAATTGGAATATACTCCGTGCGTAAAAACCGAAAGAGAGGCTGTTGTTGTTTCTGTTAAAGACACTAGTGTGAATTCATTATTCATCTATCACTTTGAAAGAATGAAATGCAAGGAATGCTGGGTGATGTGTGGTACTTCCCGAGATAGAAAGTATATTCCAATTCATGAACTATGTAGGAAGCTCACATCACAACAGATCAAAAACCTGATGGATTTCCACGCAATCACCGAATGTGATAATAAATCTTGATAAGGGTCTGCCACAAAAACAGGACGGTGGAAGCAGTACATTGAAGAAAACTACTGTAAACTCCTCAGTCAGCTTGGAAAGACTCCTGATATAGCCCCCGAGGATCTCCGTTTGGTTGAACAGTTTGTGGTGCCAGCTTTATACAAGGTTTGTTGCGTCCCTTTTCTGAGACACATGGTGAATTAGAACTGTTAGCCGTTTTTATACTAATATCATTTTTATTTCAAGTTGGACCGGACATTACAACGGCAGACGCAGCCCGTGTTGCAATTTTTGGGACAGTGCGAATGATTTTTGTCATCTACCACTGATGCCATCCATCAACACATTCTTCGGTGCCACTTCCAGATAAAATTAACAAGAAGAAAAAGAAAATAGAAAAAATCGAGGGATTTCAATTTTAGTCTGTTTTCTTTTTAGGTACTAGTGTGTGGTTTAACGCCCATGATCAGTATCTTGATTCACCAGACCCGATTAATTGCGGCTGGAAAATTGGTGATGGACGGTAAGTCCCAATCTTGATGACTTTGCTACCTATTCCCAAGTCATGTCCCGAATTTGGAGCTTGTGGCTGCATGGGGCTCTGCGGCCACTGCGGCACGAAGCAGTGTGGCTGCAGGGAGCCGAATGGAGCAGAAAAGATGAGGAAGACTACTAATAGTGAACTTTTTTTTTCAAAATATAAGAAATGAAGGCTTGGACAATGTTCAAATGCTTTTTTGGCTCATAAACGTATCGAGCACCCTCGAAAACGTATGCAAGCATGTACATTATACAACACGTTTTCACAAGTTCTTTGGAATTTTGGCCCATTTCTTCAAAATTTGATCATTCGATGAACTTTCGAAGCTCCAAATAATTTTTTGAGTGTCTCATCGTATTCTACACCCCCGAAAACATTGACATCGACACCTCAATCGGCTGACCAAAAGTAGAAAATAATTTGATTTTAGGGGTATTCTGGACGCCATCTTGAATATCTCACTTCCGGTTGGAATTTCGACTTGATAAACGGTATTTTCGGATTCAGCGGGTTCAAAATAGGGGGTTAACAGCATTTATCCAATTGTTACATGAAATGCTTCTAGGGTTGTAACAGAGGGCTTTTTTTGGAATTTAGCCCCGACTAACTCTGTATGTATACCTCTGCGAACTTCAACACTGTAGGTATATTGGGGTATTGGGGACTAGTTTAGCTCACATAATTCAAGTTTAAACATTTTTCAATCGTCCAGTTATGGTTAAAGAACTGATAATCCAAAATACCCTTGAATTTGAGTAAGTAGTTTAGTTGATACATAGTTGTTGCAATATATTGCCTGAAGTTTTATGATATCACATCAACACATCTTGTATGGATCCTCTTGATTGCAAACAGCCATTATCTGATCGAGATCAGAGAATGATTGAGGTTATTGCCCTGCTAACGAGGTGATCTCATTATCTCAAACTATTAAAAAATGATTACACTCTCAACTGAAAATGTGCACAATGAACAGCTATCAGGCTTTTAGAAGAGGTAAAAGATCGACTTTTTCCATTTGAAATTATGATAATTCAAAAATGAACCAAATTCTTCTTGTTTCAAATATGACACAGTCTAGTTTTTTCAGCTCATGAATTGATCAATAGCATTTTTCTACGGCTATAACACAAAATTGCTCTTGTTTCACTGTGTTCGATACGCCAATGTGGTACTTTGTATGCCATCAATATTATTTCCGTATCTGATATCACAGCATTCGCCTATGGCTCATGCTGCAAACTTTATTCTCGTAGGAAATCACAATCATTCCGTGCTCGTTGAACAATATACTATTTTCTACGAGCGTGCGCAAAAGTAGTAGTTTTCCGCACTCAGTGCGGATATAAGTGTTATCCGCACAGCGTGCGGGTGAAAGTACCCAAAAATCTCACTGGTATGGAACATTTTTATTCATTCTAGTTGCTGTAGACTATTGTATGCACTATAAGAAGCCGTTATGCTTTTTACTTTTCAACCGTTCTTCCCGATATTTGTATTTCACCTCAATATAAATATTTGGAACAAATGATTCAATTTTTCTATCATTATATTTTATTGATATGTGATTGTTTGTTGTTAAGCTATTTCTATCAAGTTCAACTAAAAATTATTCAATAAATTGTAATTTAAGTTGACATTTTTCTATTTTCGTTGTTATCTGATATGAAGCTCGTAGAAAGAACGTTGTTCCTAACACGTGCGCCGAACTGTATTTGCGTGCAGAGAAGTAACACTTAGCGCACTTGTTAGGAAAATAACTATTTTTAGGCTAATGTCTGTAAGCGTCGAAAATATCACTTGTAGAAGAAATGTATCAATAACATACACGTGCGTTTTGAGAAGAAAACAGAAACTTCTTGGTTTAATTAAATTACAATCACATTTTTTTCGCGTAAGACTTTATTTGGTCTATTTACACAAAAGTCAATTGAGAAACATAAGAACTTTCAGCATTAGCGAGATATATTTGGGATTGGAAGAGTAATGCCCCTAAATGATGACAGCACGTTATGCAATTTCTTATTGTAGCATCCTATAAAAATAAATGTCATGTCATTTTTATTGTCAATTTCTTGAAGAAAATATAAATGTATCCGAACATTTTCTCAACTCTATCTACGAATATGTTTGATAGTAGTGAAAGTGACGAAAACATAAGCACTCCTCCGAAGATTGTTAAAAATGCTCAAGCTGCCACACATAATTTGTTATACCGCGCCAATTATCAATCTTCGTCTTCTGATGTACCGAGCAGTACTATAATTATAAATAACTGGTCATCACCATTGAATGATAGGGCACAATCGATTAAGAATAGTTGTTCAATTGTTATGAACAACTATTATAATGAAATTTAAATGATTGCGATGTTTTTTATTTAATGGAGGAAAATGAATAGGTGTAGAAAAATTATGGTACGTTACACGAATTGTAAGCCCATTGCGCACCTTTTCATTTTGTGCGTAATCGGTTACTTACAACTATTGTTACATAATATTTTTTTTTTTATGTTCTGGTTCCCACGAAAAGGGTTATCCTGTAATGTTCAGAGAACATCGTGAGAACCAAGGGAAATATGGTAGGAATTGGTGTTCTTCTTGAATGTCTGATGGAGGTTATATGCCTCGGGAAACACCTCCCTTGGAAATGTATTCCAGAGCCTCGCTGTTCGTTGGATGAACGAGTCTTCGGCAAGAGATTTTTTGCAGGTCTCCAAAGTGACCACGAAGGGGTGCGAAGCCTCAACTCGACGGGTTGATCTCGCGGGGACTGCCAAGGAAGGAACAATTGTTGATAATTCAGAAGAGCATCGTCCATGAAAATATCTATAGAATGGAGCCAGATCGCCAACTTTTCTACGGTGTTCCAGAGAAGTGAGTGAGTGAGTTTGTGAGTGAGGCATCACCCACGAGACGAATTGCCCTTTTTTGGACAGAATCCAACAGTTTCAGGGTATGTTTGGGTGCCGCACTCCAAATATGGAAACAGTATTCCAGGACAGGTCGGATCTGTGCCTTATAGATCATAAGCAGCTGACTGGAAGTGAAATAGCTCCTGGCCCGAAACAGAAAACTAAGTTTCTGGGATGCACTTTTAGCAATTGATCTCACGTGATTTCTCCAAGAAAGATTATTGCTGATAGTAATACCAAGCATCGAAATGGATGTCTTCAAAGTTATGATTGGTCCTGACATGCTCATGTTTGGCACAGTGAGATCGGCTTTTCTAGAGAAAAGGCATGCTTGTGTTTTGTTTGCATTGAAATCTACCAAGTTATTGGATCCTTACTCGAGAATTGTTGCCAAGTCCATATTTATGTTGTCAACATTTCTTCCTCGTTCGATTCTGATTTGTCTGGCTGGTATTGGAGCCCTGGAAGAGAGGGCGGTATGGAGGGTACTATCATCTGCGAAGCTGTGTACTGGACATGGAGTTGCTTCCAACAAATCGTTGATATGGAGTAGAAATAGTGTTGGAGCTAGAATTGATCCTTGCGGAACACCGGCATTTATGGTAAGAGAGTCAGATGGAACTCCGTCGACCACTACATGGAGAGACCTGTTCGAGAGAAAACTAGCTAGCAGAGAACATAGCTGGGGAGGCAAGCCATAAGATGGAACTTGGCGTGGAGTCCGTGGCGCCAGACTCGATCGAAAGCTTTGGAGATATCAAGTGCCACGGCTAAGGTTTCACCATATTTTTGTAAAAGATTGCTGCCATATATGTGAGACGTAAGCGAGCAGGTCACCAGTTGATCTCTGATGACGGAAGCCATATTGCCTATCGTTGATGATACCTGAATGTTCCAGGTATTTCATGAGCTCGATATTGATAGCTTTCTCCATGATCTTTGAAATAATAGATGGCAGTGCGATCGGTCTGTAGTTGCTAGGTAGGGTCTTTTCGCCTTTTTAAGAACTGGTTGTACTCTTGCAATTTTCCAGTTGGACGGGAATATCCCCAATTTGTAAGAGTAGTTGAACAACTTGCAGAGAACAGGTGTCAGTTCGGGAGCACATTTCTTGAGAATAATCGGTCCGATTCCGTCGGAACCATAAGCTTTGTTGGTGTTGAGACCCAATAAAATCTTCCTTATAGTACGTTGGCGAAAGGTGATTTCGGCCATATGACTGTCAATTGGCGTTATGTTTGGAGGTTGTTTTCCCGATGAATCTAGAGTGGAATTTTCAGCAAATAAATGCGCAAAAATGTTGGCTGTCTCCTGGGCAGTAGTGGCTAGTCTACCATCTTCCTTGGTTAGAGGAGGAAACGAGCTGGAAGTGAAGTTTCTTCCTACAGCTTTGACGAAGGACCAAAATGAACGGGATCCGTTAGGACATTGAACAAGTTTTGATCTTATTTTGGCATTATAAGCATCCTTTGATGATCGAATTGTCTCATTGCATATGCCTCTAGCCTCGACAGCTCTAGAGCAGTTTCAACTGAACTAGGACTTATCGGAAGATGTCCTCCTTGTAGTGTTCGGTATGTAGGTATGCATCCCCAACACGATGATTTCAGAAATCGTCTCAGCACATCGTGTTGGATCTGCTGAGGAGAAACAAACTCTCTTCCATGGAAACGCAGAAAAAAACATACGAGTACAGTATTATTCAACTCGATTACTGACCTAGTGGTTAAGGCGTTGATCTGACAGTCTGATAGTCCCGAGTTCGAGCCCATCTTGGGTCAGCTTTTTTTAATCATGAATATGTATTAAGGAATATTCCCGGAATATTCATTTATATTCCTGTATTATTCTTGGAATATTCCGAATATTATCTGAATATTCCTAGAATATTATAGGTACATTCTGAATATGTAGGGAATATTCCTTGTGTAATATTCCGGGAATATATGGAATTTTCCCCACCAGCACATTCAGGGAATATTCCATAGATGATATGTATATCCCTGGCATGTTCATAAATATTCGCGATATCCAAAAAGAATATTCTATGAATATTCATGGAATATCTGGTGCTGTCTGGGAAGGACAGTTCTAAAAACTCGAACTCTGAGCAAGTTTGAAAGCCAGTGGCAAGTAGAAATCATTTCGCGAGAAAAGTTCGCTGTTGAAAGGACTCCGCACGAAAACACGGGAAATTGGCTCTCGGTCGAATTGGTTGAAATTTCACTATGTTGTTGTGGGATGGCTCATTAGAGAAATATATGAGTTTGAAAAGTGTTGTATGTTTAGTTTCTAATAAGATAAAAGCCGACAAAGTTCGTAAAAACGTCGTATCGGGGTAAGATTGACAAAGAAAAAAACTGTTTTTTTTTTCAGTATAAATGAAACAAAATTAGCTAGAAAATGTATTGATAGGAACTCATAAACATGTCTAGTTATAATCACATAGATTATAGTGAATCAGGGTGTATACGAGGCACGGTAAAAAAAATTCGAGCAATATTCCAAAACCAACAAGTTATATCTTGGTGGGACAATATAGTTTCAGTCTATTGTAGGCTTCGAAAACGTATTTTGATTCTTTATAACTGTCTCTGTTCGAAATATGAATTTTTGTGTTATACCCCTTTTTGAAAACAATTGACAGCTTGTTTTTGATCACAAAGAAAGGGATTGATTGATACTGTTGATTGAATGAATGCTGAGGTATAACTCACTAGTGAATTCAGTTGTTCAATATTACCTTTCATTTGAATACAGGGTGTGTTAGATTTTGTTGAAAATTATTCAACATGTTTCAATTGAATATCTCGAAAACAGTTCCGTCAATTTGGATATCATTTTATTCACACTATTTTGAATATGCGAAGTTTTTCAATTTTTTATGTTTTGTTTATGAGACATCAGATTTTGAGTTTACAGTATTACAGATATTATAGGTATGCATATCTCAGAAACGAAACATAAAAAATTGAGAAACTTTCTGCATATGATAGTCAACATATTCAGAATAGTGTGAGTGGAATGAGATCGAAATTAACGGAATTGTTTTCGATATATTCAATTGAAACATTTCAAATAATTTTCAACAAAATCCAACACACCCTGTATCTAAATGAAGAACAATATTGTACAACTGAATTCGCTCAGCTTTCATCCAATCAACAGTATCAATCAATCCTTTTTTTGTGATCAAAAACAAGCTGTCAATTGATTTCCAAAAGGCGTAAAACAGAGATAGTTATCAAGATTGAAACTACGTTTTCGAAGCCTACAATAGACTGAAACTATAATGTCCCACCAAAAGATAACTCGTTGGTTTTGGAATAGTGCTCGAATTTTTTGACCGTGCCTCGTATACACCCTGATTCACTATAATTGATGTGATCATAACTAGACATATATTTGAGTCCCGATCAATACATTTTCCAGCTTATTTTGTCTTAGTTATACTAAAGAAACAGTTATTTTCTTTGTCAATCCTACCCCGATACGTTTTCACGAACTTTGTAGTCTTATATCTCAGAAACTGAACATACAAAACTTTTCAAACTCACATATTTTTCTAATGAGCCATCCCACAACAACATAGTGAAATTTCAGCCAATTCGACCGATAGCCAATTTCCTGTGTTTTCGTGCGGGGTCCTTTTCAGTGGACCACGCAAAACACACTGCCGAAAAAGTTCAAGCTAGTGCGACGAGTGGAAAACGCTATAAGTTACCTGTGGCGAATTAAGTCATTCAACCATTCGTGAAGGAGAAACTATGCCGCTTTCTTCTTCTGATGGAATTAAATATGTAGCGAGATATGTACTTGACGAAGCGAAAACAAGATACAAGGTATAATTACAATGAGAGACAAGAAATGTGACTTTCTTGAGCTGAGTCGCAGTATCGAACACGATAATTCGAATGCAGTGTAAGATAGAAGCAACGCCCAAAGCAATGTTCAAAAAATTCAGATGATTAATATAGTAGGTAGCCGATAGCCGATACAGGGGCGCGCCTAGACAATTCGCCGCCCGTGTGCAATATATTCTGGGCCGCCCTCGAAAAAATTGAATATAAAATGAATTTTGAAAACTAATATATTTTGAAAACTGAAAAGTAACGAATGTATCAAACTCGTTTCAAGATGTCTCAAGAGATGATTTCACGGAACATAACATAACATAAAAATAAACATGAGTAACATAAAAAATTATTTACAAATAGTAAAATTCATACAATATCAACATTGATTCATTACAATATGAGGTTCAGATAATACTTTGAAAATAACACGTGAAGGGGTGATAAATCACAGTGAAAATCATTAAGGAAATATAGTTTTTCTCGCTTTCCGCTGAGCAAATTCTTTGAAGAGCACGTCAACGTCGTCATCATCAATTGTTTCTAATAATTCAGATTCGTTGGATATTAAAGCAAGATCAATCAATATTTTATGGCTCATTTTGGACCTGAAATAGTTTTTAATTATCTCCAACAACGAAATGACCTCTCTCCACTAGCAACTGACACCGGTTAAGTGAAATATTTGGAAAGCTGCTCATTAAGTTGTTTTCATGTATATTCTGTAAGATTTGTTGTGAATCATTCTCTATATTCTCATGATGAATCACTTTCAATGATTTTAACTCATTAAATAAATCTGTCCCGTCTATATCTGCTTCCTGGCGATTTTCATTTGTTAACTTCTTTTGCAAATTTTCACAACTTTCGAGTAAACTTGTTTCCTTACCTAAAGGTGAGTGAAGAAATCCAAAACATTCATTATAATTTTTGAGAGACTCGAATTTGGTCGGTGATGGCATGAAAAAATAATCTTGAATTGGTGCTGTTGGTCTTCAATCTGATAATCATCATCTCTCTCATAATCAAACAATGTTGGTCTCTTCCTTTTTCTAGGAGGTTATCAGTTATAGTCCGAGAATCTTTCAAAATTTTTGAATAGTTTTCATCGGATCTGAATGCAGCAAAAAAATTATCAAATTATTTAATTGATCGAGACATAATTTAATATTGAGTGTAGAACATTGAAAGAATTTGCTACAAATGTTGATTTCAAACAAAATTTCATGCCATATCACTATAGAACAGGTGAATCGAAATTCATTTATTTTGCTAGCCAATGATAATACTTTGAGTTTGGTCGACAAATCGAAACTATCATCTTGAGATACTTCCACAAGTGCATTAAAAATGTCCTTAGTTTGATGCCAAAAAGGCTTAATGGCATCGTACGCGATATGACAAAAATGCGAAGCAATGGCAGTATATCGCGGAAAATCGTGCCGTTATCGTCCTGACTCCTGTGGGCCATCAGCAAGAGAGAGGTCGTTTGTTCTTATTTGTTCTTCTATTAAGTGTTGATTTACTGAATGGGATTAACATTTTATTAGGAGGATTTTCATAGTCTACATGGTAATATATTATGTTCAAGATAACGAAGTATTTAGTATCTCGTGATTGGCCACCCCCCAGGGTGGCCTCCCGTGTGCGGTGCACGCAGTTTCCACTGTATAGGCGCGTCCCCGTGCCGATATATTGAATCTGTTGATGGTTGAAGTATGTACATCAGGGTGAGTCATGATTAACCAGCCATATAGCCTAATGGCAGATAAAGGAAGTCGAAGTGAGTCGATATATAGGGTGTCTCAAAATTGCTGGGAAAGAGGTAGCTACCACGTGTAGAGGATGTCAAAATGAGTTGATTGGACCCCATTCATTCATGTACCAAAATGTACCGTGAGAAGGGTTTGAAGTTCGCAAAAAAAAAACACATTGGCAATAGTGCAATAGTTTATTTCAGAGAACTACTTTCCTATTAGTGATCGAAGAAACCTAAAAGAAAATGTAGAAGGGTTAAAATCCCCCTCCCAGAAAAATGTTCTCTCGAATAATGCTACCAGATATTCCTTTAGTACAAGTTTGATTGAATTGTGATATGAAACTTAGTTGGCAGTGAAAACAAGAGCAGAACGTTCCTTCATAATATATTTTCAATATGACGCCCACCTTCATTAATACAAATATCAATTCGACGTAAAAAATTGAAATGCACCCTCCTCAGGTCATCGTCATTTATTTATTTTATTTATTTATTTATACATAATACATCCAACAGGCCGGAGCCCAATTACAGGAGTATATAATAATAATAGTTATAATAAGAATAATAATTACAATGAACCAATGTAGGTGAACAAATGAAAATATATATCTAGTTCGGAATAAGAGTGTACAATTGCTTTCTGAACTGGGTTAAATTTGAAAAAAATATATCTACAGACGGCACATTATTGAGGCTTCTACACATAGATGTGATAGGACTATTGAGGTGATGTTGTGAATTTGGAACATCGATTCGAAAAGTCAGGTTTGATCTTGAAGTGATACGGGGTATGTTGAAACTCAGTGTGGATAAAAGGGACGCCGAATCTATTTGATTATTTATTAATTTATATGCAAATATCATGTCTGCTATTTCACGTCGTTTTTTCAAGCTAACGAATGCAAATTCTTCTAGTAACAAATCGTAATCGCAGTGACCTTCAGGATAAATATTATATTTTTTGAAAAACAAAAATTTGAGAATTTTTTTTTGTACTGTTTCCAATGCTTGTATGTGTTTAATTTGGCAGTAGTAAATAGAACAAAGAGCTGTAAGATTCGTAAATTCTTTACAATTACGTATGAGGAAACCTAGAGCCCTATTGGCATTGGATTTAATTTTTTCAATATGTAAATTGAATATTAATTTGCTGTCAAATATAACTCCCAGATCTGTACATTCCTTAACCCTGCGTAGTTTACCATCGTCATTGTCTCGTAGTGAGTCAACGGCATTTTGGATTCTGTTCCACAGCTGTTCGAAAGTATCAATTTGAACTTCATACACTTGAGTTTTCAACGCTCCCCAGATGAAGAAGTCGGATTCAAATCTGGAGACCGCGGAGGCCATTGAATAGTTGAATCTTGTCCCCTACCAATCCGTCTACCAGGAAATTGTTCGTTCAGATATTGAGTAAGGGTTACTTAGCTGAGTGCACGTGTAGATATATTGTCTTACTGCACGTGCAAAATGTGGTGGTGCACCGTCGTGCATGCAGTACATGTTTCGAGGAACATTGAGGGGCAAGACCTCTGATGAATCTGGCAAAATTTATTGAAGGAAGGCGATCTGGCCATCCAAACATTAATTTTAAATTCTCGTTAATAGTAGCATTAGAATAGAATAGAATATTTATTTCACCAATTTACAAATCTTATATTTTTGGCAAGTCAGGTACAAAGGACATATTGAATGTAGTAGATAAGAAAAAACACATTAAAAGTATGCAGAATAAATACTGTCTGTAGGTTAATCGAGGAGGTGGTATATTCATTATTCCAAATTTTTTGGGATTTTCTCTCCTCGTTTCTATAAAATAAAAATATGAATATTATTTCAATATACGTGTAGTAAGGACAAATCAGATGATTTGCCCCAAAATGTCACATTATACGACTTCGCTATTGAAATAATCTCTTCTTATGTTGAAAACGGGAGCAGAACCGGTCCCGAAACGTCCAAAGATAAGTAAAAATTTGATATTTTTTCTATATACCTTTATTTCCCTTCTCCAAAAATTTTTTCAATACAAATTGTCACTGACAAGCTAGTGAATTTTTCTTTTAGGCTCTCTGATAGGAAAATTCTTTAAACGCAGTGACATTTTGGGGCAAATCATCTGATTTGTCCTTACTACACGTATATTGAAATAATATTCATATTTTTATTTTATAGAAACGAGGAGAGAAAATCCCAAAAAATTTGGAATAATGAATATGCAGAATAAAGTCATACACGTACATTTCTGGCAAATAAAACAGACTTAACAGTGACATGTACCACATATAAAACAATAATTCGTGAGGACTTATTTTTCTTCCTCAATTCACAAAAGGAGAGAAAAACAAAATTGGAATTGTAAATTGCAAAGCAAATATGAGCTGTATGAATGATGTTTTTTTTTTCAGTTGTTTTCATAGAGAGAATGATGGATCTGGTGGAGATAAGTATTCCTCAACAGAGTGATAACATAATCTCAGAAAGTGGTCCATGATGACTTTTCTGAAATATTTGAGGTCAAGGTTGCGCACATCTTCAGGTAATTTGTTAAACAAATTCAAATTCAAAGAATTACGTTCGGATACTTCTAGTCGATATCTTTGTAGTCTCAACTTGTCAGAATCCCTCGTTGCATAATCATGGAAATCGGAATGCACGCTAAATTTATCAAAGTTTTTGTGTATCTCTAAGAGAGATTGAAATATGTATAAAGATGGAAATGAGAATATCCTCAGTTTTATGAAGATTTCTCGAGATGGGGTATCATAAAGTGAGTCCGTGATAAGTCGTATGGCGCGCTTTTGCAGACGAAAAACTCGGATTGAGTGTTTTGAGTTCCCCCATAGGATAATGGCATAGTTAATATGTGATTGAAATAAGGCATGATAGGCTGACAGTAGAGAATTCAAATCTAGGAATTTTTTCAGTTGCCTAAGTAGGTACAGTTGGGATGATAACTTCTTGCTCAACATCTCGATGTGTCGTAACCAAGTCAATCCATCGTCAATAGTAACTCCTAATAGTTTGAAACTGACACTTTAATGACATGTGGGTTTCAATGGGCTTATATCACAAAAAAATTTTATTTCATAATTCGATAGAACTTCAGATACTGAAACAAGACTATTCCAGACAGAGATGATTGATACATGATTTCTGACAGAGTGAATTAGCGCGAGATCACAGTTGAAATAATTAATATATCAGTTGCCTCAGTCTCCGTCGGGCGTTTGGTATTTTCTTTTAACTATGGCGAGATGAGGTTTCTACGTCATAAGAGGGCCCGTTTTCATAAGGTACTATTATTTATGTCCAAAAATAAAACATTCCAGTTAATTTTTTGATCGAATTATGTCATCAATCATTATTTATTTATACAAGGATCAATATAAACATGGTTTGAGTTAAAAGTTCTACTAAGGTGTACACGCCCATAAGCATATACATGCACATTGTGTAGATTCGTCATGCCACGACGTGTGAAACAAGACTCATCAGTAAAGGAATTATCAATGTGAAATCTGTTGTTGAGTAAGTATTCTGCGCTACCGAACAATCCGTGAAAACTTTAAAGGTGATCCGTGGTCGAGTGGTAATAACTCTTGCACAAACTGTATATAAAATGGATGAGTTAATTGTTCTCTGCAGATCCGATGCACAGTGTAGTTTGGAATTCCTGTTTGTCGCTGCACAGATCTGGTACTTATTTCGGGATTGTCATTGATTATTTCAAGAACAGCTTTTTCCGTATTGGGTTTTTGGACTCTGGGTCTTTCAGCGTTAATTCTGACTGGTTTCAACTTTCCTGTTTCTCGTAAACGTCTCTCAATTCGGGCAAGAGTTTAACGAGTCGGAATTCTCCGGTTTGGATACATCTCTCGGTATACGCGGGCACTTCTGCGACAGTCACCTTGACAGAATCCAAGAACCAAGATCATATCGGTCTGCTCATCATGAGAAAAATCCATATTTGATAACAGTCAAAATAACAACAACAATTGAATAATAATAAATGGTTGGTAATGGTACTCGCGGTAATAACATAATGACTGAAAAAATTATTGAAACATTTACAGACGTCAACAACAAACTTGAATGACAATAAATTTGTTTCTTGTCAAAATCACGACTTGCCTTCGTTTCCACTGCCAACTAAGTTTTATATCACAATTCAATTAAACTTGTACTTGGAATATCTGGAAGCATTATTTGAGGGAACATTTTTTTCTGGAGGACAGGAGTAATGAAATGAAGGTGATTGATTAGTCTTCAAGTTAAAGAAATTACAGAAGCGTATTATGACCCCTGAAAATTTTCTGAAGAAAATGTCAAGGGGTGAGGGTGGTCTTAACCCTTCTACAATTTCTTTTAGGTTTCTTCGATTACCAAAAGGAAAGTGATCCTCTGAAATACACTATTGCCGAATTTCATCTACATGTGGTACCTCTGTGTTCCAGCAATTTTGGGACACCGTGTATATTGAAAGAATATACTCTGCCTATTCGTAACAGAAATACAGGGCATTATTCGAATTCGGGGCGAAACTTTGATGAACGATATTCCAGAAACTTCTGGATGTTATGGCCTGAAATTCACCAGCAACTTTCCTCTTGTGACACACCACACGATGGCCTACTATGAAAAAAAAATTCCAGAGCCGAACTTGGAAATCTCATTTTCTTTTTAAATGTCAAGATTTCGACTTTCTGAATCGTATTTTTCAAAAACTTTCATCAGAATCAAGAAGATCAGGAAAAATACTACAAGTGTAGCCTTTCAATTTGTAGGCATACTTCGACTGGATTGGTGAACAAATATCGAACAAAGTACTGATGAACGATTCCATGATTCTGTACTGGCTATTGTAGTCACATCGTTCAACGAATTCATTCAAATCCATTTCTTGCATACCGCTGTATTATAATTATGTAGAAAGAGGCACTATTCGATGAAAAATTCCAGGATCGGACAACTCTTCTTGAAGAGAAAAACATTCCAATACCCAACTCCTCTTCCTATCCTACTCAGGTACACAGGATGTTCTTCGAACATTGTGGGAATTTTCTTTCGTGCGCTTCAAGAGATAAAAAAAATATGAAAATTATTGTTAAGGTGAAATATTTCTTCCAAATCAGATACTTTAAGGTAACTAGTAAAATTTGTGAAATTTTGTGAAAATTTTGTATATCGCTACTTCGAAGTTGGGAACCAACCCCCCAGAAGTCGAAACTTGTGCGGGGTTAGGAAGAGCGGGACCTACAGCTTCTAGTGGAACACGAATCACATCTGGGGCATCGAGGTGCTGCCAGGATTACAACCATGAATCACACATTTTGAAGAAAAATGCTCAGCCGATAGTCGGATTTGAACCGACAGTACCTTCGCATCGTGAACGGCTATCTAGCGAATTTCAGCGCATACACTACAACTCGGCCACGGCGACTAATATTGAATATGATCTAATTGCATGTGAACTCTTTCTATCAGCGAATCAAATTCTGAGTTTCGTATGTTTGCATTAACACTAGAAAAGAAGGCTGTGATGCAAAAACAATTCTCTAATCGCTGGATTGGTCGTGACCTCCTAGATCCCCTAATATCACAGTTTATCACAGTATTTGACTATTATCTATTGAGACATATGAAACGCTTGGTCTATCAGACTGAAGTCAACACCAGAAAGAAATTGAGAGAGAGGATTGTTACAGCTTCAGATATTATCAGAAATAGTAGGCAAATTATTCGAAAAAAAGAAATCTTCCGAGGATATACAGAAGATGTATATAAATTGGAGGAGAACATTATCAGAATATTTGTTGAAGAATATTAGGATATAGACAAATCTTTTTCGGAAATTATATTTTATAATTCTTCTGAAAAACCAGGTCCGGTCTTCATTTTTTTCTTTAAAAATACCGTTTCTCAACTCTGCTGCTACATCATATGCAAAAAAACTGGATCGATTACTCTCAGTCGAATGTAGTGAGTAATGGCCTGGACGAAATCGAAGAAACATTCATCTGAATTTTGTTTGATATGTTTTTACCATTCTGGTCGACGTGTGCCGTACAAATTGAAGAGGTACACCTGTAATGTTTTTCCTAATTTTTCTGATTCTGATAGAAGTTTTTTAAACATACGATTCAGAAAGTCGACATTTTGACATTCGAAAAGGAAATGAGTTTTCTAAGTCCGGCTCTGGAATTTTTCTTCCATAGTAGGTCATCGTGGAAAGTGTCAGTAGAGGTAAATTGCTGGTGAATTACAAGCGAAAACATCGAGACGTTCCTGGAATATGTCACCACCAAGCCCACCATATCTATGCTCCGTATTTCCATCAGCAACACTGTTTCATGGAATAATCATGTCAGATCCATCGCAAAAGCTGCTTCACAAAAACTCGGATTCTTGTTCCGTGCGAAAAGCTACTTTACACCTCAACAGCTTCTCATAATCTACAAAGCGCAGATACGGCCTGTTCTAGAATACTGTTCCCACATATGGGGTTCAGCACCAAAACATACGCTGATGCTCTTAGATTCCATCCAGAGAAGAAACATTCGCCTGGTGGGTGACGCCACACTCACTCACTCTATACCGTAGAAAGGTCGGCGACCTTTCACTTTTCTATCGATACCTCCACAGGAAATGATCTTAGGAAATCTCTGCTATCATCCCTTCACTAGCAATACCAGTCAGACGAACTAGACAAGCCCAGTCAGCACATCCATTCGTTGTCAACCTCGAAAGATGTCGACTAGCACTTTATCAAAACTCCTTCATCTATAGAACGGCTAGACTCTGGAATTCATTGCCTGAGGAAGTATTCCCAACAGCATATAATCTCCAGAAGTTCGAAAATATTCCAATACCTACCTCCCTAGGTACGCACGATGTTCTTTGAACATTATAGGGATTTCCTTTCGTGCGCCCCAAGCGATAAAAAACAAGACTTAACAACAGCCTGCCAGTGAACTCAAGACTTTGCAGTCACAGATCCTATTAACCCTGCAGTGGTGACCTGCGGTCTCTTAGACCGACCAGGAATGCTTTTTCGAACGATGGGGCTATCGTGCGATGCCCCATTTACTGCTTCCCTAGAGCTTAGCCTTTTTTGTGTGTCTTCGCGCACTGAACACACAGATATATCTTGTTTCAATTCATTTTTTGAGAAATTGAGCGTATTCAATCAAAGGTATATATTCTCATACAAATGATATATTATTTCTAACAGAAATCATCCATATTAGGAGCAGAACAACGAAGACTCCTGTATTTCATGAAAACATGTATGAGAGATAAAGAGGATATTGAATCGAATTGTATTTTTTAATAATACAATAATCTGATTTTTAATTATGTTTCCTTCGAGCAGAACCTCATAAACTAACTCTATTTTGATTGCATATATTTTTTTATCACAAAAAATTTGAATGTCTATCAGACCGACGACATCACTCATGTTTCGTTATATGACATGTGTGTGAGGGTGTGTTGATAAAAGTGGGTGTGTATGAGTGGGTTTATATGGGCCCGAAAAGCAATGAAATAGTAATTTTCCTAACAAGTGCGGAAATTTATTCTTTCCCGCACGCGACTGCCGTTGACACGAACGACGCGAAGCGGAGTTCGGGCAAGCAGTCGAGTGCGGGAAAGACACTTTCCGCATGAGTTAGGAACAATATTTTTTCAACAAGCGTAGGGAATTGATTGATTTGTTCAATTAATTATTCATGCAAATAGGAACAAGTAACAAGATAAATATATTCTCTATCTACTAATTATTAGTAATAGCTATTGTGAACTTACAGTTTGACCCATTATGTAGGTAGGTTAATTGCGAAAGCCATCAGGCTCATGAGGTGTTTGGTCTCTAGGATTCAAACATTTCTAGGAAATGAGCCAAACATACTTCATTCGGTATTTTCATTTCTTTATTGTTGCACCATTCAATAAAACGTGTGTATAGCTTCTCATACCTATGTTAATACTTCGTTGGCAATAACGCATCTGTATCGCCTCCCTATTGCTGGAAGTTTTTGATCACATTGTGACAATTCCACTGAATCGAAGATGACAGTACCGCTGTGTCTGTCACTTCGACAATTACAAAGTCATTTGAGGTTTGATTGGCATGACAACAATAATCGTTTTCCTTCAGATCAATCCAAATCTATAGGGGGATTTTAATGATAATCAATTTTTATTTTTCAATATTTCTCAATTTTCACAATAAATAGTACAATTTGATGGATGATTCTGAACATACATACTTAATACTGCAACAAACAAACTCAAACTCTCATATTCCTTCACCTACCACTTATACTTTGCCATATTATCATATCTTTGTTTTTACCCGCACTAGTGTGGGAAACATTTTCTCGCAATGTTGCGGGAAAATGACACTTCCCAAACTAAATTGCGTGCGTGTAATGGGTGAATCACACACGCTCGTAGAAAAAAAAAATCAAAAAAAAACTCGACAAAAAAAATGGATAAAATTTTCAAAGGGAGTAAATAAACAATATTATCATTATATTATTACTAGACTTGAAGGTCGCGTACCACTCATTACGAGTCTCATCGTGAATACTTGAGATTAGAACTCAATAATTCCCTTTATGAGTACAACTGTATGCTGTTTGGGTCGATCTGTGCCCCACGGATTTCAAAAAATAACCTTATACCTAACAAGATATGTACCTACCTACCAATTTGAGCTTCCAAGTAGCACAAAGTCATAAAATTAACATAATGACACCTTATACCGTCTCAAAGACCACATATTTCCAATGGTTCACGACCAAAAAGCTAATGTGCGAATAATAACGTCAAGAGGTTATTATGATGTCCCAGCATAGAGGTTTGTTAATCTGTGGCATAGATATTATAAGCGTTCAATCAATAATTCTCGAAATGATGTCGTACGGTTGTTTGTATGTAAATAAATTGTATGTGTCGTTAAGTGGTACTGAAATGCAGTCGTTGTGACGTTTTTGTGACAAGGAATGTATGTGCTTGTGAGCTATAGTTATTAGGAACGTTTCAAAGACTATGTGCTGTCCTCAAGTAATGAAATTTTATCAAAAAGGTCAACTTGGTCGTGATGACCACAATATTATGTATCTCCTTTTGACCATTTTTGTTGGTTATGTATTCGATTTCATAACAAAAATAATTATGCCAAAGTAACAGTAAGAATGACAAATCAGTCAACGCCAGTGAGGATGCTAGATAGTGAAGAGATTCGTCCAAACTTGAAAAATTTTATAAATTATACACACTGAGCATCATCGACCAATCACTCAAAATCTAGATGTCGCTATAGGAAGTGATCCTGGAGAAGATATAGAGGTGATGATAAAGCTGGTGTAGAATACTTGGAAATATAATATGATAATAATAATAATTTATTATCCATAAGGAATGCAAAAAATAAAATACATGTTAACAACATTATAATAAATTATGGTGAATATATACTCCGCAGTAGGTTGATAATACAAGAATAATACCTACCTAGTACCCGGGAAGAAGATAGACCTAGTGAAAAAATAATCTTAACAATTACAGGTTAGTAGGTTTGTTATTAATGGGTAATGATGAATATGTACAGTAGGTTCAGAACACCTAGTACACGGGAAGTACATAAATAAACCTAGTGAACAATAATGGTCAAAACAATTGCAGATTGGTAGGTATGTGAGTAGTTTTAACTTTCACATAATACAATACATGATGGAGAAATGTAGCAATATGGTGAGTAGATACATGCATAAAAATGTTTAATCCTATAATATTCAATCTCTCTTTTTTTCAAAACACCATTGCTTGAGTTTTTTCCGAGGGAGTAACCATACCTTTGAGGACATTCATTTCGATGCTTGGTATTACTATCAGGATAATCATGTCAGATCCATCGCAAAAGCTGCTTCACAAAAACTCGATTTCTTGTTCCGTGCGAAAAGCTACTTTACACCTCAACAGCTTCTCATGATCTACAAAGCGCAGATACGGCATGTTCAAGAATACTGTTTCCACATATGGGGTTCAGCACCAAAACATACGCTGATGCTCTTAGATTCCATCCAGAGAAGAGCCATCCGCCTGGTGGGTGACGCCACACTCACTCACTCTTCGACATCATTGGAACACCGTAAAGAGGTCGGCGACCTTTCACTTTTCTATCGATACTTCCACGGGAAATGTTCTTCGGAAATCTCTGCTATCATCCCTTCACTAGCAATGCCAGTCAGACGAACTAGACAAGCCCAATCAGCACATCCTTTCGTTGTCAACCTCGAAAGATGTCGAACAGCACACAACACAAAACTCCTTCATCCATAGATCGGCTAGGCTCTGGAATTCATTGCCTGAGGAAGTATTCCCAACAACATATAATCTCCAGAAGTTCAAAAAGAATTCCAATACCTACCTCCTATCCCTATCCTCCCTAGGAACGCACGATGTTCTTTGAACATTATAGGGATTCCCTTTCGTTCGCTCCAAGCGATTGAAAAAATAAACGTTTCTTGGGAAAATCACATGAGATCAATTGCTAAAAATGCATCCCAAAAATTTGGTTTTCTGTTTCGTGCCAGGAGCTATTTCACTTCCAGTCAGCTGCTTATGATCTATAAGGCACAGATCCGACCTGTCCTGAAATACTGCTCCCATATTTGGAGTGCAGCACCCAAACATATCCTGAAACTGTTGAATTCTTTACAAAAAAAGGCAATTCGCCTCGCTCACAAACTCACCCACTTTTCTGGAACACCGTAAAAAAGTTGGCGATCTGGCTCTATTTTATAGATATTTTCATTCACGATGCTCTTCTGAGATATCAACAATTGTTCCTCCCTTGGCAGTCCCCGCGAGATTAACCCGTCGCGTTGAGGCTTCGCACCCCTTCATGGTCACTTTGGAGACCTGCAGAACATCTCTTCCCAAAGACTCGTTCATCCAAAGAACAGCGAGACTGAAACACATTGCCAAGGGAGGTGTTTCCCGAGGCATATAGCCTCTAGAAATTTTAGAAGAACGTCAATTCCTACCTTGATATCCTTGGTTCTCACGATGTTCTCTGAACAGGATATCCTTTTTTGTGGAAACCAGAACATAAAAAGAATGGAGTTCCAACGTCCACTCCATAGTTTTCTCATTTTATCCACATAACATTTTAGCGTAGCGTAGCGTTCTTTCATCATTTTCCGTGAGACTATTATCACGAACCTCATTCAAATCATACAGGTTATATATTCTTATTTCATCCATGTTACATTTCATGTAACTTACTTTTATCATTATTCGTGGGACTATTATCACGAACCTCTTGCAATCAAACACGTTAAATATTCTCAGTTTGTGCTATTCTGCTAATATTCGCCATTTTGAGTGATTAGTTCGACGGTATTGATGATGCTGTCGTGGTTCGTAATGTTTGTATTTCACAAAGTGTGGATTTTGAGGTGCAGTAAAGTCAAGACAATCAAGTGAAAGTGCATTTTTTTCTGAAAAAGGTGAGGTGAGATACCAGTATCATTACTTTCTTTCTATGTATTAGCAAACAGTTATGTGATTTTTTATGGCTTCAGTCAGATTTTATTTGTAGGTATCTTCCTCAGTGAATATAAACTGCTGATCAATCGAACCGCATCCAGCATATTTTTGCTCTAAATTCAACATTGAATATTTTCGCGAAAATTCCACTTATGCGGATGCGGTTTTCTTTATTCTGAAGATTGATCCATTGGGTATATGGCAGATAGACCGCTGATTGTAATACATGGTAACCTTTGGCTATACAGGGTGAAAAACAAACCTCTGCAAAATATTGAAAAATTCTCTATTCTCCCAATTTAATGAAAAATGTGTGAGATTTTTTTCGAGCATAATTTCATACTTCTCAAGCCTATTCCTCGAAATGGTTTCGCAATTTTTTTCTTATCTTTCCAGATTTTCGAGAAAAAGTTTTTTTTTTCGAAAAATGTGATAATTTGTACTACTGACCAGTAATATTTTTATTTGTAGCACAAATATCACAGATTTCCTCTTGGATGAGTTATTGTGACCATCATTGTATTAAATCATATATTGTTTAAGTATATACAGAGTGTTTGGCAATCATAATTTGATATATATGATTACAGGAAGACCGAGCACAACACATTGATCAACTTAATTGTATAGTGTTCGAGATTGAATGAATATACAGGTTGATATACCAAGATTGATGAAAGTTTCATAAAATGAAACTTTGAGAGTTCAAAAATGTATGTGATATATCAATGAATTCTTACTCATCTCTCTTATTCTTACTCATCATTGGAATGTTGCTCAAAGTAGAATATACGAGCTGATTCACAATAACCTGCTTATTCCTCTGAATAGAAATTTTGGAGAAGTTGATGTGTTTACTCAAAAATATTCTCGATTCGATCTCGATCGTCTTTGTTACTTCATACAATGAAGATCACAATAACTCATCCAAGAGAAAATCTCTGATATTTGAGCTACAAATAAGAATATTTCTGGTCAGTAGTACAAATGACCACATTTTTCTAAAAAAAATCTTTTTCTCGAAAATCTGGGAAGATGAGAAACGAATTGCGAAACCATTTCGAGGAATATGCTCGAGAATTATGAGAATATACTCGATAATAATCTCAAAAATTCTCCATCAAATTGGGAGCATAGAGAATTTTTCAATATTTTGCAGAGGTTTGTTTGTCACCCTGTATAGCCAGAGGTAACCATGTATTTTCAGCAGCGGTCTATCTGTCATATACCCAATGAATGAATCTTCAGAATGTAGAAAACCGCATCCAAATAAGTGGAATTTTCGCGAAAATATTGAATGTTGATCGAATCGCATCAAGCACATTTTTGCTCAAATCAACAGTTTATATGGTTATTGTTCTTCTACTCGATTTAACGAATTCAGTAATATTATTTTCCGCAAATCGCTAGGAAATTTTGACATTCCTGTCAAAATTTCTTGAAGAAAGAGTCAGGACTTCCCAACTGTAAGGAAACGTCATTTCCTTAGTGAAAGAAAATGATATTTCCGTACAGTTGTTAGTGTTCTACATAAATGATTGAAAACACATTGCTTATAAGGAATTAATTTATATTTTGAAAACATCAAGTCATTGCTGAATACATTTTTAAGATCAATTTGTTATATTTACAGTGATTTGACAGTTAGTACAATTATTGAACATTGGAGGAACACTGTCAGAACTATGAGAAACATTTTGGACAACATGCGGGGTGGTAGGGTTATTTTGTTGAATATTTTGTACTGTGAAAATTTTATTTGCCACCTAAACCTTATTGTTAAGCGATTCTTCGATATATCCTTCAGCAACGTTTGATGACTTCCATCCGCCATGCCTCTTCAAACTAGTTATGTCGGCACCAGAGTCAACCAATATTGTTGCAGAAGACCGACGAAAGCAGTGACCAGTATATTCTGTCGGATTTACCAAGTTCAAATAAGTAGCAACTATTTTGGGCATTTTTCTAAATTGATGAATTCCTACCACTTGTCTACAACCCTTTCCGCTTTGATATTTGAAGAAAAATCGGTCACTGTTCATATTTTCTGGTCTTAACGAAACATACTTTCGATAAACATTCAAATAGATCTGATTAATTACAAATGATCTTGGTTTGTTGGTTTTCGAATCAGGTATGCTGATTAAAAGCTTAGATTCTAGGTCTTCTATATCGTGTACAGTCATTCGGACTAACTCATCCATTCTACAGGCCCCAGAAATACCAAATATTACAGCCACCTAAAAAATAAATAAAGGTATAATCTAAATAAAAATTAAAACCTTATAAATTACCTTGATCATCAAATTTTCTTTATCTGGAGCTTCCTGGATACATTTTTCAATTTCTTCCTTCGTTAAAATCTTAGACTTCTTTGCCCTATAACCTTGAGCTTGCCGTTTCAATAAAGAACGAAGTTTTGAGTATGTAGATATATCTACATTGTGTTATTTGCAAGGGTTGACTTCAGCATTGAATAATTGGCCCATAATGTTGAAGATTTCATTTTTAAACAAAGGTCTAGGAAGTATGCCATTACAACATTTTCTGAGAAAGAACTCGTATTTTTACTCATGCGATAATCCATAAAATCTGTATGCATTTTCGTACTTTTCTCTTGATTTCTTTGGCAATAATTCTAATGAAGCAGTATTCACTGCCTCAACCAGCTCTGGAGGAGTCCCAGGAATGGAAATTTCATCATCACTTATCATTTTACTTTCGAGAACACCAGCAATTAAATTTATAAGCGTCAAGTTTGACAATTCAACCTCAATACGTTTCCATAGTAACCCAAGTAATTTTATCAGGAATTTCAAAGCACCATTCATTTGGGAATAAAATTATCGCGTTTTTTCAAAATCAATCAATACCTGTCGAATTTTAAACGATTTGCGGAAAAATAGTATGTTTACCTCGTAGGAAAAGCCACATTCCTGGACTCTGTGTTGCTAAGTCTCGGCTTGCAATCTTCACAGTCGCCCAGGACTGTTAAGCTTCTCCTACCCGGTAAACAATGTACTATTGTATTTGAAGTCATGAACAATATAGAAACATATATATACGTCGGTGACAATCAAGCTCCTGCAAATAGTTTATTGATTCATGTGCATATACGAAAGCTTTTATTAGAGTATTTCAATGTGTCGAAGTACTGCATTGTTTACAGGTCAGTACTTTTGGGTAGTCGCCCCGAAAATGAGTAATTATGTTAATATAATTGTTCCATTGTCAATATAGTGCAAATAAGTTGTCAGCCGACATTATTAGCCTCATACCCTTAACAATGAATTCATACAGATGGAAACCTATTCTTCCAAAAGCGTTCAATTTTCATTATTTTGGACATTTTTAGAAACTTATCTCCACGGGAATGATATTGAACTTCACGGAAATGACAGAAAGTGACATGGGAATGACAATAGTAAATTCACTAGTGAAATATTTCTTGAAATATAAATAGAAGAAATATATGAATACTTCAAAAGTACCCAAAGGCATTCTGAAAAATAAAATTTGGCATTGGAGAATGAAATAACCTTGGCATTCTCAGGTAATTTAGGGAATCAGAAATTCCAGTGGCTGAGATTTAACCATGTTAGAATATTATTATGTTGACCAAATTGAAAAATCTATAAAAAACTTTGTTTCCTCGTGAAACGAGAATTAGATAGTATTCGCAAATATAATATCATTAATATATACATATATATCATATCATTTTCGTCCAATTTGACAATGTGCAATTTTTACATCATCACATAATTTCAAAAACATGATTCCGACTTCCACATCATCTTCACCATATATGGCACACTGAGACATTCATGTATTCACACTTGCCTACAGTCTTCTTGGGACATGAATTGGAACCTCAGAGTCTTATGGCCAGTAAGAAGGCCAGTTCTATCAGCCTCCGGTTAAAAGATCTAGACCAGAAATGATCTTTCAATAAAATAATTTTTGTTTCTCTCCCCTATCACGTGGCTTCTTGGCAAGCCACAGAAGAGTTCTTCTTCAGGCACTCTTTAACGCAAATGCCTATTATAGCTATTTTTAGTTTGGCGATGAACGGAGTCTTTCCAACTCTGATAGCACACAGAGTCCTAGGGACGTCCTTATTTGATACAATTCAAATCCGAATGTCCCGGACCAAAAATAAGTGTCCTTAGGACGTCCCATCTCGTACATTTCATGCAATGTCCTAGAAATAGCATCCCTTAGACGTCCCACGTGGTAAATGTTCCTTTAGGGACATCCATAGGATATCCCAAGTAATACATATTCTGGCATGACTTCAGATCTTATATAATAATATATAACATTCCTTCAAATATCTCTGCACAAACGCACTTAATATTTCCAGGATCGTATAACAATCGAAATATCCCTCAGGGATCTTCGAATGTCCCTTAGGGATATCCGTCGGATGTCCCATTTGGTACATGCACTGTACTTATCCATTGTCCTAGAAATAACGTCCGACGGACGTCCCAGTCGGTACTTTCAATATGTTGTCCCTGCGAGGACGTTGACTTACACCTCGCCTGTCCTTCGTGTAAGTCCATTGGACATCCTTGAGAAACTTTCTCAGGGTCTATCAAGGACCCAGGAAAATTCAAATTCAAGAATAATTCGAATGTCCTTGGGACATCCTATAGACATCCAATTGATATCCCTCAGCGTTGCTGATAGGTTGTCCTACAGATGTCCTAAGGATGTCCTCCTTAGTCCTTGATGAGGAATACTGTAGGATTCAGGTATTCGATAGTTGTCCCAAGGCCATCCCTCGAGGAAGTCCCTAGTTGGTCCTCATGTGGGACATTTGTGACGTCCACGGTACCAAATTCCAACGTACTATGGACGTCCTGAATGTCCGACAGGGCGTCCTAGAGGTATCCATGGGACAAAATTGTGTACTGAAAACTCCCAGTTCAGCTATTAGGAGTCACTACCATCAGAATGTTAGACATTTCTAAGTATAAGCCCATACAGCATGCTCATTTTTCTCATTTTTGAGTCGAAGGGAATGTTTCATCATATTGTCATAGGTCGTAGAAGATTTTCTTTGCGAGATAGACGCTATAGGCTTATGAGTTATGAGAAAATGAAAATAGTTATTTTTCTACAAAACGTCAAAAAGTGACGAGGTTCGCGCATTGATAACAAGTAGCGTTTTATTTATCCGATTCCGCCACCGGAATCAGTTTGATGTATCGTTTTATTCGCAACTTTTCCGATTCCGTCTTACTACAAGGATTGAGTGGGATGACTGTTGACAGGTGTTGAAAAATCAAAAAACGATTCTTTTTGAAAGTAAAAGACATTTCGAAGACATTTTCAGCGTGAGTTTCACTAGTTCATGAGTCTTTCAAGTAAGACAGGTTTCATATGTTCATTCCCAGATAAAATGAACTCTGTCGATCTCAGAGAAGTTTCTTCAATCACCACAATCACTGCTCCAAATATTAGTTGATTCATTTTCGAGATTCTTAACTTTAGTATAATGCTTTTTAAATTATTTGGATCTCCCATATACAAATATAACCTCTTATGTAAATTCTCTCAAGCAAGGTTATGAAGTTTCTCGTTTTATTTGTAAACGTCATTCTGTTCCCACCACCGCAACCAGAATGAAACAAATAAAACGCAAGAACAAATTGCGGACTGACACATTTTTTCAGTTTCCTACGTTACCATGATACCTTGCACAAAACAATGCGGAAGTAAAACAGTGCGCGAAGTACCTATACTTCGCGCATTGTTATGTAATAGTTATTTTTGTATCTAGAGCGCGAAATGCTACTTTGGTGATCGAGATCTGATTTTTTTAACGAGGCGTAGCCGAGGTAAAAAAAATAGTCGAGATGACCAAAGTATTTCGCGCTCGAGTTGCAAACAAAATTTTTTCTACAAACGTCAAAAAATATAGTTCTAAAGTAAAAATATGCTTAACTTGATATAAAAAATAATGTTGAACTGGCTTGATAGGTCTCCCCTCGGGTCTCCCCCTATCCTCCATAGGTACGCACGATGTTCCACGAACATAATAGGAATTTCCTTTCGTGCGCTCCAAGAGAAAAAACAAAGTAATTGTTGAACACTCAGAAATAAATGATTTTGTGGATGTCTGCACGAATGAGGACCATAAAGTTGAAATATAAATATCTCATTTATTTTACATAACAATGCGCGAAGTAGGTACTTCGCGCACTGTTTTACTTCGCGCATTGTTTTGTGCAAGGAATCATGGTAACGTAGGAAACTGAAAAAAAGTGTCACTTCGCAATTTGTTATCAATGCGCGAACCTTGTCATTTTTTGACGTTTGTAGAAAAAATATATGAGATATTTATATTTCAACTTTATGGTCCTCAATCGAGCAAACATCCACGAAATCATTCATTTTTGAATATTGAACAATAACTTTGTTTGATCTCTTGGAGCGCAAGAAAGGTAATTCTTATTATGTTCTTAGAACACCGTGCGTACCAAGCCAGTTCAACACAATTTCTTAAATCGAGCTGAGCATATTTTTACTTTATTTTTCGACGTATGTTAAAGAAATTTTGTTTGCAACTCGAGCGCGAAATACTTTGGTCATCTCGACTATATTCTCAACTCGGCTTCGCCTCGTTAAAAATGCCAGATCTTGATCACAAAGTAGCATTTCGCGCTCTAGATACCAAAATAGCTATTGTTGAACATTCAGAAATAAATGATTATGTGGATGTTTGCTAAATTGAAGTAGGAACTTCGCGTACTATTGGCGTACTGTTTTACTTCGCGCATTGTTTTGTGCAAGGTATCATGGTATAACGTAGGAAACTGAAAAAAAAAATGTTACCTCGCAATTTGTTATCAATGCGCGAACCATTTGAAGACAAAATAAGTTTCGTTGAATTGCTAGATAACCGCTCAAGAAATCAATATAATCTCGGATAAATCACAATGAATATAGTACTTATGTACATCAGAGCCATCGAACGGATATTATTTTTTTGCTGATCCGCCCCTGTGTATTGGTGCCTGATTTTATAGAAAAAAAAAATGGGTGACGATGAAAAGAAATAACTGTTGAAGCTATTCTCTGAGTGTCTCAGTGTGATATCCACAATTTTTTTTTGCCTTTCCCTGTCTCAAAAATGATTCCCTTTTCTTTAGCCTCTGTTCTTTTCCTTGACAGGATCATCTCGTATCTTCGAGCGTATCTTCCTTCTCCTCTCATTTTCCAATTCTTTTTTTTGGCGTTTTTTTTTCTAACTCTGTTTCTAGGAAAAAACAGAATTTTCTGCTAAAAAAATATTCAGTATAAATCCCGAACATTCCTTTGATCCAAATTTGAACCTCAAATTTTTACATTTTTGTCAAAGAAGCAAGAAACTTAACCTACTAGAAAATTTTTAAATTCATAAGGCCTTGAAGAATCCTGAAATGACATGTATCAATGAACAGATCCACTCCGACTGTTTCAAGCTTTTCAACTCTCTTATATATACCTAAACATAAAAATCTCTTCTTTCCACTGTATACATGCTTGAATTTTTTGTAGAACCAGCATCAAAGGAAGTATGTCCAGGCTTTAGAAATCACAAATGATAACAATTAAGAAGAACTTGCAACAATATAAGATAGGTACCTGAAGATATTTGCCTGAGAAAGGTGAGTTAATGAAATCATATAGATACTACTAGACATAAAATAAAAATACATTACTCGTTTCAGAAGGTTATTGAAAACACAAACTTGATGATGTCATTAGAGCAAATCAAGATGTTTCACTCAAAGATATTTTGGCTTCTTTGGAATCTGAAGAAACATTGTATGAAGGCATGAAATTTCAGTAAATTCAGCATCAGGCGTATGGTACAGGGTTGAGGAATCACAAATTAAAACAAGAAGAATTTAATTCACAACAAAATCAGAATATTACAAGGATCATAACTCGGATCATAAAATCTTTTAATTGATAGTGCTTTTTCCGAGGCTTTTTCCTTCACAAAAAGGTAGACGGTGGGTCTATTGAATCATATATCATTACTGGACATGAGATATTGAAACATTGTTTGTTTCAGAAAGTTATGGAAAGCACAAACCTGATAATATTATTAGAGCAGAGATTTTTCGTTCTTAGATATTTTGGCTTCTTTGGAATCTATAAAATATTATAGGAAGGCTTCATCTTTCAGTAGATTCAGCTTCAGGAAGTGTGTCCAGGGTTCAGAAATCAAAACCAACACGGAGAAATATAACTACTAACTGAGATACATTTCTTCAAGGAGAAATTCAGAATTCTTCAGAAAAGGTGATGAATATTTGAATGTGAGAATTTCATTCAAACATATTAATAGAGGAACATTCTGGAAATATCATGAGATCCAAATTTTTTCGAAAAATTATCATTTGTATCTACCTATTTCCCATTTTAGACCAGTGTTGGAGCCTTTGAAGATGGTGAAAAGTGACAAAAAAATCATAGTAGGATGAAACCCTCGATGAAACCCAATGGAAAAAGAAGAGAATATGTCGAAAATGGGGGAAAAATAGTTTATGGGCGAACTGTGGTTGGGAAGAGGTAAGGGGTGACCTTTAAAAAGTGGAAAACGGATTTTCCGGATTACCCGTAATATTACAAGTCCCATGGAAAAAAATTGAACAGCAGTGTTGCAGGAAATAAAAATAACAATAACTTCTGTCTCAGTGTCTCAATGCTTTTTTCACATAATCTCGAAAAGTAAATGTGAAAAATTCAAATAACCGTATTCGTTTTCTTTATATCACAAATATAACTCTTTCACGAAATATGATGATGATATCCCTTGATATCACAAATACACTGACATTTTTTTTAAATGAAATATTCTTTATATCACCTCTTTTCAACTTAATATCGAAAAAGCATTCTGCTTTTGACGAGGCTTTTGAGAAAAAAACGATAGGCTTTTTGTTTACTGATATCTCTTCTTTCTGATGGTGTAAGGAAATATATGCATTATTGCAAGCATTATTGTATTGTCAGAAAATGCAAAGAAACGAAAAAGCAACAGTTACATTTTTCTGATGAATTCCCCTTTATATTCTATCTTTTTTATTCAGAACTATTTTCGCATGTATCTTGCAATCTCAATGCTTTATGGATTCTGAAATTTTTTCTGTTCATCAATTTAACATGGAATCTTACGTTTTCCGAGTAGAAACTGTTAATTTTGATAAACCAAAAATTCTACATACTGATTTTAAACAGAAATCGCATTTGACATTTTTAGGTTATGTGCAAAAAGTGTAGAGTCAAAATGAATTGATCTTTTCATTACCTACAACTTTGCTATTCAACCTCGCATTCAGTTTTTTTCCTAGGAAATTGAGATAAACCGTTTTTTACCCTTAAAAACTCACCCCCTTCCACTTCTCGACCTGAGATCAACCCTCGGATCAACCGTAAATCATGTTTCTTTTCATTTTCGTTATAGTCTTCCTTACCCAATAGTTGTCATTCTTCATTATCTTGAATATACCTAAAAATCTTCAAAAGATGTCCCAGAGACATTTTCGAATACTGCCTGCAGTTATTCCCCTATCATCCTTTGCATGTCCCAGAAGACCTTATAGAGATGTGCTGAGACGTTATTTGGATGTAAAGATTCCGAAGATTATCCGAACGGACAAAAAAAAACGTTTCACTGAACGAGTTTGTTTTTGAAAATGTGTATACTCCCTCAATTTTATTCTCGAATACTCATATAACCGCGTCTCGTCTCATTTCTGTATCCTGATCCATCATGATCACGATTCTGTTCTTTTTTCGGATGATTATAATAATAATAATAATATTATAATAATAGTTTATTCATCGAATAAATACAATTTGACATAAATCAAGCAATAACATCAACTTTAACCTTATAAGATATGTAGGTACATCCGATAAATAAACGCAATACTCACGAAGCTGATCCTCAGAACATAGGTTCTAAGGCCAACTTGTGTGTGAGGAAATGTAACAAGTATAGGTATATTACAAGGTAGGTATAAATATAAATAAAAATGTATCTATATCGAACAAGGGTGTAAATAGTAAATTAAGTTAATATACATGGTGAATATAATTCAGATTATTGTAGATAGCATTTAACCAGTGGGTATTCGATCTGGGAGTGCAAAGCAAGATCCTTCTTTGGATCTATATAGAATTATTGTGTATTTGTGTGTATAATTGAGAAAATTTCATATAGTTCACTTGGTTGTATAGGTTTGTTAATCATTTCTCTATTAATTCATGGATTTTAGTTCTAGGGATAGTTCCAATGTATTCTTTTGCCCATTGTTTGAATGAATTCAAAGAGAGAAGTTTAGCTGCGGTATCAGGTATCATATTGAAAATCTTTGGGGACAAATACGTATAGCAGTTTTGACCAATTCTTTTGTTCATGTGGGGTGGTATATATCTGTTTTGCTGTCTTGTTTCGTATCCGTGGTTATATGTCTTCAATTCATAAAACGATAATACAATAAATGTTGGAACGAATTGTGTCAAGCTCCCAAAGAGTTATTTGTCCTAGGCTCACCTAATAAGTTGGATAATCAATCACAAAACATTCAAACATTTGAAATTACAACGGAAATAAGCGCTATTTTAGAACGCGCTGTTTTGTTACTGCACTGTTTTGTAACGCGCTGTTTTGTACGCGGGAGAGGGGCCCCGAGAATTGCAGTGCCTAGGGGGCCTGATAGGGTTAATCCGGTCCTGGTGATGAGTCTTATACCTAGGAGTACGGACTCAAGTGGATTCAAGTACCTATACTCGAACAAAACATATCTAACAATATACCAATATTGATTGGTTATTAATTCAGATTACAGCAATCATCAGTCATCAAGTTCCACGACCGACACATCGTCATATTGATTAGACCTACCTTGAATTATAGACTATGTAAAGCTAGATATTTATTTCAATTGAACCCTGACAGATAGATAGATAACAAAGATAAAGCATAGTGAATCATGAAAACGATAAAAATACCCAGTCACGTACACCTACCTTATAATAGGGGCTCGCAACAGGAAAGCGTAAACTGGAAGGTATAGGTTTATTCCACAAGAACGGCAAAACAATTACAATGTTTCACTGAACGATATCACTCACCGTTACACTCGCAACTAGCCAATAACAAGTAATATAATTTAATAATTATACCTAATATCGTATAATGTTAAAGGTCACTGAATACGTCGCTTATCTTTATAAATAACCGAGATAGAACACGGCGAGATCCGTATTATTATCGATTAGACAGAGCGTAGCAGGAAACTGGTGCTGTCTAAAGGCGCTCGGAACAATGAAATGGACGAAACGAAACATCTCAATGCTCTTGCTCCAAAAAGCGAAAGTGCCAGATGATGGAAGTTCGGCCTGCTGGCAGTCCCTGAACGAACAACTATCAGGCAATGATGTTGAATTCCTGCAAGTAGTGGGGAATCAAACGCAGAACCACTGTGATCGAGACTGCGACTCACGTTTGGATTCGGCGTTCTGCGTTGTTTCAATCAGGTATCTGCAGCGTCGACTCCAATCTCTGAATTATTTATGCTTGTTATATCTCTACTTTGAGATTTCACTCTTTAAAAAACACTTTTGTACTCAACAGGTTAATTTTATTTCTTGAATTGACTTGGCCGTTACTTGATGGAAATCCATGATAAATGTAAAAATTTCACAAACGATAAGATTTCCACAAAATGTATTAAACACACGACATGTTTCGCTAACACAGTAGCTTCGTCAGGTGATATACTGGTACAATGAACTAAACTAACGTTGGCTTGCTTAACTTTTATATATCTTACCTTCCCAAACTGAAGGATTAGTTACCTGTGGACAGGTACGATAAACCTTCATTTTCGGAAATTAGGCACAATATCTACATTAAATTACGGTATACCGGATTAACTTGAAAGAGTTGATATCAAATAAATATTATTACTTACTAAGAAAACAAATTCAACAGTGGTGAACTATTAAGGTCTAATTGATCATTAAGTAAAATGTCAAAATTTTTGAGTTTGTTGATTTCTAATGATTCAAAATGATTGAGTTTCAGTCCTCTATTTTTTATGTGCAGAATTTCAAAATTATCATCAAAACTATGGTTTTCTTCTAATATATGGTTGGCGTATGTTGAATTTGTTTTCTTTTTCATGAAACTCATCTTATGTTCATGAATGCGCTGATTAAACGTACGACCTGTCTGACCGATATATACCTTAGGACAAGATCCACATTTGAGTTTGTATACCCCTGATTTTTCGAATTTAGAAGTTTTGTCTTTATTATTCTTGATAAACCGTCCCAACGTGTTATTTGTTCTATATGCCACTTTTAAGTCCTGTTTATGTAGAAATGAAGCTAATTTCTCAGTTGATGATCCGAAATAGGTTAAAGTTCTATAATTTTGATTATTATTCTTGATGGTAGGATAAACTTCTTGAATAGCTTTATGATGAAGTTTTTTAGAAAGAATACTGTCTATCAAATTAACGTTGTATCCGTTGTTGACTGCAATCTGTTTTATGATATTGAGTTCTTTATTGAAATTTACTTCCGAAAGAGGGACATTCACTAGCCTGTGTATCATACTATTATATGCTGCAATTTTATGTTGATAAGGGTGTGTTGAATTATTATGAATAGTGATATCAGTATCATACTTCATCATAAAGCTATTCAAGAAGTTTATCCTACCATCAAGAATAATAATCAAAATTAAAGAACTTTAACCTATTTCGGATCATCAACTGAGAAATTAGCTTCATTTCTACATAAACAGGACTTAAAAGTGGCATATAGAACAAATAACACGTTGGGACGGTTTATCAAGAATAATAAAGACAAAACTTCAAAATTCGAAAAATCAGGGGTATACAAACTCAAATGTGGATCTTGTCCTAAGCTATATATCAGTCAGACAGGTCGTACGTTTAATCATCGCATTCATGAACATAATATGAATTCCATGAAAAAGAAAACAAATTCAACATACGCCAACCATATATTAGAAGAAAACCATAGTTTTGATGATAATTTTGAAATTCTGCACATAGAAAATAGAGGACTGAAACTCAATCATTTTGAATCATTAGAAATCAACAAACTCAAAAATTTTGACATTTTACTTAATGATCAATTAGACCTTAATAATTTCTTAGTTAGTAATAATATGTATTTGATATCAACTCTTTCAAGTTGATCCGGTATACCGTAATTTAATGTAGATATTGTGCCTAATTTCCGAAAATGAAGGTTTATCGTACCTGTCCACAGGTAACTAATCCTTCAGTTTGGGAAGGTAAGATATATAAAAGCTAAGCAAGCCAATGTTAGTTCAGTTCATTGTACCAGTATATCACCTGAGGAAGCTACTGTGTTAGCGAAACATGTCGTGTGTTTAATAAATTTTGTGGAAATCTTATCGTTTGTGAAGTTTTTACAGGTTAATTTTATTCAAAAGACAAATGTTACTTGAAATTTCTAATGGCTTCCTGCCATATTACTACTAGACTTATTCTAACTATACTACTACGAAGGTTGCTACGCAGGGTCGTTTTATAATATTGGAACTGCAGCATCAGCGCTGATCCTAGAAATTGTAGAAAGCAGATAGAAATATGATCAGTGCTGATTCTGCTTCTCACCATATGAAAAAACTGGGGAGCTGTTATCTGGTAACCTGATATATACTGAGTGTGCTTATTTTACCATATAACATACTTCAATCAATCAGTTATCTAAGAAGACGCTGAACGGACATAGCAAACAATTTTTGTTCGCATTTTGAATACAGTCTGTCCAAGATAAAGTTGAACAGCATGGGGATCTCGAAAACGGTAGGAGATACGGAGGTAAAAAGTTGCGCATTCGGAGGCTCAGATAAAGATCCTTCGGAAAATTTTAAAATTATTTTTAGTTTTTTAGTTATATCGAAAAAAGTGAATTTTTGGAATATCTATTTTATTTTTTTTCTCTGTCATTATTAGAGATACAGAAAAACTGGAAATACTTTTTCATAGCAACTTTTGATGACGTTTAACGAGGTGATACCAATTTTTTTATGCAACGTTTCGTATTCGTAGAACCATCATCAACTTTTGTTTTTTAAATACGGTCCTGATAATGTTTCCACGGATTCTGAAAGGTTTTTTTTATTCTGAATTCAACCATGTATTTATTATACAAGGTGGTTTATGTGTGTTTCGACCTATTTTTAACCATCATCAATGTTTTTTCGAAATTCCGAAGGAAAAATGTCATCAGTTCCACTTATTTTGAAGGAAAATTAGTCAACACACTAATACCTCATCAACTGGTTTCAATCAACAACCTATTTCATTTTGCGGAAACAAAAATTCCATCCATACAAATTCAAAATATGTCAAGAGCTAAAACCGCGATGACGAAAGGCGCAGGACATTCTGTGAGTGGTATACCAGGAAATGTCGAAATTTTGCAAATTTCCCGCGAACAATCATCTGGACTGATGAAAGCATGGCCACTAACCATGGTATCTTCGATAGAAAAAATACACATTATTGTTCACGAGAAAATGAACATTTATAGATTACAGCGAGACACTAACATCGTTCAATATGTGGGTTGCGATATTTGGTATACGAATTATTGGTCCTTTTATTTACCATGAAACACAGACTTCCTAACGTTATAGAAATTTGCTTGAGAATCATCTTGAGGAAGCTCTGGATGATTTACCGATTGCGGAAGTTCAGAACTGTTGGTTTCAACAAGATACATACATACATAATTCCAGAGAAGTTCGTACGTTTTTATCCAGAAAAATGGATTGGTACTCATTCTGCCGGCCGGCGCGGTCACCTGATTTGACACAGCTGGATTTTTTTAGGGGATATATCAAGAACTTTGTACACTCGAATAGCTTTGATGATGAAGAAGAATCGAAGCATTCAATAGAATAACCCCAGAAATGCTTAGATAATGTCTTAGAAGCAACTGTGAGAAGAGGATATCTTTGTTCAGAAAATAATGGTTATCATTTTGAACATTTGTTATAAATGTTTCTGTAGGTATTGTCAAAGTTAAGTTGTTAAAGTAATTCGTGTAAGAAATCATCAACAATTTTAAGCGCTGCATTGAATGATGTAGTGAAATATTTTTTATTCACTTTTCAGTATTGAATAACTAATCCATCAATGTTTGACACTAAATGATCAGAAATAAATGGAACTGATGGCACTTTTCCTTTGGAAGTTCGAAAAAACATTGATGATGGATAGAAATAGGTCGAAACACATTCTAATCACCTTGTCTAACACATGGTTGGATTCAGAATAAAAAAACCTTTCAGAATCTGTGAAAAAATTATCAGAACCGTATTCAAAAAACAAAAGTTGATGATGGTTCTACGGATACAAAACGTCGCATAAAAAAATCGGTATAACCACGTTGAACGTCATCAAAAGTTGCTATGAAAAAGTATTTTCAGTTTTTCTGTATCTCTAATAATAACGGAGAAAAAAAATGAAATAGATATTCCAAAAATTCACTTTTTTCGATATAACTAAAAAACTAAAAATAATTCTGAAAATTTCCGAAGGCTCTTGATATGAGCCTCCAAATGCGCAACTTTTTCCCCATTTAACCGACTTCGTATCTCCTACAGTTTTCGAGATCCCCATGCTGTTCAACCTTATCTTGGACAGACTGTATAATTGCCAGATCTATCTTACAATTGAGGCTTAATTGACAGATCAATTTTGCATATGAGCTAATTGCAATGAAGCATTCGACAAAATCGACCATTCGATTTTACTTTCGGAGCTTGCGGGAATCGGTGTGCACAAAGAACTTCTTGAATGGCTCGGTTCATATGTGAGGCAGGTACCAAACAGTCACCGTGAACAATTGTAATTCTAATATTGTCATGGTTACGTCCGGCGTACCTCGGGGAACCCATCTGGGACCCCTGTTGTTCAACATTTACATTAATGATATAAACGAGTGTTTCCATTCTTTCAGATTTCTCATGTACGCAGATGATTCGAAAGTATCTTTCCGATGAATCGATGAATCTTTACTTTTCATTTGTTTTACAGGTTCATTCAGCATTCACAATATTTTTTAATCGCTTGGAGCACACGAAAGGGAATCCCTATATTGTTCAAAGAACATCGTGCGTTCCTAGGGAGGATAGGGACAGGAGGTAGGTATTGGAATTTTTTTTGAACTGCTGGAGATTATATGTTGTTGGGAATACTTCCTCAATTTTTTCGAATATAGCAAGGACGGCTCATTACCATATCTGGAAAGGGTATTTTGTTACGAACACGTTGATACCACACAATCGATATTTTGAATCAATATCCAGTGTCATAATCACTAGATTAATAATTAAAAAATGAAACTTTCAGGATGATACGCTGTCTCCTCCCCCTTTCAAAACAGAACTTTTCCGAAGATGCTTCAGTTATCAAATATGCCATATTCACAATAATATTCCACATCGATTGAAATCAGCAGTGTTTCATAAATTCAAAACGAATATAAATTTTCACATCTGTTTGATTCAAATCAATAACAACATTCAGACTTCCTATTATGTTTCCATTTGTGTATCAGTTATTATCATGTTATCATACATATATATGTACTATTTTTTCACTTTTTCTAATTTCTTCCTATATGTTGAATTGAAGAGGTATTTGAGGGTTAAGTGGTAGAGCAATTCAGTGGACGGAGTCATCTAGAAACTGAGTTAAACTTCGCCCTTTGCTTCTGAAAATTATTATCCACCCATACTTTATATATTATTTTCTATTCAGAAGTAATAAAGACGTTTATTATTATTATTATAAATGTCAAAAAGTGGCGAATGGGGTGTCTTTGTACTCACAATGTTATTCTCTATAGAAATATGTGAAAATATGCCGGGTGTACCATTTGAAAAAAGAAAATTTAGGTCATTTCCGGTCAAACCGGAAGTAACAAAAAACAATTGAATACGCCAAATAATGCATTTTCATGTACTATACTTACACACCAAATTTGATTCGTTTATTTATAGAACCAGAAAAGTTATAGGGGTGAGCTCCTTTTGAGAAACACCCGGTATATGTAATGAAGAGTATCCTCAGAAATTTTCTTGCTCGTCAAAACTAGATTTTTTTGTTACTTGATGTCATAATTGTTGTTCGAGGATCACCCTGGATATAAGAATGTGTTGATCATGCATCATTTCAAGATTTTGACCACCGTTCGAACCAGATTGACAGGAATACAAAACCAATAGGAATTAAAGCATTAAATAATTATGCATTATCTTAATGAAACATTCATATTTCAGTAACGCGTGCAACAATTCCACAAAGTTTTTTACAGGATGGAGAAATTATATAAAGCAATAGGTTTTCGACCTAAAAAACAAAAATAACAATTTTTTTCTTTCAAACGGGAGGCGTTTGAAATTAAAAAAAAAATGCACATCTTTGATTATCATCCTGTAGAATCTGATCCGAAAAAAATGAAATAGTCATATCCATAGATTCGATAGTCAATGAAACAAGCTTACAGAAACTGAAAAATAATTGAAAATCGGTTGAGGAAATCGAAAGTTATGATGATTAAAATTTAATCGAAAAAATGCGATATTACATTTCATGTGTTGAGCAGTTTAGAAAGCTAGAAACCGTCAAGCAAGTAGAAGATCTTGGTATAGTACTCGACTCAAAATTGTTATTTGACCAACACATATGTAGTGTCTCCATGAGAGCCATATTCAGATCCTGCTGCGAACTAATAAATCCCAGAACCCTTGGAACATTATAACGGGTGATACAGGAGACATGTAGCAGCCTGTAGTTTTTTCATTTGAAAAGATGAAATTTTGAAATTCACAGGGGGTATATAATAAATAGTAGCGCACTTTACGAACTTAACAACAATTTTTTTCAACCACCTGTTTGACCGGAAGTGACCCCAACTTTTTTTTTAAATGTCACCCTGTACATTTCTTCAGTCTATCTTTTTTGCCTTGAGATTCTCAATACAACCATGTATCACAAAGTGGCATTCATTCCGTAATTCGCTGTTGAATTGCTTTTTATTCAAAAAGAATAAGTCGGCTGTGACATGAATTCGATGATATATCGACACTTGGTAGGCTTTGAAATTTAAATTTCATAAGTAAACCGATATTATTCAAAATGTTTCGATATTCTGATCAATGTCTGCAGGTTGTCAATAGCTTGTTTGAGTCAAGATGAAAACCTGCGAAAATTACTCATGATATTGAGGAATCCAAGATAGAAACATATTTTTTCGAATTCAGCTACTCGTACAGAAACTATCTGCCTTTCATTTTCGCCATGTACCTATCACATGATCTTCCCATTTGGAATAATAAAACTAAAAGTGTTCCTCTTATACAATGATCCACAGGGCTTTCAGTCTGTTTTTTCATAATTGATTCACTTACTAGGCGGTGTACCTACACTAAATGTTTTATGTGTTTGACAGGTAATCGATTGCATCAATAATGTTTCTTCTTCATTTGTGTGTTGATTGAAATTGCATATTAACAACTTATCGACTTTTTCGTTTCTTGAATACATTTTCCGTCTCTATTGATAATATGCAATTTCAATCAACACACAAATGAAGAAGAATAATTATTGATGCAATCGATTAACTGTCAAACACATGAAACATTTTGTGTAGGTACACCGCCTACAAAGTGAAATAATAGAAATTGAAAAAATAGACTGATAGCCCTGATGTGGATCATCGAATGAAAGGAACAATTTTAGTTTTATTATTCCAAATGGGAAGATCATGTGATAGGTACATGGCGAAAATAAAAGACAGATAGTGTCTGTACGAGAAGCTGAATTCGAAAAAATATGTTCCTATCTTAGATTCCTCAATATCATGAGTTATTTTCGGAGGTTTTCATCTTGACTCAAACAAGCTATTGACAACCAAAACATTTTGAATAATATCGGTTCACTAATGATATTTAAATTTCAAAGCCTACCAAGTGTCGATATATCATCGAATTCATGTCACAGCCAACTTATTCTTTTTGAATAAAAAGCAATTCAACAGCGAATCAAGAAATGAATGCCACTTTGTGATACATGGTTGAATAGAGAATTTCAAGAAGATAGACTGGACAGGGTGACATTCAAAAAAAAAAGTTGGATTCGCTTCCGGTCAAACAGGTCGTTGCAAAAAGTGTTCGTTGAGTTCGTGAAGTGCGCTACCATTTATTATATACACCCTGTGAATTTCAAAATTTCATCTCTTCAAATAAAAAAAACTACAGGCTGCTACATGTCTCCCGTGTCACCCGATATATGTCATATGTTAATAGCGTTCTCACATATGGCTCAGTGATTTGGAACCCTTTTTATAATATTTACGCTAAAAAACTTGAAGGTATTCAAAGCAAACTCATTGATTATGTAAACAGAAAATGCTTTCCGCACGTCAGCGAAAGGTGCACCGTTCGGAAAAAACTAAACCTCATTTCACTTGAACACCGGAGGAGAATCACAGACATAAAGTTTCTTTACAAAGTTGTAAATCACGAAATGGACTCAAACGAAATTGTAAGTCAAATTCGATATGCTGTACCTAACTACAACACTCGCCAAACTCTTTCATTTTTTACCAAGCAAGCAAATACAAACTATTTTTTAAA